>CM066996.1:3345615-3815615 GCA_033977485.1 Hydrangea macrophylla
ATTTTACAAAATACTTTTTAGAAATTTACTAGTTTTGTGAAATTCATAAATTTTGCAACACTAATTTCACCGTCGACATTGCACGTCGCAGACCTCTATTGCCTTAGTTTTTAGGGTATATGTTGCATCGGCTAAAAAACAAATTATAATGGGACCACTTATGCTACATGTGATGGGACTTTTCATAAAATTTTAACGTAAGCAGAAATTTTTCACAAAATTGTAAAAATAGTAACTAAGGATTTTAATTTTAATTTATATTTAAAAATTCAGGAGAGGTACAAATGAATACAGTAAATTAGAAAACTTGAGTGGGGTCATAAATACATATAATCTAAAAAAAAAAAAATAGGGTAAAGCGATAACTTCTTAAAGTTGAGTGTCTCCCCCCTTGTTCTAATTATGCTAGCTTCACCCTACAGAGATGAGTGCAGGGAGCAATTCTTTTGAATTTTTTTTTTGTTTGTTCGTCCTTGCCATTTAATTGTAAAAGCAAAATGCAGTAAAGGTGGATATAAATAACAAAGTAGGTTGGTATATGCAGAACTATTCTTGAAAAGTTGGTTCAGAGTGTATCTATAATTTTAGGATTAATTGTACTATGAGCAATTGAAGAGTGTGGATAAACAAAAAGAAAAAGTGGTGGGTCCTACAGATTCGCCCAATAAGGTCGTTATAGTACAATGAGCAATTGAAGAGCAAAATTTGGATGAACAAAAATACACTCATGCATAGTAAAAATAGTTTTCCATATGCAAAAGTTAATTGAACATTTATATCTATATATATAATTATTAATTTAAAAAAAAAATTAAGGGAACATTTCTAATCGTTCAAGTGTTTGGTAGAGTACTATTGTTCAAAAATATGTACTACTAGTTTTGAAATATACATGGCATGGTTCGGATCTAGACCCTGTTTGTTATTGCTTATTTGATTATTTTAAGCAGTTTGGTGGCTCAAACTGCTTATTGATCTGTTTGTTTCAACAAAAATATAAGTAGATTGGGTCCAAAAAGCAGTTTGACAATAAGCAGGTAGGGGGGTGCTTTTCAAGATTATCTCTATAGATGATCAATTCACAACATATTAACCAAACACCCAAACCATAATAAGTAGTTCTACTTTTAAGCAGTTTTACCAATCACGATCAAGATTGCATAAGCATAAGCACAGACAAACAGGCTCCTAGTCTCATGCTCTTAAATCTTGTTCAAAGTCTTATACTTGTTTTGAACTAAATAGGATAGTTTATAGTTCTAATCTCCTTTCTTCATGACTAACACCACTTAGCTGGACAAATAATCTATTTTAGGATTGATATTAGGTCTAGCATAAGCTCCTATGCAGCGTCTGCCAAATAGTTGACTAAATGGAACTGGTTCGCTTGTAAACCGCTAAAGCTGGGCGGACGCACGGCCCTGCAATAGTATTAAAATTTTTGATGGTTTATATAGAATTTAAAATTTTGAAAATATTTTATATAGTCACCCCCCAAATTTGCGACTTCACATGTGGAGGTTCATAACATATAGTGTCCACTTGACTTTTATTATATTGAAATGGTGATAAGTTAGGAATCACATTTGGGGATAAAAAAATTTGGGAAGAATAATATTATAGGAATAATAATAATATCCACTAGTGTGACCATGTGACAATAAAAGTCCCTATTAATAGTGAAGGGGAAGGGTAAAATCTCCTTATTCAGCTCAAGAGATAAATAATATCTAAATCTAATTTGTCACAACTATTCGTTCGACTCTCTGTCTCACTTAAAATTTAAAAAATATGTACAAGTGACCCAAAATTTTTTTTTTTCCGCTTGCATAGAACTTGGCCCCCAGCACAAAATCCTGGGTCCGCCACTGCGCTAAAGCAATTATGAACCTTTCAAACCAGGAATGACTTTATGATCATAAGAGGGATAATAAAATCCCGTTATCACCAGCCGAATATTTGACATGTATGCTCTACAAATTGAACACTTGAAACAAAAATTATTGCCAAATCTTTTGCAATTAAAAAAATGAGAACGGAAATTGAAATTGTGTAGGTGACTCTGAGATTGCAACCCCTTTTCAAGCGATCCATCACCCTCTTAACCAGGAGCGATTCAGACTTGGCAGATCAAGCAGTCAACTTTGGTAGACAACATGAGTTTGCTGGTCTATCATGGTACCCAAGTCAACAAAAGGTGGTGTACCGAATCGACGATCGTGTTTTCTCCAACACCTCCGGCAATGGTCTCAATGACTTCACTGGATTTCGCTCCACCCCTTCACTTGCACTCTCAACCTTAAGATCTGCAGGTTAGTTTTTACAGTAGAGGAAATAGAAGAGAAACTCATTACTTAAAAAAAAAAAAAGAAGAGAAAAGATTGTATGGTTGTCTCAACCCTGCTTGGAACAGAAGAGAAAGGAAACACAAATTTCTACAATTTTAATTTTATCAAACAAGAGAAGTAGATAGTAAATGAGTATATTTTCTCTTTCTCTTCCATCTAGTTCTCTATCTCACACCTAACGTACTACTACATGCACTTTCAAATACACTGCTGAGTGTTCTTATTTGTTACTAAGCAGAGGAGACTCAAGAATCAACTGGTGATGCTGATGGGAAATGCGCCAGTGCGAAACTCACTGTATCTACACTCATGCTCACTGCTTATGGGTTTACAAACAATGGTATTTCATCTGCAATCCAACCCCAAAACCAAAAAATATAAATCATTTCTATCAAGGTTAAACAACCTTTAATTAGCTACCATGTACTTTCCACAAAATTTTCTTTTGGGCCCTAATTGTTTCACTTAAACCTCTCAATTTTTACATTGATTTTGGTTGAGAAAAATTGAGGGGCAATTGAGACCAGATGTGACCATTAAAGGTAGGGCTGGCCTTGGTCTAATTTTGCGAAGCAATCGCATGGGGCCTCAATTTTAGGCCTCATTTTTAGGCCTATGTTTTTTTCCTAATTTCTTTCTGATTTTTATAAAACTTATTATTTTTAGGCCTATTTTCTTCTAATTTCTTCATAATTTCTATGAAACTTATCATTTTTAGGCCTAATTTCTTCCTAATTTCAATAAAACTTAGTATAGAGGCCTCATTTTTTCTTCCCCTTTGAAAATTCGCTTAAGGTCTCGGATAATTTTTGCCATCTCAGGGGGCCCTGATTAAAGGCCTTCAATAAGTGTCGTCAACTGAAACTAAATGGCTTTAGCTGTCTTCAATTGAAACCCATGAAAAAATTGAAGGTTTGACGTAAAACAAGTAATTTCATAGGGATCAAAACGCAAGTTTGGAGAAAGTGCAGTGTAGGATAGGACAATATTTATAGCCAGCTAATTGGATCAACTTAATTGGAAGCAACTTATTTCGAATTTTAGGTAAATTTGAGTTTGTTTGATAAAATATATATATATATATATATAGATATCTTTTCAATAAAAATTTAAAAAAAAATAAAGGAAAAAAACCTATTTATAAAACTGAAAAAATAACTTAAATCAAAAGCAGCAATCACTACTCTTTTGAAAATCAATCCAATAAAAAATCTCTTATTTTCACAGAAATTCCATAGATGCTTGTAGTGCATTTCACTATATACAAGACGTTTGGTCCACATATGTGTTTACATGTAAACAAATTTGCATACATAGACCAATTAAAATGCGAAACAACATATACAGTCAAGCTCTAAAGAGGGTGTCCTCTCTTTATTAAAGAGAGGGTCTTTGTTTTGACCGTCGGATCGTGTTTAAAAACTGTGAAATGACAATACTGTCATTAATGAAAACACGATCCAACGGACAAAACAAGAAGTCCTTTCTTTAATAAAGAGAGGGCGCCCTCTTTAGAGAATTTTCGACAATATATATATATATATATATATACAAGTGTTGCTATTTCATTTAGAGACATGTTTAAGATGGGCATAACAAAACCCAGTCTTACCACTCCAACATGACCAGTGCCCTTAATGAAGGATGCTTCTTAAAATGTTCACATAAAAGAATTAGGTTATCATTCCCCATCTTATACTTAAACATGTTTACAAAATGCTCATTGAGGCTTCAATGAAATTCATTTGAGTACTAACAGTGAAACGTAAAGCAAATTTTATTTTTAGACTATTTGAATGTAAAGTACCATCCATTGTAAAATTTGCATCAATGGAAACTTAAAAATATGTTGTGTGGTAAACTAATGAAAATGTAAAAATATCTATATATATAAAATAATAATAAAAAAATACGGAATTGCATATTTCTCAAAGTTGCATATGACTTTTTTCAGCATTTTCACAAGTTTGGGTTTCCTACAGATTCGTAGAATTATGTATTCAGTGCTGTTTTGTAAATCAATAGTCGTTTGGTAACATTTTCGCTTATGCTAATTCAATCGTAAAAAATTGCGTTAATTAGCCCAGAAGTTATCCAAGGTGGCTTTTGGCCAATTTCAAAATTTTGTCATAGACACATTTTTTTCCAATTGAATCGCAAAACCTAGTATTTTAAAAAGCCTCATTTTAGCTTTGGAATTTGTAAATTGTTGGTGTTTGGAACAGGCATTGCCTTCACAAGCTACCCTATAATTGGATACCAAAATCGCCTTCAATCAACTGGAACATGCCTCGATAGTCCAGAGGATGCACTTTTATCCGCATGTCCATGGGACCCTCGAGTTAAGGGACTCTTCTACCACCAAACTACATGCAGTATTGTCTTGTCCAAAGTCAAAAGCTTCATCGAAGACATACAAAAGCTAATTCAACTAGAGCCCAAAGCCTTGTGTGGTCTAGAACTTTATGATGGCGTCCTTATGAGGTATGTTACGGCTTCAAAAGCTTACTTGGGCAAACAAGAAGATGCAATAGACTTTGATTTCACATATTACAGAAGCAAAGACCCTATGAAGCCTAGGCTTTTCGAAGACATAATCGAAGAGGTTGAACAAATTGCGATTTTTAAGTATGGAGGGTTACCACATTGGGGTAAGAATCGAAATGTGGCTTTTGATGGGGTGATTAAGAAATATAAAAATGGTTTAGAGTTCTTGAAGGTTAAAGACAAGTATGATCCATTAGGGTTGTTTTCTAGCAAGTGGACTGACCAAGTTCTTGGTTTGAAAAATGGGGTGAACATAGTGAAGGAGGGCTGTGCTTTGGAGGGCTTGTGTGTATGCTCAGAGGACATTCATTGTGCCCCAAGCAATGGCTACTTTTGTCAACCAGGCAGGATTTATAAGGATGCAAGGGTTTGTAGTCGTAGGAATTCTGCGAATACGGTTACTAGTCCTGAAAATTAGAGGGTACTTGTGAAGTCTAAAAATTGGTTATATTGTAGTTGTAATTAATAAAACTGTTCAATTTCCTATATGCCTTTTATGGGTTAGAAGTTCATGTTAATCCAACTAATTTCACATCATTTTATTTGCTAAGATGTCATTGCTCCTTAATACTTGCAGAGTAAGACGGAGTATATAGAAATTTAATAGCAAAAACATACATAATTCATAAAAGATGCTACGTACCATTAATATTATTATATCTTAAAGGGCACGCGTTATTCATCTCCTTAATTCTTGCATAATAAAGATTGATTATACATATATATATATATATATATACAAAGATTTTTTAAAGAGGACGCCCTCTCTTTATTAAAGAGAGGACCTTTGTTTTAGCCGTTGGATGGTATTTAAAAACTGTAAAATGACAAAATTGTCCTTAATGAAAACACAATCCGATGGCCAAAACAGAAGTCCTCTCTTTAATAAAAAGAGGACGTCCTCTTTAGAATCTGACTATATATATACAGGGATTAAATTGTAGACGGCTCATCCGAACTACTCAGTGGGTACGGCAGCCAATAGAAAACTTCCAAGTCAGTCTTTTTAGGGGGATTGCTGGGAGATTGTGCACAATGCATATTACTGTATTTGTTATTCCTTTTCTATGTCTCACGTTTGCAATTCTGGGAGATTGATGGTGGGTCCTATAATTTGATTTTGTCCAAAACTCTATGATATATCTCACGTTTGCATGTTTGTTTTTTATTGGATAATTATGGTATATTAGATAACCCAATTTAACTACTTTGTTTAAAAAAAAAAATTTTACCACTTATTTTAGTTCAATGTATTTGATAATGTAATACTTAATTGAAAAAAAATGCAAAATCCCACTAAAAATTTTAAGCCATTTTTTGCTGTAGAAAACAATCATAAGTAATGCTATGCTTTCCAAATTTTTATCCCAAAAATGCTTCCTAAATGATGTGGCAGTGGGGCCAGGTAAATCACTTTCAATCCAAATTCAACTGATCCCACTGAATTAGACCTGGCCCCACTGCTACATCATTTGGGAACCACTCTTGGAATAAAAATTTAATAAGTATAGCAATACTCAACAATCATTAAATGATGTCTATTCTAGTAGTTGAAATACTATTTTCAGTAATACAAGTCCAATCACATAAAATTTTCATTAGTTAAAATTCAACAATTTTATCAAACGAACCCTTAGTCCATTTTAATTGAGTAGCTTTAGCACTATTAATATCATATTCCCTTGAAGTTAAGTAGTTCCTCGTATAATGTTTATTTAATTAAAAATGACTAATAGTCCTGTGTGAGATAGATGACCAAATGTCAGATAAATTGGATTAGAGTAATGCAATTGCTGTGTATCCCAAAATTTGTATCCCAACTGCTTCCCAAATATGTGGCAGTGAGCTCACTGAATTTTGGCAATAAGTGAACAAAAATGCTCTAGAAAACTTAGGGGGGTATTTGGACATCCACAAATTGGTAAGTCATCTTTACACATCTAGGTTATTTTTTAAATTTGGTCAGTACTTAATGTGTTAGCAAAAAAAAAAGACTTTAAATTAACAAAAAAAAAAAAACTTACAAAAAAAATGGTAAGAGCGCTCAAATATAATAATTAAAAAATGTATGTAAACAAGTATGACATACTCAAGCTTATTTTTTAATTTTTCAAAAACACCCCCAAAATCATTAATTACGACGGTATTCATGAATAAATAAAATAAAGTGAACAACTTTAAATTAACAAAAATAAATTAAACTATGGACAACTGACACGATTTTCCCAATCGTTAACTATGGGATTTATCAAAACTTCCCAATTAGATGCATCTTCAGATCGAATTTTATACTACCATGGCACAACTGGTGGAATTGGTGCGTCTTGTCTTAGCATCTTCAAGTTCATCAAAAGTCATCCCTTCACACGGTTCAGAAGGACCACTATATGCACATGATTTTATGACATCCCGCTGCACATTTTTATTTGACAAATTTGCATCATTCAAATCATCAACCATTGTTGGCTGAACAACTTGTTCTTCTTTTACTTGATTATCAGATAGTCCCATTTCTAGTATTTCATCAGATGTAATCAACATAGTGGTTCTACAACACAAAATATAAAAATTTCAAAGCTTTGATAAAATGACATTAAAATACAAGTAAATAACCTAATATCATAGACACACACACAAACTATCAATCATGTTGAAAGAAGCTTCTAAATATTGCTACATAAAAAATTCATTTTGTAATATTGATACCATAGGTGCATTGATCTCGAACAAATATATGAAAAACACACACATACACACACACCCACACACAAAAAGTCCAAAGAATTGATAGAATATTCTATTTGCTAACAGATTAAATAATCAAAATTAGACTGCAAATTACTTATTTTCGTAAAGTTTCCAAGTCGAATGCGTAGATCTAAAAAAAACAGGGAAAAAAAAATCACCGAAAAAAGGCTAAAAAAACGAGTAAGTTTATGGTGGTTTCACAGATAATATTATGTTAGCCATTTTTTTTTTTTTTTTGGTAGCAAGGGGCTTTTCACCAAATTAAAACAGTAGCAAGGGGTTTTTTTTTAAAAAAATGGCCAAATCGTGCGGGTTTTCGACTCATTCAACTAATATTGAGGGGTCCTAGCACCTAATATCCCTAAAAATTTTAAGCGATTGAATTTGTAATTCTGAAAACAGTGTTTCTAGTACTCAAATAGACTGCATTCGATATTTATTTTCAGTAGAATTTTTTCACTTAAAGTTTTTAGTGAATTTTTGTTACTTTTACAATTAAGTGGTATATTATCGAACAATGTTTCTAGTAATCAAATAGACTGCATTAATTTATTCATTTTTTTTGCCTTGACTAATTTATTTATTTGTTGGTATGTCACTATCAGCTTATGGATAAGGAAAAAACCAACTTTTGGTGGCAAGCACATAGCTGCCCATGTGGTTCCTGATTTATTTTTTATTTTTTATTTTTCTATGGGTTAACCACCACTCTTGATATTAGTACAAGCTATAGTCTATAGATTATGGAAGTTGTACATAAAACTATAATAAGACCTGGAGAGAGAAAGAAATAGCATTTATATGACTGCCCATACTCTCCATATAAGGGCAATGTTTGGCACACACACTTTTTGAAACACTTTTTGATACTATGTTTTAAACACATGTACATTGTGTTGCTTGAATTTTTTACACTTTTCTGTGCACCACTTACACAGCACAAGGTACATGCATTTAAAGCTGGGTGTCAAAAAGTGTGTGTGTGTAGCACTACTCCATATAAATACATGCATACATAGGCGTGTAATTCATATAAAATAATTATACGCATATACTATATCTACATTAATATGTGTATATACCTGGAGAGAGAAAGAAATAATATTTTCAAGCTTTTCAGTGATGTCTATAGAAATACACTTTGGAATTTGAATCATAAAATATTGGTCCAATATTTAGCATCAGATGGAGACTTCATAACTTTTTTGAGATTTTATATAGATAGAAAGTCAAGTGTCCTATTAGAAATAGAATTTAAATTTATTGCTAATATTTTTATGGAAAAAAAAAATTAACTAAGAAAAAGTGATTTGAGTCATAATAGGACACACCATGTTAAAGTTGTTAGAATTGCACACAAAATAGGACAGTGCAAGAAACGTGTGAAAATCTTCCACGGGGCCATCCAATTCAAAATAGCAAAGGATTAGCAAATACTGTAGTATATACTGTGCACAATCTCCCAGCAATCCACCTAAAAAGATTGACTTGGATGTTCTCCATTGGCTGCCATACCAACTGAGTAGTTCGGATGAGCCGTCTACAATTTAATCCCATATATATATATATATATATATTTAATAGGTATCTAGTGATAAGTCATGTTTTACCCAACGTTATTGGATAAGGTCCAACAAAAATATCTTCGTATCAACAGGTCCATTTATGCATTAGGATATTTGAGACAAGTTCAAACCCTTGTTTACTGTTTTACCCCAAATATATATATATATATGGATGTCAATATATATATTAGATATATATCCATTAAATAATTAAATTTGGTAGGATATTAAATTAATTACCATATAGTCAAATCCCATATTTCTAGAAACGGACGTTTTGAGACCTTTGCAATGTATAATGCCATTATAAATGTATATCTTGCTGTTTGCAACAAGTCAACTCCATATTAGATGTTTTAAATTTTTTTTTATGGACTTGTAGGTCGCGACAGCTTGAAGGATTGATTCATTCTCAAACGTCAAACAATATAATAATTTATATCAATCAAGACTTATAAATATTTTCAAACATATTAATTATTACATCACGTATGAATCTTAAGGCACAACTCGCCTTGTAAAAAATACAAATGACAATTACATCAATCCTTATTAAAAGTTCAGTTTATAATTAAAAGCAGAATTAAATCGTTTATCTCCACGAGAAGTTGTTCTCAATACGAATAATAGTATTGTGCATTTTGGTCATAACCTGAAAAGCCTAAACATAAATGTACAGGACGCATCAACGCCGTCAGCTTCAAGAAGCTGGTAAGTATTAAAAACATACAATTGTAATGTAAACATACTTTCTTACCATTTTCGATTCACAAGTTTATTATTTAACATGTTAGAAATACAAGAGTGAATTCGTATTTAAAAAGGAACCAAAGATTAACATAATAACAATTCAATTAATATAACATGTGACCGTGCATGAAACAATGCAACACACTCATCTCACTGACTCTTTTACCTCGACTACAAAACCCAACACAAACAGTTCCCCTGAACCACCGGCCCACTGCCGTTAGGTTTAGAATGTCTATCGATATGTCTACCGTATCCGAATCGGCCTGGATGTACCTAGACATTCAAGGTTATAATAATTTGATCAGTCTACCATATCTGAGTCGGCCTAGACACGATCAGACTGGCCTGCCGTATCCGAATTGACATGGACTCAATCCCTCTTAATTAATCTGCCGTATCCGAATCGACTTGGGATAATTTAAGGTATAACACATCACTGATTAGCATGCCGTATCCAAGTCGACTTGGACTCCTTCCCAATTAACTTGCCGTATCCGAATCGACCTGGTATTATTAAGGTCGCAACTCACATAACATATGCTCTCGACTCTTCTCAACTCACCAACACATACCATGCATGTCAACTCGACTCTAACATGTATGTCGCATGACTTATACAGGCAATACATAATTACTAGAAAGTAACAACAAACGAGCGTACGAGAATTCAAGCCTTCTTAACTTGATCTTTTAAAAACATGTTCTGAAATGACATATTTCCCAAATAGTGCCTTAAAACCTTTAAAACTTCTTTCAAACAGTTTCTTATATGAAAACAGACAAAAACCATAAAATTTTCCAGTCGCGCGGGCTGCGCACGCGATACTTGTATTTTCAAATTTCTTTCAAAAAATTCTAGAACTGTCATAATTACACAGGTCTCATGAGTGCGTCGCTCGCACAAAAAAGTGCAGAGGCTTTATCTTCTTCGTTTTTCTCCCCTATTTCAGTTTTAAGGCCTATTCTTGACCCATTTTGAGATGCAAATGTAAACATGTCATATAATATATGATTCTCGTCGTTTTTCCGCAAGGATTACGAATCTACGATCGGATTAACGCGAATCAAACCGTAGCTCTTGGATTTTACTTATAAGCGCGAGGTTACAAAATTTCATTTTTGATACTTTTTAGTATGTATGAATTAAACTCTAATACTTTAAATAAATCCTCTAGGGACTGTAATCTTTCATTTTATCTATCAAAACATATTTTGGTTAAGTTTGAAAAATCAACTTTTCTAAGCTATGAACTCAAGAAACAAAAATCAATAATGGTGATATCAAAATAAACTGAGACAAACAGCAACTAAAGCATAATTTACATTCTAAGTGAGTTCATAATACTCACTGTCATTAGAGATTGAAGGATTGTTGAGAAAGAAAATAGGAATCCCAAGCTTCAAGTTTTGGCTATGGAGTTGAGTTCCCTCTCGCTAGAATAATTTCTGTAAATTCTCCTCTGCATCTCTCTCTTGTTTTGATAGAGATTGAAGGATTGTTGAGAAAGAAATAAGAATACTTACTTTTTTTTACTAAACATGTATTGTGGGACTTATTTAGTAGCTAAGATGTCGGATATATGAAAATTTATGCTATGTTGGATTTTTTTTTTTTTTTTTGTGACCTATTATGTATTTTTCGGATATATGAAACTTGTGTATTGTTGGATGTGATATTTAATATTATTTTATGTTGGACAAGTTTGGATTATTTTATATTTATAAATTGAACAAGTTTTGAAATATTACAGGATTAAAAATAAATATTGAATTGCACAGTTATTGTTGGGGTTACTTTTTAGAGAACAAAATGGGCAATGAGTCATATTTTCGTTGCTAAAAATAACCTTTAGCAAGGAAATTATTTCCTTGTCTTAGAGTTACTTAATTGGCAAGAAATTAATTTTGCCTTGCTAAAAGTCCCCTTTTGCAAGGAAATTTTTTCGTTGCCTTATGTTATTTTCAAAGAAATCATATTCCTTGTTAAAAACGACTTTTAGTAAGGAACACATTTCGTTGCTAATTGCCTTAGATTTAGATATTTAGCAACGAAATTTTTTCTTTGACAATTGTCCAAATTACAACACAAATAAAGGTTTTTTGCAAGGAAACTAGGCATTTAGCAACGAAAAACCTGAGCACTAGCAAGGAAAAAATTCCTTGCCAAATGTAAGAAATTGGAAGGAAATTTGCTTTCGTTGCTAGAAGCTTTAAAGAGGAAGCTTCTGCAAGGAATTGAGCAACGAAAAATTTTCCTTGCAAAAGAGTTTTGCAACGAAATTGTGGCCTTCAACAAGGAACTTTTCTTTACGAAAACCCATTTTTGTTGTAATGTACGGGCTCTCCCATTTTCTATGCTGTTTTTTTGTTACTTTCAATAATTTGTCCCCTCTTATAAGGGAGTTTGTCCCTACTTGTTGGGGGTTCTGTCCCTCCTTGTTAGGGATTTTGTCCCTCCTTGTTGAGGGTTTGTTTTTTGTTTTTTTTTTTGGTTTGGTTGATTGTTGCATCCAGATCTCTTTGTCTCCGTATTCCATTGTCACGCCCCATCGTAGCAAAATAAGGAAAAATTTTCATTTCCATTTTGGACCCGTAAGTCATGACAGGGGAGGGATCGCTTATCCTGTACTTAGCTTAACATGTACCAGAAAGACAGAGTATATAAAACAGCAGGGAAGAAAATATAGATCAACATTACAAACTTAATTAATATTACATTGTTTCAAATAAAAGTATTTCTTAAGGCACAAGCCGCCTTATTCAAATTAAAACATTATTCATATCCTTTATTACAACTTTTAATAAATTATAAAAGCAGCTCTGTAGACTTCTCTAGCTGGCATAATCCCTATAACCTTGCATAGCTATCTCCTAGACATTTTGGGTGTCCAGGACAAACATAAAGTCATCATCTTATGAAAGCCGAGTGAGCATAATGAACATACAAGCAATGTATATAAAAGTACATTAACTGTCTTTACATTTAGTATTTTACAGTATTGTTAGTTCTTTATTCCAGTCGTCGCATATAATGAACAGTTAAATCAATTATATAAGACTGTGCATGAACAATGTAACCATCTCATCTTATTGACTCTTTTATCTCCACCACAATCTCCCGACTCATTCCGTTCGCCAGAACTATCCGGCACGAGGCCGTTGTTTTAGATCAATCCACCGTATCCGAATCGGCCTGGACACGACCTGATTGGCCTACCGTATCCGAGTCAGCCTGGGCTCAATCCTTCTTAATTAATCTACCGTATCCGAGTAGGCATGAAATGATTAAGATGATACAAGATTCTGACTGGCATACCGTATCCGAGTCGGCCTGGGCTCAATCCTTCCTAATTAATCTGCCGTATCCGAGTCGGCCTAGAATTATTAAAGTGACACAACTCAAGACACCATTTCTTTACTTATTTCTCACAAGACGTATATGTCAACCCAAACGACCCCTTTCCAACATGCCAACTCGACTATGCACGTGTATGACTTATTCCATTTATGATTTTCTTTAACATGGCCATGAGTGTTTTAAACATGTGATTATCATCAAGTGAATCAATTTAACTTAATTTGATTTTAGGAAACTGACGGCGTACTTTTCGGTGTCATAGAATTTTTATTACAAATTTTAGAAAAATAAAATAGCATATAAATTTAGCCGCAATGCCCTTCTTAATGATATAAATATATAAAAATAAAAGGGTACATGCTTTGACATTATTTTTAATGAAGACAAGACATCAAATATAATTCCTCTATTTTTTTCTTCATAATTTTGAAAATACCATAGGTATTTGAAATAATTAAAATACTAGTTAAATAACCACTAATTAATTTATTAAAAAATATCAAGTTCTAGTTTTAAAATTTAAAATTATAAAACTATATAAATTGACCTCCAACCTGTTAACAACAATAATATAGAATTTAATAGGGTCAATAAGTATTTTAAATACTTATTTTATACATAGTAATAAATTTATTATTTATTTAATCATAAAATAAATAATAAACACATTTTAGCATTACTAAGAAAATTTTCACAAAGTAAGAAATATTATTGAATAATATATTTGAAATAAAAATATGCTATAATAATTAAAAATATAATTTAAGAATTTTTTATAATTAAAACAAGCATTTATAAATTTTATTTCTCACATGGGCTTGTAGTAAACCAAGCTCAATACCCAAACCCATGTGGCTTGTTGGGAGACTTGTTGGGCTGGGCACATTGAGCCCATTAGTCAATCCATGTACAAAAAAAATAACTACAAAATAATATGTACGACCTCTGTCCCATATTAAGAGTCTTTGATACCATTTTTTGATGTCCCATTTTAAGAGTCCTCTTTGTAAAGTCAAAGTACTTTAATACACACTTTTCAAATTTGCCCTTTATTATATCCAACTCTTCCCTCTTTTTATTTTTTATTTTTTATGTGACACTATAATTTTGAATTTCAAAAAGGGCAATATTGGAAAGTTAAAAATCTCACCAAAATCAAGATTGTCCTCTTATTAAGTTGGAATTCCCAAAAGAGACTCTAAATATGGGACGGAGGGAGTACCTAACTAGGTTTGATCACCCAATCTTAGGGTCAAAGAACAATACACCAAACTATTATGTCAACGTCAATTTTAATTTTAAAGTACCAGAATTAAATATTTAAATGTTACTAACGTCAATCTAATAAGCCCATGTATCGTCTTCTTCAAACAATTCTGTAGCTTCTGGTAAAGGGTATGTTTGGCTGCGCTTTTAGTCCAAGAACTCTTAAAGTGACTATCTCTCTCGTTCCTTACCGGATCACGACGAGTCCTATATGAAAGTTGCACGATTTTTCACGAGGATTCCAAAAATCTAACTTATATATTTTGAATTTTAATTAAAAATTTTCAGAATTATAAAGCCATGGTAAATATGTAATTTCACTTTTGGGGGTCAAGAACTCAACCAATTAACAAATAATTTATAGGGGAACTTACTTGGATCATATACTTTCATTTCCAATTTACGGAATTAGTTTTCGTTAACATTTTCGGTAGCGCTAATTTTGGACTTCCATGGCTATATATACATATATAGGCGTATTCATTGATTTTTAAATCCATGGATTATGTGTAATGACTTAAAGTACATTAAGAGTGGATTCGAAAGACTCACCGGCCACTGGTTTGGGCGGCATAAGAGACCAAATAATTCCGTAAATATCCGTAATATAAGTTTTGAGCTATAGTGGCAATGGAGTTCCTACTATGATAATAATCCTTCCATACTTCCCTCTCCTCTTTTGATTCCCAGAATGTATATATAAATGTGTGTGTGATTGAAATGAGAGAGAGAGAGAGAGAGCTACTGAGAGCCTTGTATTCCCAAGTGTGTGTATGTTATAATGTTAGCTAAACATATATAAGAAATACTTGCGTTTGGTGGCCAAGCTTCCAATTCGTGGTCAAAAGCATTGCACATACTACACATATTTTGCACCATACAAAAATGATGATTGATGTGAATCATTAAGTAAAAATATGTAAAGCAAGTGGTCATGGATTTGTACACACCTCAGTCATGATTTACCACATGAATTTACTTGGTTAAAAGCTTAAACACATAGCTCACAATTACATCCATATGATTTTGATGATTGAATGTCAATCAGTCAGTTGATTAGTTATGTTAGTTAATTCAGTCTAGTTAGTCCGGTTTGGTCAGTTAGCTAATTAAAATGTTCCACATAAAATAATTAGGGACAAAAATGTTGGCGACGTGATATTATATTCTATTAATGTCTCTTATCCCAAATCATAGGGTAACTTAGGGGCGCAGTCTTAAGTAACACTTCAATTCAATTATTAAGAGGTTACAAAAATTTAAAGGCATTGTGTTAAAAAATGTCAACACAAATATTATTTATATATATAAAAAATAATACCATAACTAAAAATAGTACACACCAATAAAATAGAAAAATGGCATTTTATTTATTATTGGTGGAAGTGAATATACAGGTTGCTACATCCGTGGTTGGATCTGGCCCTATTCCATATAGATCTGCGTTAGATCTATTGTTTGTTTGGGTCTTCTTCGCAGTCACAATGGTTTTAAAGCTCGGATATTTGCTGTGGTTAATTGTTGGCAGTTTTCTCCTTCAGACGACTCAGTGTTTGAGCTACACCACAGTCCGCGATATCATAGTTTTGGAAATTGCAGCACAAACCAGTAAATTACTATGATTTATCATGTATTTTTTCCTTCATCTGTTTTGTATTTGTTCCTTGTGAACTTGCCTTTTGTGAAATGGAATGCTCATGCTTTGCGATAAAAAAAGGGGAAAAAAAAGATAAGAAAACCAGGTAGGAAACGTTTATCATGTTGGAGTCTGTGTATAATCTAATTATCTACTACCCTATATAAAAGAGCCTTACTAGGATTGCCAATTCAATTTTGTCATAATTTGTCATTTCTTGATTGGTTTGAAATGACAGTTTTACACTTACTTTTCTTTTTTGTTCCATTTTCCTTTAATCATTACTTTGAGTTTTTGTCATATTGTGAGGGTAGGTTGGTCATTTCACCCACAAGCCAATCCTTATTACTATTAGGTCAACTTTAGAAATTTAATTATTCTAAAAATGATGATTCAATCAACTTTTCAAACAATAATTACAAATATTTACAATTCGGTTCAACTTTTAAAATTAAATTAATCTACAAATGATGATATCAATGAATTTTCAAGAAATAATTACAAATATTTACAATTTACAATTTGATTCAAAAACCCAAAAGTCAACAATTGTAGGTTGTGCCTTGTTTGACACAACTTATTTTCGGCTTTTAGTGGTTTGAATGTTTTTTCGTTCTTCCCAAGCAAGTCACTAACTTGTTTGATTTTGTTTTTATTTTTTTTGGTTTTACAGAACAAACCACTAACACAAACATGGCACAAACACAACCCAATTGGGCTATGACATGTTTGGTTTTGTTTTGTCTTAATGTTTGGTTTTATTTTTTTATTTTTGGTTTTCCCATACAAAGCACTAATATTTGTTTTCTATATCCTATATAAAAGAGTCTTAATAGGAATATTCTATCTACTCTATACTATAAAAGAGCCTTAGAGTAGTTTTCAATTTCAATTTTGGCCTAATTTGGAATTCTTTAAATTGTTTGCTCCTTATATGTAATTTTGCCTTTACTAATACATTGAGATGCTATGCCTTGTTTGGCAAACCGAATTTTGCCGTTATTTGTGTTTGTGTTTTTTTTAAAAACCAAACAAGGCACTCCAAAAATAATAAGGCACTCCAAAAATAATAGGGTTTGTTTGGCAAATCAATTATGGCTTTGTTTGTCTTGTTTGTTTCCACTTTTTCCCAAACAAGGCACTAAACCCATGGATCAAAAGTTAACAATTTCGGCTAACTTGTTTGGCAAACCGATTTTGTGCTTTGTTTTTATTTTTTTGTTTTCGTTTTTCCCAAACAATGCTTTACACACATATATTGGATCAAAAGTCAACAATTTCGGTGCCTTGTTTGGCAAATCAATTTTGTGCTTTGGTTTTTGTTTTTTTGTTTTGGTTTTTCCCAAACAAGGCTTTACACACATATAATTTACACTTAATAAATTTAATTAATTTGTTTTATAAAATTATTATTTCATACATTCATACTCATAATAAATATATAATAATAATCACAATACATATTTAAGAAATACTTGGCAAAGTTAAAAGACAAATTGTAATTTACAATTACTTATATATCTAAAATCATATTTTATCATACACACATACCTATAAATTTAATTCACACACACATACGTTCGTTTACTTTTTAAATTTAATTTCACATCATTTCATGCTCCTCATAAATATATAATAATAATAGATATAATAAATTTAATTCATCATCATCATCAACATCATAATAATAATAATAATAGTAATGATAATAAGAATAATAATAATAATACATATATAAGAAATACTTTGCAAAGTGAAAAGACAAATTGTAATTTACAATTACTAATACATCTACAATCATATTTCATTAAATACGCATTCCTATAAATTTAATTCACACACACAAATACACTTGTGTCATATGCATAATAAATATATATGAAATACTTTGCAAACTTAAAAGACAAATTATCATTTACAATTACTTACATACTCATAATAAATATATCATAATAATAGTTTTAATAAATTTATTTTTGAAATTTATAATTTCATGCAATTTCATATCATTCCCATAAAAAGGAAAAAAAAAAAAAAAAAGAAGAAGAAGAACAAATATGATTAGTTTTTTCAAAATATCATGTGTTACAATGTTAAAACTAAGTTACTCGTATTACTTTTAAATAACACTTTCAACCTTATTGTATGAAGTTTACATGTAATTAAACAAAAAAGAAAAAAGACAAATGACAAAAGATGATAAGGTTTTTCAAAATATCACGTGTTATGATATTAAAAATAAGCTATTACTTTTAAACAACATTACTCTCAACTTTATTGTATAAAGTTTATACGCAGTTGCATTATTTTGTACATAGTTCATACAATAAATTGTGGTTAAAAAAATAAGTAAATAAAGGAGAGAAATGCTAAAAACAAACAGAAGTGAAAACACTAAAGAAAGATTTGAAAATGAAAAAAAATAAAGAAAAGAAAATATATTTGCTTCCATCCAGAATTATCGAAGCTTTTACGTTTACAACTTTATTTATTAGTAATGCATATTTAATAAATTAATATTAAATGCATCAACAATAAAAACATCTAATTAATTTTCCAATTTTAATGGACCCGTGCATTGCACGGGCCTCTATCCTAGTAATTATTAAACAAGCCTTGAATTACTTTTGTAATTAAGGGTTGTTTGGCAAGGATTGTTTGAGCCTTAAGGCATCGTTTTAATGAATTTTTGAATTACCAAACAAGCCTTACTTTAATTTTGAAAATTATCATTTTCTACATATGTGTGTATATATATACACACATATTATAATTTATTATTATTATTTATGTACATAAAGTGTGTACAATTATATATTAAATTAACAAACTACCCTTTTGTTAAATTGAATTTACTTAATTGGCCATTTGCATTTTGTAATTGCCCTTGTGTGTGTGCGCATATATATATATATATATATCTGTAAATGCATATGTTATTTTATGATATAAAATTACCATTTTGCCTTTTATAACCTTTTGTTCAAGTTTAAAGTTTGTACAATTATAAATTGACCAAATTACCTTTTTTTGCCTTTTTAAAATTACCCTTTTGTATATGTGTGTTTGCGTATATATATATATATGTTATAATTTTATATTATTATTTATGTATTTAGAGTGTGTACAATAATAAGTTGAATTACTAAATTATCCTTTTGACTTTTGTAAAT
The DNA here is from genome assembly GCA_033977485.1 of Hydrangea macrophylla. Lineage (NCBI taxonomy): Eukaryota > Viridiplantae > Streptophyta > Magnoliopsida > Cornales > Hydrangeaceae > Hydrangea > Hydrangea macrophylla. The sequence continues at coordinate 3,365,010 of CM066996.1, forward strand.
TACCCTTGTGTAAATACATATATTATTTTTATTATGTATATATAAATTGAATAAAATATATCAAAAAAAAATAGCATTAAAGTTTAAAGTGTGCACAATTTTAAATCTCCTTTCATTAATTGGAATTACCAGAAATCATTTTGCCTTTTGTAAATTACCATTGTGTGTGTATAGTACTTGTATATTATTCTATTCTATTATGATATATATATATATATACACTCAATAACCAAATTACCCTTGTTTCTTTTGCAAATTACTCATTTGTTACCAAATTACCCTTTTGCCTGTTGCAATTAATTACACTTTTGTACATATGTGTATATATGTATATATTATCTATACGTTAAAAAAATAGTCTAAAAGTTTAAAGTGTGTACAATTATAAATTGAATAACCAAATTGCCCTTATGCCTTTTGCAAATTTCTCTTTTGTTAAATTGAATTATCAAATGACCCTTTTATCTTTTGTAAACTATCCTTTTTGTATATACTAGAGGAGTGCCACTCACTATGTGAGTGCGAGAGAAAAAAATTGGGGGTGGTTAGTTGAGAGAAGTTATTTTTTAAAATTTTTTATTTGAAATGATATTTTAATACTTTGTGAAATTATTTTCATTAAGAAATTGAGTAGGTTTTAATGTAATTATTGGTGCGAGAAAAGCTTTTTTGGTACCCCTTCTATTCTCTTTCTATGTTAGTATAGATATTTGTGTGTATAGATATATGTATTTTCTATGTTATGTGTTAAAGAAAAGAGCCTTAAAACTTAAAATGAGTACACTTATAAATTAATTATCTTTTTTATCTTGTGTATAGTACTCTTCTGTAAAAGTTTAAAGTGTATACAATTATTGAATATGAACATTACTCAAATAATTTATTTCTATTGTCGGCAGTGCATATTCAATACATTTAGGCAGGTTTAATATTTGATTTCACTTGTTTTTCAAATCATTAATCTATGAAATGTGTAACCTGTATTTGCATTTAATTGCTAAATGTAATATTTTATTCCTACTACTTGTTTTATTTAATAGAAAACTTTGTTTGGGGTCAAACTGTAATTTTTATAAATTGAGGAATACCTGTTATGGTTTCTAACCGCATTTCAAGAATACTTCCTATTAAGATAATCCGTATTTTCAAGAGAATGAAAATAACTACTTTTGATTCAAACTGTATTTTTATACAACCGAAAAATAATTTCCTACGCTAATATAATTTTTCTGTATTTTGTGGTAATCACCGCATCGTGAAAATACCAATTTATGAACAAAAACTGTTCGCGCCGCAATGAACTCCCACAGATTTTGGAATCTACGTAAAGCAAGATTTGACATTTGCTTTTAAGTTCATTTAATGAAACCAATTACTGGTTAGGCATGCTTGGGAATGCATAATTAATTATGAGTGTGTTAATGTAGTGTCATAAGTTGTTTTTCCAAACATTCTAAGAAAGTTCTAGACAACTTGATTGTGCCTTGTTTGCCAATGATTATAGTGTGTGTGTGTGTGTGTGTGTGTGTGTGTGTGTGTGTGTTAATTTATAGCCAAAAGCTAATTTTCCAAACACCTAAGCTTGGCCCCTAGCTTAGTCTAGCAATTCCTATGAACCTAATTGGGATGTATAGGTGATATAATCTGTATATATGTAACTCATATATGCATATGCATATTATGTATATTTAGGAATTTATAAAACAAATAAATTTTGTGGAGTGTAGTTGAAAGAACTTGGCCCCCATGTTCCCAAATTTAATTTTTCTATATACACACACACACATCTCACAATCTGCACTTGTTTTACAAGCTGAGAATTCTAGAAAGAGTGAGTTATAGAGAGTTTATACAAAATTATTTCTAGAGAGAGGAAGCTCTCCACCATAGCCAAAAGCTTCGAAGTGGGGTCTTCATATTTTGGATTCTCTCTCAACAAACTTTCAACTTCTACTTTCAGTGAGTATTCTAAACTCACTTAGAATGTAATACATACCTTAATTGCAGTTTATATAGCTTGATTTTGTGGTGCCATTGTTGAATTTCGATTTTTTTTTTTTTGCTTTCATAGAATGAAAATGGTGATTTTGTAAAACTCAACCAAAATTCATTTTGTAAGATGATTACGAAAGGTCTTAGTCCCTAGAAGCTATGTTTCAAATTACAGAACCTAATTCATCCATATCGTGATGTATATTAAGAATGAAATTTCATCACCTCTCGATTTTTTGTAAAATCCGAGAGCTATGATTCAAATTAGTTCAAACCGATCGCGTATTCATAATCCTTATAGAAAACGAAGAGAATAGTATATTACACTTACAGTATCGCTTAAGTTTGTAAAACTCGTATTATACTCTGCACTTGTACTGTCCTGCGGTTAAAGAAAACCAGGACCAGTCACTCTATTTGACCAGGACTGATTGCAACCATGACCAGTCCTAAAACATGACAAGGACTGGTCGCGACCATTACCGGTCCCGCTAAAGGCCATGACCGGCCATGCCCCTCTATGACAAAATGATATGTCTCTTTAAATCAGTAACTGTAAGAGAATTTTGTTGCTGCTTAAAGTTGTACCTACTGGTATAAGGTATTGTATCTTACTGTTTTATTAGAGAATCAGTTTCTATAACTCATATTAAAGTAAAATAGAATATAGTATATTGATCTGTATAAATCGTTCTAATACTGCAAAGAGGAAATATAAGCAAGACAAGTTTAAAACCGCTTTGATGTTATATTATAAGATATCACGAAATATGATAAGTAGAAGTTGTTGGAATAGCAGGAGAAGTCTAAGTTATGATACCATATAAAGAATATGTAAAAGGGAAGATTAAAGACTTGATCTCTCGCATGTACGTTGATATTGATTTTCAGCAATTTACATTTTCTGTATAAAGTTATGTGAGATATATGTGGAGTCAAGTTTACATGCATGGTGAGTGATGGACTATGTGAAAAGAGTAAAAAGATGATGTTGTGTATAGAGACTCCCTAGTACTCGTGTACTACAGTGTGATGCTGTTATGAGGTGGGTTTAAGGTATCCGTGAAATGCGACGTTGACAAATTGGACACTCTCTGGCACCCGTGGTAGTGCTATAGTATGTAATGCCGACTTAGACACTCCCTGGTACCCGTGTACGTACTATAGTGTGTGGAAAACTAGACCCTCCCAGCTACCTGTGTACTGTAGTGTGTAGCAAACTGGACAATCCCTGAGACCTGTGTACTATAGTGTGTGGCAAATTAGACACTTTCTAGTACCTGTGTACTATAGTGTGAGGCAAACTAGACATTCCCTAGTACCACCCGTGTACTATAGTGTGGTCACCTTAGTATTTTAAGGTACTAGAACGAGGGAGTTGGATGATGTTTTGTTAAGAGAAAAGAATCACGAGAATGTTACATTGTTCATGCACTGTCACATGTTTATCGTTTGTCTATCATTATACTGTCCTTATTGTTTTACAAATACAAATTCATTGCCTTATTGCTAACACGTTAAATAATAATTTTGTGAGACGAAAATGGTAAAAGAGTATCTTTTACATTACAAGTATATGTCTTTAATACTCACCATCTTCTTGAAGTTGATGGCGTTGATACGCCCTGGACATTCGTGTCTAGGTTTTTTAGGTTACGATCAGGCAGGATAATATGATTATGCGAATTGATGACAACTACTCATGAAGAGAATGATTTAAATTCTGCTTTGATTTATAAACGGAACTTATAATAAGGATTGATGTATTTGATATTATTATTTTGCAAGGTGGGTTGTGCCTTATGATTCATACGTGATGTAATAGTTATTAACTTTGAAAAATTTTGTAAATCTTGATTGCTCTTACTCTGACATAAGTTATTACACTATTTGACGTTTGGGACGAAATCGATCCTTCAAACTGTCGCTACCTACGGGTCCATAAAGGAAATTAAATGCTTTCCCTATTTATGCTACATCGGAGCATGACATGATTTAGTTATATCAGAGTCAGCTTATCAGAATAGTTTATCCAGGTTAGGGTTTACAAGTATAGACCCGATTCAACATTCTGCCTTCTTAAGTTTCGCACACCCGATGATACGATAGGAGGACAAACTCGTAGCCCAAACGCTTAAGATTATCTCTCTTAAGATTAGATCTGAAATAAGTTAGTGCCTTTTTATCAGGTATGGATCCAGTCCCACCATTATTTGTACCAGACGTGTACGGAGGACACTGGATTACACCAAGGGTAGTGGTTCTAGCTTTTGTGGGATTATACAACACCGCGATAGAGCAGTAGTAGAGTTGGATTTGTGGCACCAGGTCCACATAGTGGGATTGGTTGATTTAACCCGAGTTCTTCTAGAGCTTTTATATTTCATAAAGGCTCAGCGATTGGTTCTGTTAGAGATTGTTCGGTTGGTTTATAGTGATGCCTTCTATCTTCCTTCAGAGATTCATATCATGCAGGCTCACCTTGCACACCTACCACCGGTTATTCCAGTGGAGGATCCAGTAATTCCCACTGTTGAGGGAATTCACGGCGGAGTCATCAATGCGGCCCCTTTCGTTATGGATGATGACGAGGATGAGGAGGAAGGTATAGGTTTAGATGACTTTGCTGACGACCTCGAGGGAGAGTTAGCACTTATACCATATTTGCTAGAGGAGGTGGTAGTCGAGGTTGATGTTATGGATCATGCTCCATAACCAGGCTCGGAGAGTGGTAGCTTTTTGTGGTTGAGCTGTTTCAGGTCATCTTTTCCGCTCCGTTGACTCGCTGGACTTGCAGATGGACACTTATGGAGACAACTGACGATCTAGATATAACTCTGTACATATTGACTATTTTTGACGCATGACCCTTGATGTTGTCAAAATCAAGATGTAAAAAGTGTACTTTACTTTTCTAAGGATTTGTAGTAGTGAAAGTAAAGGTCGAACCCACAGAGATTGAATTACTACGACTCTTAATTTTAAAACCTAAATCTAATTAATTATAAAAACGAAATTTTGATTTGAATTTTAATTAAATTAATGAAACTAATGAAATTAAATCTAAATTATGAAAGAGATTTAAAAGTGTTTTTATAAATATGTTTAAAGGAACCTAGGATTGCAAATCCACCACTAGCTTCATAATAGGAATATTTATGCATTCAATTAGATAATTAAGTTGGATGATAATGGAGAATTGTAGCTACAAGCCCAATTCCTCCGTCAAGAAAATAACTATGGTTCAAGCACCAACATAATCCATCTTCGGTTAGCACGAATTATCCCATACTAAACTAGGGTTGTGACATAATCCGTCTAACCTAGGCATGGACTATTCGGATACTTGATAGCACAATTCAATAAAGTACCATTACATGTAAATAATCCATACAAGCACAGCAAATATAGATCATTGAGCACATCACAGTCAAAATAGATCTAAGACAAGAATAGATTTTGAAAGTAACGATTTAATCAATAGAAGTTCAATTTATTTATAAAAATCCTCGAAACATGTAACTGTCATCTATACATAATAAAACTAAAAGAAAAACATAAATAAAACCCTATTACTTGGCTAGGGTTTCATTGAAACCCTAGATCTAGGTTTTGTTGGCCATAGAATTGATGAATGGCAAGAGGTTGATGGATGAGGCCATGGGAATCCTTGGTCTTCTTCTTCTTCTCCTTGCTTTTCCCTCTTCAATGGCTGAAATTTTAGTGTATATGGCTGTATGTATATGTGTATAATAATGTCTAACCCTTTAATTGAAGTAAAATAGGGTTTATATAGATTTTAGGCAAGTTTTGGAAGCTTTCCTAACCCGAATTGCACTAGAACTGCTATATTTTACAATCTGGACGCAATTAGGCAGTTTCGTTTAGACAGGAGTCTTTAGTACACTGAAATACGCATATTTGGTTTTTACACAGGTCGCGCAGGCGGGCCGCTCGAGCGCGTAATTGGGACCTTACGCGTGCGGATCGCGCGAGCGATTTCTAGATCTTCGCGCGAGCGATTTTTGGACTTCCGCGTGGGCGAGGTGCTTCTTTTAGCTTCTTTCTTTCTGCTTTTTCTCCCTATTTAACCTGGATTAGTGTTTTCTTCCAAAACCTGCTCTGAAACAGAAAACAAAATAAAAATACATAAAAACAGGATAAAATATGCTAAAAATTGTGAATTAAGGCATGTAATTAGGATCTGTTCTCTCCCGATCACACCCCCAAACCTACATTTTGCTAGTCCTTGAGCAAAAAGAAAATAAAAATTAAACTACTAATAAAAATCTATTCCATTTTCGCATGGATCGCTATTGCATTTAGCTTATGTAACAAGCCTTTTAAACCCCTAGGTGTCCCTAGTTGGACGAGTGAAGTCTCGTGAGGATTCTCATCAACAAGTCTCCCACAACCATCTTTATTTCATTATAAATTTAAAAAGTGTATTAAAAACAAAAAACATAATATTCAATACTCCTTATCATACAACAATGATTTGAAATAGAATAACGAACAAGAAGAAACAGACTCAAACGTCTACCTACATCATGAAAAACAATCTCAAGCACATGCATCGTATAACTCAATAGAGTTTCTCATAAAATTGCACGTGTGTGATGTGGTAGTCAAATGAACACGCATATGTCATGAACTTGGAATATAACTCGGATATCCGTCTAACTATGCTTCGACTACGAATCTCACAATATTAATTACACTCTCAAATAAAATTCTCAGAAACAGGTGTAATTTCTCTAATATATGAGCAAAGGAAATATGGTTTCAAAACAATAAATGCTCACATATGACTTGAAAAAGTCGCATGACACAAGAGAATAGTTGTCTCATGGATAGGATGCCAACAGTCAAGAAAAATTAATCGTTACCATATTTTAATCTCCCTTCCATCGTTTACATATCCAAACCATGTTTCCTAGGATCAAATAGGACTTTTCAAAGGTTGTAATGTGGCTGGGGAAATGAAAAAGGATAGAAAGGATTCATCAAGTAGTTTCAGAATGGCATTGTAAGGCATGTTCGATTTCTTTCATTCTCTCTTCTTTCAACTTTCATCTTTTCATTCTCTTCTTTCATTTTTCTTTTCATTTCTTTCATCTTCTTATGTTTTTTTTTTCAATCTGATTCTTCTTTCAACCTCTTTTCTTTCTCTTTTTTTTTTTCAATCTCTTCAATCTTTTCCCCTTTTTTTTCTTGCTTATCGGATGATTATTCATTGATTTCTAAGCAACTACCCCAATAGCATCTTATCTTCTTCTTCCCAATCAACACATCGCCTTATCAACACTAAAAGGTGACGAATCTTTCAGTGGTGAACTTCAAGTTGGTCAAGTTGGAGCAAAAATAGGATAATGGTAATTGAAGAAAAAGGGCAATTTAATGGCTCAAAGGGCGAACTAAGGAAATTTATCATTTATTGGTCGGTGGCAAATAAAGAGGGCCTACCATCATTTCCTATGGTCATACGGTTCTTCAAAATTTATAATGGAAGATTATTTAGCATGGTAACAAATATTTTAACTTAACTATCAACCAAAACAAGAATAATGAGATTAAACAACGAGTTAATGCGCTATTCCAAATAAAATTTGACAAATACAAAATGTATTTATAACCCTCTAAAAAGAAAAGATAGGCTCAAAAGCTCACCGGGTTTAGTCTCCACCTTGTGTTATCTAGAAATCCGAATCATATTATAGTTCACATCAAACATGTATTCAAGCGACTACGTGCAGTGCATAAGTTTGTGTGCAAATCTATGATATAAAACTACGATTCGAACGATACATGACCTAAATTATCATATCATGACTTCAGCAACTGTTTAATTACATCTTCTCTTGTTTACCATTCTATAACAAATCACGTTACATATCAAGAAGTATCGAATCAAGATTGCAAAAACGTCGGTAACATCATTTATTTAAGCATAAGAATAAAAAATATTTTGAAAAATTTTGGTATAATAATAATAAATGTGCATGTGAGTGCATACCCCCAAACCGAAACCTTTCATTGTCCCCAATGAAACAATAAAATGAAAGAAAGGAGAGTATGTAAAGAAGGAACGATAATACCTCGATCTCGGCAAACACAAACCAGGTGAACGTACAATAATATGGAATCAAAGTTCAATTACTCCAATGGAGCACTATTTCACCTGTTAATACTTAACAAAAGAAAATTAAACAAACAAAATAATAAAAGCAGCTAAAAGAATTATAACTAAACAAAACGAAACGAAATAAACTATAAGACCGAACAAAATTATGAAAACAAAAAGATAATAACGATAAAAGAAAATAAAACATAACTATAACAGGAAAACAACACATGACTCGATCTAAAAAGTACCTAAGAAACAGAAACAGAAAAGTAAAAACTACTCAAACAGGTGGGGGAGAAGGATATAGAAAACAAAAGAAAAAAAATTAGGAAAAATGGGGGATCGCGCGAGCGGTCCGCGTGAGCGACCGTCACGCGCGCGAATCCCAATATATACGTATATTTTTATTTTTTTAATCATGAAAATCTCGCGCGAGCGAGACAACCTCGCGCTCACGAATCGAGGTGCGAGATGTAACAGAGAGCTCATAAAAAATATAACCAAACATTTCACTAAGGCACAGTCTCCCGCAAGCGGGCCGCGCAAGCGACGTCTCGCGCGAGCGGGCAGCGCGCGCGAGAAGGATATTTTCTCTCGGTTCACTTATTTTATGTATATAAATTAAACATAACTTTACTCCAACCGCCAAACCTGTTCAAAAAACTCAAAAACTGACCAAAACGATCCAAAAATATGCAAAAATAAGACAAATAGGTGAAATAAAGCTTGGGTTGCCTCCCAAGAAGCGCTGTCTTATACGTCTTTAGCTAGACCATTCTAGCTCAAGATTTTATGGAGGCTGAAAATTAGACTTTGTACCCCTAAGGATTTTAGGAAGAGCCCGGTGGTAAGTAGAAATAACGTTGCTATGGATTAATTCAATTGACGGTTCATCCTTATTATGTTCAAATCTATTTCTTACCTTCCGAGTAAATTCATCTTTGGGGTCTTGGTTATTCAAATTCATCCGCTCATCACTAACCATATTATTTTCCTCACCCATGTGTAGTGCATTAGTAGGTTCAATTTGTTGTATAACCTCACTACCCTCTATACATAGATAATCATCGTCTTTGGGAGGTTGATCAACAACATTAAACACGTTTAATTTTAAGTTCAAATTCCCGAATGACACTTTCACCACCCCCGTTCGACAATTGACACCCGCATTAGCAGTGACTAAGAATGAACGATCAAGAATAACAGGGGTGTGCTTCCTAGCATCTAGGACAGGTTCAGTGTCAAAGACCATTAAATCGACAGGATAAAAACATTGATCAACTTTAACTAAGACGTTCTCAATGATTCCTCTAGGTACTTTGACGGAACGATGCGCTAATTGAATAGTAGCGGCCATAGGCTTAAAGTTCATCCAGTCCTAGTTGTCTATAAATGTGATAAGGTAATAGATTAACACTCGCACCTAAGTCAAAGAGAGCCCTATGGATGACAGTGTCACCTATGACACATGAAATAGTTGGCGTACTAGGATCCTTATACTTTGGAGGTGAGTGTTGAAAAATAGAACTTACTTTTTTCGTGAGAAAGACCTTTTTCGGAGTATGACTACGCAATTTACGTTTTTGAGTGCATAGGTCTTTAAGACATTTAGCGTAAGCGGAAATTTATTTAATAGCATCGAGGAATGGAATATTGATTTTAACTTGTTTAAATACCTCGAGTATATCCTCAACCTTTGACCCTTTCGTTGAAAAATTTGATGGTTCATCAACGTTATGTGGAAAGGGCAATTTCGGTATATGATTAGTCAGGGCCGTTTCTTTTTCTTTCTTATTTTTCATCGTATCCTCACCCTTCTCTTTATTAAAATTAGTATTCGTATCCTTCCCATTCTCATTCTTATTAGGGGTTTCTATCACCTCCTCTCGTGTAGTCATCCTAGTTGAGACGACGTTTACTTGTTCATTCGACCCCTTAACCTCATATTGTCCCTTAGGGTTTTGAATTGTTTGACTAGGCAATGTCCCCTCTTTTCTACGACTCACTACATTAGCTAGTTATCCCATTTGGGATTCAAGCTTTGCAATAGATTATCTGTGAGAGTGCACTATTTGTGCTTGTGTTTGAACTTGCGTTTCAATAGTCTTAAGGGACGCTAACACCTTCTCCTCAAAAGCATTTGGCCATTTTTGTAACACAGATGGTTTTGGTTTTCTAACGGTAGTTTACTGTTGCTCATTTCCAATGGTAAATTTCCGTTAGAAAAAAACAAAATCCGTTAGTAATATTGAACAGGAGGTATTTTTAATTTTGTAACAGTTGTAAAAAAAAATAGTAACCGACAATAGGCAAAATCGAACCGAATCGAAAACCGAAATTTTATTTTTTATTTTCATTTTCTATATTATTAATATACTTATACATAACTATAGATAATAAAATATAAGTTTTTTACAATTAAAAACAAAGAAAAGTATGCGTTCTTTGTAATATGAAAGAAAAAGGAAAAAAAACATAAAAAAGTTGTGAAAAATGAAAAAAAAAATAAAATAAAAATTGGGTTTTTTATATTTCGGTTAACCGAATAACCAAACCGAACCAACCGAATTAAATTTTAGTCAGTTAACAGTTGACAATCTTCCAAACCGAACCGATCTCAAACCGAACCGAATGTGCCAAACCGAACCGAACCGACCGAATGCCCACCCCTAATTACCGTTGCAAAATTTAAGGTAAGATAAATAAAATAATAAAGAAAATAACAAAAAAGAAAAAAACTAAAGGGTAAAAAATTTAGGCGCAAAAAAAGAATGGTCGCAAGTGGGCCGCGCAAGCGAGGTCTCGCGCGAGCGGGCCGCGCTCGCGAGAAGGATATTTTCTCTCGGTTCACTTATTTTATGTATATAAATTAAACATAACTTTACTCCAACCCCCAAACCTGTTCAGAAAACTCAAAAATTGACCAAAACGACCCAAAAATGTGCAAAAATAAGATAAACAGGTGAAATGAAGCTTGAGTTGCCTCCCAAGAAGCGCTGTCTTTTACGTCTTTAGCTAGACCGTTCTAGCTCAAGATTTTATGGAGGCTGAAAATCGAACTTTGTACCCCTAAGGATTTCAGAAAGAGCCCGGTGGTAAGCAGAAATAACGTCATTATGGATTAATTCAATTGACGGTTCATCCTTATTATGTTCAAATCTATTTCTTACCTTCCGAGTAAATTCATCTTTGGGGTCTTGATTATTCAAATTAATCCGCTCATCACTAACCATATTATTTTCCTCACCAATGTGTAGTGTATTAGTAGGTTCAATTTGTCGTATAACCTCACTACCCTCTATACATAGATAATCATCGTCTTTGGGAGGTTGATCAACAGCATTAAACACGTTTAATTTTAAGTTCAAATTCCCGAATGACACTTTCATCACCCCCGTTCGATAATTGACACGCACATTAGCAGTGGCTAAGAATGGACGACCAAGAATAACAGGGGTATGCTTCCTAGCATCTAGGACAGGTTCAGTGTCAAGGACCATAAAATTGACACGATAAAAACATTGATCAACTTTAACTAAGCGTCCTCAATGATTCCTCTAGGTACTTTGACGGAACGATGCGCTAATTGAATAGTAGCGGTCGTAGGCTTAAAGTTCACCCAGTTCTAGTTGTTCATAAACGTGATAAGGTAAGAGATTAACACTCGCACCTAAGTCAAGGAGAGCCCTATGGATGACAGTGTCACCTATGACACATAAAATAGTTGGCGTACCAGGATCCTTATACTTTGGAGGTGAGTGTTGAAAAATAGAACTCACTTTTTTCGTGAGAAAGACCTTTTTCGGAGTATGACTACGCAATTTACGTTTTTGAGTACATAGGTCTTTAAGACATTTAGCTTAAGCGGGAATTTGTTTAATAGCATCGAGGAATGGAATATTGATTTTAACTTGTTTAAATACCTCGAGTATATCCTTAACCTTTGACCCTTTCGTTGGTAAATTTGATGGTTCATCAACGTTAGGTGGAAAGGGCAATTTCAGTATATGATTAGTCAGGGTCGTTTCTTTTTCTTTCTAATTTTTAATCGTATCCTCACCCTTCTCTTTATTAAAATTAGTATTCGTATCCTTCCCATTCACATTCTTATTAGGGGTTTCTATCACCTCCTCTCGTGTAGTCATCCTAGTTGAGATGACGTTTACTTATTCATTCGACCCCTTAACCTCATATTGTCCCTTAGGGTTTTGAATTGTTTGACTAGGCAATGTCCCCTCGTTTCTACGACTCACTACATTAGCTAGTTGTCCCATTTGGGATTCAAGCTTTGCAATAGATTGTGTGTGAGAGTGCACTATTTGTGCTTGTGTTTGAACTTGCGTTTCAATAGTCTCAAGAGACGCCAACACCTTCTCCTCAAAAGCATTACCCCTTGAAGGGATAGGGTTATGAGGCGGTTGTTGTTATTGATTGGGTTGGAATTGCGGCCGATACGCATTTGGAAAATTAGTTGCCTCATTAGGATTATTATTATTATTTTTCCACGAGAAGTTAGGATGGTTTCTCCATGGCGCGCCCGGATTATTAGTAGTCGAATTATAATTATTTCGTGGGTATTGTTGAATATAATTAATGTGTTGCTCTAAGAATTTCGGAAATTGACTTGCCGATGGACATGCAAGGATAGAATGTGACGGATCGGAACATATTGCACATACTTCATGAGCGGGTGGGGCTATCGTTTGGTTCATTGTTAAAAGTTGGTCAAGTTTTTTAGATAGTTCCTGAAATTCTATTGAGTGACTTGACTCAAACTTTACCTCACGTTTAGGGTTGCGAAAGATATCCCTCAGAACGTACTGACACAGCCTGATGCATCGAGTTCTCACTTAATGTTTCAAAAAATTTTCAAGCCTCGTCGGCGCTTTTGTGTAGGAAGGTACCCGCACAAACGGCATTGACGATATTACGGACTGAGGGAATAAGTCCCTCGTAAAAGACCTGTACCAATTGCCACTTAGGAACCTGATGATGTGGACAGGAACGTAATAATTCTTTTAATTTCTCCCATGTGTCATAAATTGTTTCCCCATCTTGCATCACAAAATTAGTTGTAGATTTTCTTATCTGATTAGTTCTTGTGATTGGGAAAGACTTTTGTAAAAATGCGTTGTGTAAGGCTTCCCAAGTTTTAATCGTGTTTGGCTCAAGTGATTGAAGCCAATACTTTGCTTTATCTTTTAAAGAGAATGGGAAGAGACGCAGTTTTAATTCATCATCAGTGAAATGTTGGATTTTTAAAGTAAAGCATATATCTTGGAAATCCCCTGAGTGCTGATAAGGGTCTTAATTTATACTGCCATGGAAAGAAGGAAATAGCGAGATGGTAGAAGACTTTATCTCAAAGTAAGATGCCGTCGCCTCCGGTAATTCGATACCAGCCTGTGGTGTGTAAGTCGTAGGAATAAAATAATCTTTAAGCGGAGGAGGTGGCGGTATACTAGGGTTATCATCGTTATTTTTGTTGTTTCCGTCAGCCATTTTAATCAGTTCGATTTTAAAAGTTCGAGTTCTCCTTAACCGTTTAAGGGTACTTTGAATTTTGGCCTCAAACAATGACGACGGAATCGGCGTTGATTCGTCGTCTTGCAACCTAGCTCTAGAAGTTATGTTTGAATTCTTGTTAACTCTTAATGTACGTTCAAGTTCCAGATCGCAAGGTTTTTAATTCTGGTTTACTTGAGCGGGTACCTGTAGACACCCTATTTTGTCGGCTATCAGATTTAGGAGACCCATAGCTTGGTGGTTCACAATGATCGAAAAAGGACTCAAAAGGACTCCTGGAAGTTGGTTCTATTTCTCAAAATGCTCAGAATGACCAAAATGCCCTTGAAAGCCATAAAACTCCCAGATTTGGCCCCAAAGTTATGGAAACATGCTACGTCGTAAGAAAAGAATTCAAATGAGTTTTAAAAGAAAAATCGGATGAAATCGTCAGCTCCCAGAGACCCCCGGAAGCCCCGGAAGTTTCCGAAAAGTCTCCGTTGACCGGTTTGACCAAGGTTTGACCAGGTTTGACCAAGGTTTGACCAAGTTTGACCAAAGTCGTCCGAATTCACCAGAATCATTTTTAAATCATGAAAAAGTGTTAAAACAAGTTCTGAAAGAAAATCGAGCGAAAACATCAGCTCCCGGGAACTCCCGGAGGTTTCCAGAACTTCCCGGGAATCCCAGGTTTGACCAGTTTGACCAGAATTTGACTTTGGAACCGGGGTGCCGAAACAATTTTCAAATATTTTTCATGGATACTAGAGGTCAATAGCTTTCCGACGGTATATCGCACATAATTTCTGGATTTAAAACGAATTTATTATAAATTTCCAAAGGCGAAAAAGGCGATCAAATTGGATTTTATCGCAAATACCGCAAAACTTTTCAAAGTGACCTATCCCCAAACTATTTTTTATGTAAAGTAGACTCCATTACCTTTCCAACGGTATATCACAACCTCAATTTGGAGTTCGTACGCATTTTCTGTGAATTTCGGACGAAATAGGGCCTTTTCGCGAATACCGGAACTTCAGGGGGCCTAAACAACATTATTTGGATGAAGGGAGGAGCAGTGCCGCCGCGGCACTCCCCTCCAGGACAGTGAGTTTTTGTAATTTATTTTGGGGGTCCAATTTGATATATTAGAAATCAAAACGACGTAGTTTTGGTTCCCAGCTTATTTTGGACCAATGGGAGACCATTTTAAACTTTTTAAAACTCCATTTACCACCCCTCCTTTGCCTATAAAAGAAGCCATTTACTTCCATTTTGAGGAGAGACATGGAAGCTTAGAGAGAGCTTAGGAAGAAACTCTAGAGAAATATAGAGAAAGAAAGAGAAGAAGTAGTCTTCTTCTTCCATTTTTTCAAATCAAAGTTAGTTCTAATCTTGTTTTCCTCCACCATTCTTCTATATACTTCATCATCAACATACCCAATCACCATTTCTCTAAGCATTTTTGAGTTAGGAAGCTACTTCCATGTCCAAATGTCTATATCTATGAGTGAAACACCAAGCTACAAGTTCAATACATCATGAATATCATCTATTGATCATTATTTACTTGCTTGTTTATACAATGTTCATCTCTTCTTACCTCATTTCTTTTTGACTTTTCTTTATTTACTTACTAGTTCATCATCATCTAAATGATGACATGAAGTTTGAGGTGAGTGAATCCTTATGGATAGTAGCTCTTGACCTCAAAAACATGTTTGATAGATGATGATCATAACTTCAATACCTTCAAGGTATTCTTGAAGTTATGTTCAAAATAAAAATGAATCTCTCCAATAATATTGGGAGTTCATTGATGATTCAAGGTTGGATGAGGTTCTAAGTGGTCACATGGTCATCTCAAGAGTTTAAGTTCATGCTTTGAACATCTATTTCAAAACCCCAATCAAGAACTCAAACTCTATTTCAAAACCCAAATCCATTTTCTTCAAGAATGATCCAAAACAGTGAGCTGTTCAGATTCAAAGATTTGTTTTGAATTAAATACTTGAGTTATGATGATGAAACCACTTGGAAAATCTTCCTAAGACATCATAGTTTGTCCCCAATATTTCACATCAATTATAGAGATGTGAAAGTATTTGTTTTGGATGTGAGAAGTTCATATTCATAATCTGCCTCTGTTCTCACAGAATGTTCACCCAACTTCTTGCACTTATTCTGGATATTTTCGTCACTGTACATATATCTTTTCTATTTTTTTTATAAAAGATGGGTGTCTTAGGAAACCTTTGGTATATAATGGGTCATCATAAACCTTTTATTTGATTTATGAAAAATCATACAAAATCAGTCAACAGTGCAGCTTTTGTTTCTGAGTCATGTGTACATTCTGATTTATTTCTTTTAATCTGTGATAGCTATTGATGTTTGGCTTTTTGGGTTATTTTCTACACACAATAAGGATGATCTCTGATTTTTCTCACATTTATCTAGGCACGTTTGACCTCCCATTATAATGTTACAAAGTAATGCATACAGTCTGTCCACTATTCACAGCATTTCACTTTTTGGCTTTCACACTTTGATGCAACACTCTCTTGTATCTAGATGAACCCATATCCCATGCACATGTTCTTTACCACTTTTAGCATGCTATATCATATCATGTATCATCTATCCTCTCATGTATCATACTCCCATAGACTCTTGATTTTGGTTTCCAAATGAAACCATGTTTTGCAAATACTTGGGAAGTTCTTGAAATAAGTTAGGAATTGATATTCCAAGTGGTTAGAATATTCATCCAAGTTCTGGAAGTATACTTTCAAAACCCCCCCTCTTAAACCCCTCATTTTGATTCCAAGAAATAAACCTTATTTTTCTCAAAACCCTCAAAACAGTGAGTCATTTAACTTCAAGGAATTATTTTGAGTTCAATACTCAATGTATGAATGCAAGACCACTTGGAAAGTCTTTCTAACTCACTATAGAACACCCATGATTTTTGGCTTGACTTGGAAGTACTTGAAAATGGTCCATTTGGACCCAAACATTCCTTCCAGACATTCTGTCTTTGCTGTAACAGCAGCTAGGTCCAATTCCAACGTCTTTTTCAGAAAACTTTTCCAAAAGGGGTGGCCCTAACTTATTTTTCCCTTAACATTCAATGTCCTAGGAAACTTTCTGTATAAAATGGGCCTCTAGATCATTATTTTTCATTTTCTAAGATTTTCCAGCATTTCAGTCGACAGTACGGACTCTGTTTCTGAGTGACCTGTGATGTTTATATGATTTCTCTCAATCTGTGATGGCTATTCAAGATCGGCCTTTTGGGTTGTGTTCTAGACACAATAAAGAACATCTCCATAAACAATCATGCATTGAAAACATTCCTATCCCCTCTTTTCAAATTTCCAATGATGATGCTATTGTTCTGTCCACTATTCACAGCAAGCACATTTCAACTTTCATTCTTTGATTTGATGCTCATATGCATTCCAAATTAGTTCATATCTTAGGAAGTAGTTCATACTACATTTGTGCATATCCCATGATTATTTCATTCATTCATTCATACACATTATAGACTTCTAAGCCACTCTAGAAATCCATGTACCCAAAACACACTACAACCTTTGCACATTTTAGAATACATACATCGCATTCATGCAAGATTTGGGATTTTTGTAACTCTTAATCTAAGAAGATTATAAGGAAAGAACTTGATCACACGTTCATGCTTCCCCCGATCTAATCATCCTTTCTCATCCATCCGGGGGATTGAGAGGTCTTCTTTTCTCAAAGATTAACATGCATCATACTAGCTTGTTAAGCATATTTCTATTTCTTTGTTTATTTGTTTCAATGACAATTCATGCCCCCTTTAGATTAGGAAACTTGATTAATTGATATATGGTTAGACGATTTTTCCTAGGTTTATTTGTGTGATTTTCACTTTACATTGTATGATATTTGACTTAGATCTTATGAATGATATTTTATCTTTAGATCTTCCATTTTCAAGTTTCTTATGTAATGTAATATACTATCATAGTATTATTTGCCGAACCATACATAGTATAAGATGATTATTTGGATGCTAATTGAGGCCCGTCGAGAGACGGGGGGAGTTGAGGGTGTTTTAGTCGCGACAAAGGCTCCTTCCTCTCTCGTACCAAAACCCCGAGCCAAGTTCTTTGGTTATGAAGGACCGGTGCCCTTTATCCATTTGGGTGAGTCAAATTTGGGTTTCTTGGTTCCCTAAAGAACAAGTGGCGACTCTGTATCTGTTTTCAACAGACCTATTTTCTTTCTTTGATTCAAATCAATTTCCAAACAATCTCAAACAAGAGAAGTGGTCCACTTCCGGTGTCCACAGTACCAAACATAAACTAAAAGAAAATAAACTAAAAACAAAAACTGACTCTAAACAAGAAAAAAATAAAAAATAGCAATCACGCAACTAAGATAACAAGCACTCAACTACTGTGATGCATGAATATTATCCTGTAATGCAATGACCACGTCAATTCCCAGCACCCTGGGTGTCCTAGCTAATACAGTGCAATTAACCTTAAACTAATGCAAATAGTGCGTCACAGCGCCCTGACGTACAGTGGTTTAAAACGAGTGTCACAAGAAGCAATTCACTTGAAATTTTTTAAAATTTTTTTTTTCGCATAAGCTCCTTTGACGTGCACAGCTGCTCTACTCGAAACGTTAGAATTTTGACGACTCGAGAAACTACAAAAATAAAAGAAAAGCTAGTAACTTAAAACAAAAATAAAAAATATAAGAAAAGGAAAAAAAAAGTAATCTAATATTTACGAATTAACTAAACTAACGGTAGTAATGCAATCCCCGACAACGGCACCAAAATTTTGATCTTGTCAAAATCAAGATGTAAAAAGTGTACTTTACTTTTCTAAGGATTTGTAGTAGTGAAAGCAACGGTCGAACCCATAGAGATTGAATTACTACGACTCTTAATTTTAAAACCTAAATCTAATTAATTATGAACACCAGATTTTGATTTGAATGTTAATTAAATTAATGAAACTAATGAAATTAAATCTAAATTATGAAAGCGATTTAAAAGTGTTTTTATAAATATGTTTAAAGGAACCTAGGATTGCAAATCCACCACTAGCTTCATAATAGGAATATTTATGCATTCAATTAGATAATTAATTTGGATGATAATGGGGAATTGTAGCTACAAGCCCAATTCCTCCGTTAAGAAAATAACTATGGTTCAAGCACCAACATAATCCATCTTCGGTTAGCACGAATTATCCCATACTAAACTAGGGTTGTGACATAATCCGTCTAACCTAAGCATGGACTATTCAGATACTTGATAGCACAATTCAATAAAGCACCATTACATATAAATAATCCATACAAACACAGCAAATATAGATCATTGAGCACATCACAGTCAAAATAGATCTAAGATAAGAATAGATTTTGAAAGTAACGATTTAATCAATAGAAGTTTGATTTATTTATAAAAATCCTCGAAACATGTAACTGTCATCCATACATAATAAAACTAAAAGAAAAACATAAATAAAACCCTATTACTTGGCTAGGGTTTCATTGAAACCCTAGATCTAGTTTTAGTTGGTCATAGAATTGATGAACGGCTAGAGGTTGATGGAGGAGGCCATGGGAATCCTTGGTCTTCTTCTTCTTCTCCTTGATTTTTCCTCTTCAATGGCTGGAATTTCAGTGTATATGGTTGTATGTATATGTGTATAATAATGTCTAACCCTTAATTGAAGTAAAATAGGGTATATATAGATTTTAGGCAAGTTTTGGAAGCTTTCTTAACCCGAATTGCACTAGAACTGCTATATTTTACAATTTGAACGCAATTAGGCAGTTTCGTTTGGACAAGAGTCTTTTGTACACTGAAATACTCGTATTTGGTTTTTACACAGGTCGCGCGCGCGGGTCGCACGAGCGCGTAATTGGGACCTCGAGCGCGTGGATCGCGCGAGCGATTTCTGGATCTTCACGCGAGCGATCTTTGAACTTCCGCGCGAGCGGGCCACGCGCGCGAGGTGCTTCTTTTAGCTTCTTTCTTCCTGCTTTTTCTCCCTATTTAACTTGGATTAGTGTTTTCTTCCAAAACCTGCTCCAAAATAGAAAACAAAATAAAAATACATAAAAACAGGATAAAATGTGCTAACAATTGCGAATTAAGGCATGTAATTAGGATCTGTTCTCACCCGATCAACCCTACAATTTTGCAACTGCAATTGCATGCATCTAGCTATCACTATACTAAAAGGGCACATTTCTAACGGAAATTTACCGCTAGTAAAATTATTGCAAACGGACAATTACCGTTAGGAATAAAGTGTGACTAATAGTTCTAACGGAATTACTAATGGTAAATGACGATTAGAAAAACTATTTAAACTAACGGTAATTACTGTTAGTAATATGTTTCCTAATGGCTATTTTCCGTTTGTAATTTATTATTCCTAACGAAATAGTTCGTTATTAATATTTGTTCTAATAATTTATTTTCTAATACTTTTGTATACAAAATACTAACGAATATTTGTAACGGACATTGTCTATTAGTAATTTCATTACTAACGGTTTGTAATATGGAAATTTTCCAACACTTTCGAGACAATTATTAATGGATATAAACCGTTAGTAAATTCTATTACTACCGGTTTGTTTTCCAACAAGTATAAGAATACTAACGGAAATTATTCATTAGTAATTATTTTAATTATGAAAAGCATAAATACTAAAATATGCTCCTTAATTTTATTTGCACCTAATTTACATCACAGCCACATCGCATTTACTATAAACATATAACAAGCTCAAATCCAAACCATAATAATTACAAGCTTAATCTATATTAAATACAAGAAATATAATCTAAAATAAGCATAGTTATCCTTAAATACAAACTATTTCTACATCCAAACCAAAAACTAACAAACCATGTGACTTTCTTCTTGCCCAAATCTTCATTAAATATCAACTATATTTTTTTACGTCCTTGGGTCTCTTAACATAAACTAAACAAAAAAAATCGTGTAAGAAAATGAAACTTATAATCATGTGACTTTCTTCTTTCCCAAATCTCTAGCACGGATTAAACTATGCTTACACTTCTTAACTCCCACCGACTCTCTAAGTATTGATACTCTTCATTGGCCAAATCCCAAATTGGTCAAGTCTCTTCTCCCTGCAAACTCAAATCACCTTTGAAAAAAAACCAATAAGATCAAATGAATTGTCAAATCTTTTACTTTATAATTGTACAAGCATCTATGAGATAACAGTCAAAGAAAACACTATCAAATTTCCAAGTTCAGACAGGAAATCCAAATTCAATAAATCAAGACTTGTCAAAAAAACATTGAACATTACTAAGACACTGACTGAAGTTTCAAAAAAGTAAGAGAAACTTTAATGTATATCTAGCGTTCAATATCCATGCTTTATGTGATGCTTCGCAAGGTCCTAGAGAACGAAAAAGAAAGAGAACAGAAAAGTATTCCTCATCAAATGGATGAGAATTGGGCTTTGCTTTCAATTCTTGCTGCAGTTGCTGAGATAATAAAACATCACAGCAAACTCTCAAAGAGATGAATAAGTTGTAGAAGTTAGACGATATTACTACTGCCTTCTTGGTCTACCTTAGAAGCCATTTATAAGTTTATATGCCTTCTTTGATTCCTCTAATATGAAAATCACAAACCATGGATGAAGCTATATATACTCTAGATAAAGAATTTAGAGAACTGCCATAACAAGTAGCACAACAGCCCGCACACAGCACGCGCACCAGCCCCTGCGCGCACCAGTACCCACCCCAGTGCTACAGCGCATACACGTACAGGCGAACAACCCAGCAGTGCACAATATGTACACGAGCCCAGCGCGCTCGTGCACGTACAGTACACAACCCAGCCAGTGGGCACACGTGCACAGTACACGCCCATCACTTCTGTGTTAATGATTACAAGTGGATTAATCTTTCCTTTCTCATTTTCCTTTTCCTTCTCTAAATCCACTCACTACTTGTATCAACAATCATTTATCTCACATCACAAAGAAATGCACAATCTATGTATAAATGAAATTAAAAAAAATAAAAATTGAATCTAAGAGGGAGATGGTGCTCACACCACCAAAGAGAAACTAAACAAATAAGATATATACAAATAAAGTATTCAAGTGACAAACACATCATATATAGCCAAGGAGTGAAAAGCGAAGTGGACCAGTAAAATTTGAATAAAGTAAAGAGATTCAATTAGCAAATTAATGTACACATTGGACACAAACTAATGGATTACCTGTTCTAATGGTATGTGCCGTAAGAAGAAAAGTCATGTGAGGTGATACGCCCACACTACACCATTTGGCCATTTTTGTTACACAGATGGTTTTGGTTTTCTAACGGTAGTTTACCATTACTAATTTCCAACAGTAAATTTCCGTTAGAAAAAAACAAAATCCGTTAGTAATATTGAACAGGAGGTATTTTTAATTTTGTAACAGTTGTAAAAAAAAATAGTAACGGACAATTACCATTGCAAAATTTAAGGTAAGATAAATAAAATAATAAAAAAATAACAAAAAAGAAAAAAACTGAAGGGTAAAAAATTTAGGCGGAAAAATGAAGGGGGGCTAAAATCTAATCATTTAATTGTTGAGCGGGAGAAGAAGAGAAAGAAAAAGAAAAAGGGAAGGAGAAGAGAGAGAAAGAGAGAGCGAGTGAGGTGAGATCTGCCACCGCGCCGCGTCTGCCACTTCAGGTCGAGTACGCGATGGAGGCAGTGAAGCAAGGCTCGGCCGTGATCGAACTCAGATCCAAGACCCACCTCATGTTGGTGTGTGTGAATAAGGCCAACTCGGAGCTCTCGTCTCACGAGAAGAAGATTTTCAAGGCCGAAGACCACATCGGAGTCGCCATCGCCGGAGCCGGCGGCCGTGTGCTGTCCCGATACATGCAATCTGGGTGTATCAATTTTAGCTATACGTATGAGGTTCCACTTCCGGTGGGCCGTCTCGTTGTTCAGCTCGCTGATAAGGCTCAGGTTTCAACCAAACACAAACCCTAATATCTCTCTGTGTTGTGTTGATATATATATGCGTATATACAGGTGACTTGTTATTGTAGTTCGATTTCAATTTTGAGAATGTGATTGGTTTGTTGGATTGTGAAAAGTAAGGATTAGGATTGAAGTTTATGACTTAGGAATGTGGACTATTTTGCCTTAGTTGATGAAGGTATTTACATTTCCCATGTCTCAAACAAAGAAAAAGCCCTATATTTCTACTTCAGGAACCAGATAGAGATTTAGGTTTTGTTAAGGGGGATCTATTGAAGGAGTGGTGATGTTGTATCTTCAGTTGATTTCTATTGATTCCTTGTTGGTTTACTTGCTTGATCTTCATGTTTTGGTTGCGGGTGATCTCTATGAATTATGATTATTGTAGTTATCTAGAAATTTTATACCCTTTTGGTTGCCTACCAATTGAGGAGGCTTTTGGTCTCGTTCTTTGTCATCTAGACCTAGAATTTGGCAAGGCCTACATTGCTAGTGCTCAAGTTATTTAGCATCTGGTTTCCTTTTTGACCTCATGTCTAAAGTTTTTCTGGGTGAAGGTGCTAAAGCATTGAGTTTTAGTTACTCAATGTGCATAGCACCAATGGCCTAAGTCAGATTTTCAATCAAGGTGCTTATGCAGTCACATCACTCAAAAGTGTTCAGGACGAGACTTGAATTCTCTAGTGTAGTCATTATTTTACAGAGTGCTAATCCTATGTCCTGATTTCGATATTCATTTGTATATATATGATCTATTACATTATAGGGTGAGATTTGTAAGGCCAAAATTTGCTTAGAGATTGCTGCTACTAGGTAAAATCCAATGCATTTCACACAATCCCCTTTCTTCTATATCAGTTTTTGCATATATATATATATATATAAATTGTTATGTGTATAATTGTGTATAGGGCACAAGTATTATTTGATCGTCAGATAGCTATAAGGTTGAGTGGAATATCTGAGAAGGCTTACACCAGATGCTTCAATAGAATGCATAATGGTCTTGGTGTCAAGTGAGCGCTTCATCATCTTCTTCTTCAAATCCTTTCTGCTACAAAACAAAATAATTATAACACATAATGCTCAATGGGATTTTTTTTTTCCTTTTTGTAGGAATCAAATTGATATCAGAAAATTGGCTATTTAGTTTGGATGTATTAGGCTCATCCCTTTTGTAAAGAAGGGCTTGTCTCTGTAAGACATTTTCCTTATATATATTGTTCGCATTTCAGTTTCATATTCTTTGGCTTTAAAGAATTTTGCAATAAATACCTTGTAAATGTTTGTTAAAATGCCTACAATGTGATAAGCTGGTATCACATCATAAGTAAAATTGGGCACTGAATTGTAAAATGAGGCCATTTTAACTAAATCCATGTGGATTTTTAGTGGTTAATGATTATAACCAGTGAACGATATTATGTTTAACCCTCCATTTGGTTTTATTTTGAAATACAATTGAATAGAATAGAATGGAAATGAATTCTTGACAAATCTGACTCTTTTTGGTCGGATTCATGAACCCACTAAAACAAGAATTGGGTACAATTGTTAAGAATTCAATTCTAGTTTTTGCTCAAACCAAACACAAGAATTGCCACAAAAAAGAATTGCAAATCAACTCTTTTCTTGTTTGTGTCAAACCAAAGTCGAGAGTGTGATTTCTGAATGTCTGACGTAAAAATTAATACTAAAATTTTTCTCTTCTTATGACTGATTGGTGGGTGATTTTTTGGAGTTGATTTTCAACTACAAGGACAGGTTTCTTGCATCATTGCCTGCTTCTCGGCGTGCAAGTGCTGATTTCACACGGCCTGTTGATCTTGTCAGAATCAAGATGTAAAAAGTATTCTTTACTTTTCTAAAGATTTGCAGTGTGGAAGTAAAGGTCGAACCCACAGAGATTGATTACTACAGCTCTTAATTTTAAAACCTAAGTCTAATTAACTAAGAAAAACGGATTTGAATTGGATTTAATTAATCTAAGAACAATAAAAGTAAATCTAAACTAGGAAAGCAATTAAAGTTGTTTTAAATAATGTTTAAGGGAACCTAGGATTGCAAATCCACCACTAGCTTCATAATAAGAATATTTATGGATTACTTTAGCTTACTAAGTTGGATGAATATGGGAAATTGTAGCTACAAGCCCAATTCCTTCGACAAGAAGATAATCATGGTTCAAGCACCAACATAATCCATCTTCGGGTAGCACGAATTATCTCACACTAAACTAGGGTTGTGATCTAATCCGTCTAACCTAGGCATGGACTATTCGGATACTTGATAGCACGAATCAATAAAGCACCATCACATGTAAACAACCTAAACAAGCACAGCAAGAATAGATCGTTGAGCACATCACAGTCAAAATAGATCTAAGACAAGAATAAATTCTGAAAGCAATGATTTAATCACTAGAAGTACGATTTATTTATAAAAATCCTCTCAACATGTGACTGTCATCCATACACAATAATACTAAAATAAAAACATAAATAAAACCCTATTACTCGTCTAGGGCTTCATTGAAACCCTAGATCTATGATCTAGCCGTCCATGGAAGTGATAGATGGCAAGTAGTTGATGGAGGAGGCCATGGAAACCCTTGGTCTTCTTCTTCTTCTCCTTGCTTCCCTCTCTTCAATGGCTGGAAGTATGGTTGTCTAATGTGTATGTATGGGTGTGTAACCCCTTAATTGAAGTAAAATAGAGTATATATAGATTTACAACAAGTTTTGGAAGCCTTTACAACTCGAAACGGACTGAAACTGATGTAATTTACAATCTGGACGTCATTCAGCAGTTTCGTTTGCACAGGAGTCTTCAGTACACTGAAATACTCAACTTTGGTTTTTACCCATATCGCGCGAGTGGGTCGCGCGAGCGCGACATTTGGACTTTCGCGCGCGCGGATCGCGCGAGCGATTTTGGGGATCTCGCGCGAGCGGATCGTGCGAGCAATTTCTGGTTCTTCGCGGGCGCGGGTCATGCGCGCGACTTGGCTTTTTCAGCTTCTTTCTTTGTGCTTTTTCACCCTGTTTGGCCTGGTTTAGTTGATTTCTTCCAAAACCTGTCAGAAACTAGAAAACAAAGTAAAAATATACAAAAACAAGATAAAATGGTCTAACAAATGCACATTAAGGCATATAATTAGGATTAGTTCTCTCCCGATCACCTGTGTTTACTGTTGTAGCATTCTACTTGTGTGCGAAATGACACAAGGTTTGAAATTGCATCTTTCTGCTATGTAGGTTCTGAGAATCGAACTATATTTTTTCTGAAAAAATGAGAATTGAACTATATTGGTTTGTTTTTCACTTGCCTTATAGTTATAGCTTTATTCTTATTTTACAGCTCAAAGCTGACAAGATCAAGTTAATTGAGCTTTGTGGCACATCAGAATATGAATTTTCAAGTGTAAGGACCCCCCATTTGTTCCATGTTACTTCTTGATTGTATCTTGGTTTTCCCTTTTATAACAGCATTAAATACAGCTCTGTTCATTGTCTCTTATGTGACTCAGTGACGGGCAAAGTAATAGCACACGAAAGCACTGAGATATTTCTATTTGATGTGTTCATTGTCTCTTTTGTGACTGTCACACGAAATACAGATGCCTTGCCAATCACAGTGCAGCAATGGATACTTGAAGGTCTCAAGGATCTTCACACCTTGACTTGAAGCAAAAAAGTTCGAGTCGGCTGAATTGATTTCTAGAGCAAACAACAGGTAGGCAGTTCAGACTTGAGGCTAAATTGATTTCATTTGAAGTGATTTAGGAGGTTTTTGACATTTTGTTCATACTAAAAAAAGTTGGTTCCCAAATGCTTATGCGTAATGCCATGTTTTGATAGCTCCCAAATGTCATCAAGTTGGATCTAAATTCTGCATTGGAAGAGAATACTAAGAGTTTGGGACTAAATCTGTGAAGAAAGTTGGCTGAGCAGGAAACATATATGTTGAGGCAACTTTATTCCCACTGTTCTTCCACTTTTAGATTGTTTCAGATTGTTTAGTTTTTGACATTTTACTATTTTCAGCATCTTTTGAATGGAATTTTTAATTTTGTACATCTATGGAAGCACCATCAAATTCTGTGATTGGTATGTTAGGATTCATGATTGATATGTGAAGAATTGACTGCTTATTTCACAACAATGTGTACATATTTTGATTGACTGAAAGCTTGCTGTGTGTACATATTGATGTAGAGCAGGGACTTCTGCTGTTACAGAGGTAATAACAGGCATTTTTCAAGTTTTATGTTTTATTCGCACCTGGTATTTTGCTACAACTCAAGAAGGCTCATTGTCTTTGTTTCTTATCCAACTTGCATGCCCTCTTTTTCCTGATTGGCTAGAATTGAGCAATCTTTCATTTGTCATCTTTGATTAATCCAGAAATGAGTAAACAACTAAATAATGTTTAGGGAAGAGCCCCGTTTCATTTGGTGCATTTGTTTAATGAGCTAAAAGCCCAAGTGCCGTATAAGTCAAAAGCTAGCCTTACAACTAAACTTGGCTGATGGCTTTCTTGTTCTGATGCGCCGAAACACATTCCAACATTTTTTTTTCAACAAGAGAGCTATTGGTAATAATTTTGCTGTGATGCTTTTGATAAATAGAGTTATTTAGCGAGGTTGATTTTACTTCTCTTAGCTCAGTCTTCCTGGCTTGTTATCAAGGAATTGTAATCTTACTTCTTTTGTATGCAATAATGATTTCAATAACTTTTCCAGTTACCCGGAAAAAAAAATAAAAATAAAAAAACAATTTCAGTAACTTCTCCAATATTTTCTATGGACACAGGACATTGGTTGGTCTACTGAGATTGAAGCTCCAATAATGTTTTAAGTTTTGACCATTTTATCTCTTACTTCCCCTTTCCAGCAAAAAGGGAGCATGTGTATGTGTCACCAAAAATGGATGAAAATCTGAAAAATCTCCATTCAAATT
Organism: Hydrangea macrophylla; assembly: GCA_033977485.1. NCBI lineage: Eukaryota > Viridiplantae > Streptophyta > Magnoliopsida > Cornales > Hydrangeaceae > Hydrangea > Hydrangea macrophylla. Next base: position 3,392,660 of record CM066996.1, read on the forward strand.
TCATCAAGGGCACACCGCATAATAGGAAAATCCTATTGATTGCACGCTTTTTTTTACTTCTAATTGTAGGAAAATGACTCATTATTAAGTGGTTTTGAATTCTGAGTAAACATGTTGAAAAGGTACTTAAGAATCATATTCCTCTCTAATGTTTTGACCTTCATGATATATAATAGTTCATGCTTAAGAGCAGGTGTGTGAAAAATATCTGTTAGAGGCTTTGCATGTTTGTATCTCATTTAAGAAATGATTGTATCCCATTTCATATGTCTGGTTATGAGTTGTTTAAGCTAAAATTATAAGGATTGAAATATTTATTTTTTTATTTTTATTTTTTATGCACAATATATGTACTCGAGACATTGACTATCATTAAAAAAGTTAAAAAAAAAACAGTTGAATTTCTTTCTTACCAGCCCAAGACAGAATGGAATTGATAGCTTTGGTGGTCTTGGAGCAACTCTAATAGATTCTTGAGTAAACAATACTTTCTTAGTTGCTTGGCTTTTGAATTTTTTAATGATGGTTTTTGATAAACCGTTTGGATTTGACTAAATAATTCATTCGATCCTATTTTTTTGTTTATTTTTTAAAGGTGATTTATGTTTCTATATTGTAGTGAGATAAGACTTCACCAATTTTGGATTTGACTAAGGAAGAGAACTAATGCCTAAAGAGTTGGTGGGAGTTGAGAAGTATAATCATAGTTTGATCCGTGCCAGAGTTATGGGCAAGAAGAAAATCACATGATTATAAGCTTCATTTTATTTTGTTTGATTTTTTTTCCTCGTAACATACCGTGTCCACGGGAATGAGTAATTTGTTATATTGTGTTGGTTTAGTTTATGTTGAGAGGCCAAAGGATGTGAAAAATATTGTTGATGGTTAATTAAGGTTTGGAAGGATTAAATATTTTAATTCTACTTATGATTATTTGGATTATATTTGTTGTAGATTGAGTATGTTATGTGTTTCTTAGAGATTAATTATGCTTTTGAATAATGAATAAATAAAAAATTATGTTTGTGAATAAGGTGTGAGTATGAAATATAAATTAGGTGCAAATAAAAATTGGGGGCATATAAATTATTATTAATTTTTTATGATTTAGATTTATTACTAACGGATATTTACCGTTACGAAATCCGTTAGTATTTTGTCAAATGTGACAACATGAAATCAAGTAAACCGCTAGAATAAATATTACTAATGGACTATTTTCGTTTGGAATAATAAATTACTAATGCAAAATAGCCATTAGAAAATAAATTACTAACGGTAATTTATTGTTAGTAAAAATAATTTTTCTAATGGACATTTACTGTTAGAAATTCCGTTAGAAATATTAGCCACACTTTATTCCTAACGGTAATAGTCCGTTAGTAATAATTTTACTAACGGTAATTTACCGTTAGAAATGTGCCCTTTTGGTGTACTGCCAAAATTAGCTCTACTTTATGACCGAGCAGTTCTATTCAATGACTGGCCCCTATCCCGACCAGGTCATGCTACTTACCATCATCTCGAGAGGTCTGGACTACCCGAGACATCCCGGGCGGTATATGCACAAATCCTGAACAACAGGTCTGGAAGATCACGCAGGCACATTCCGTCACAGAGATAGCTCACCTGGGCCCCGAGGCATGATCCAGAATGTTCCAGCCAATTTCCTATACAAGTTAGAAGACTAATAGAAAGTGCAAATTGTTTCCTAATCCAATTAGGAAACCCCCATGATTGATACCAATCAATCCTAAATCAGATTGTATTACTTAATCTGTCTAATTTCTTGTACGAGTAGGTCCCTTGCAACTATAAAAGAGACCGCTCACCTCCTTTATGGGAATCAACTTTTCAGTCTGCATAGCACATCTATAGCAACCATCATCACACCCGGCCGACCTAGGTAGCTCCGAACTATTGTTGTTTCACCACAGGACACCGACTTTTTACAATATAGTGAACGTGCTCAGACACACAAGTGGATGTAGGTTCCTTCATTAACAGGGCTGAACCACATACAAAAAACTAGTCTCTCACTGTCTCTCTCTCCTAAACATGCTCTATTTATCTCTACCCAAATTTAGGCATCATCAGCTTGGCGCCGTCTGTGGGAAACGACAAATTTCTCATTAACAAATCTCTTGACTGACCGATATGCCACCGAAGAAGGGTAAGAAGGCTGCGCAGCAAGCTAATCGAGATGTTCCACTGGCCTTGACGCCGGTTGTTGCAATTCTGACATCTGAGCAGATCACCGCAACTCTATTCCAGCTCTTGGAGGGCCAACGCCAAACCCAGCAGCAGATCCAAGCCCTGCTGGCCCAATTGAGCAATCCACTATCGGCTGGGTCATAGCCCGGGGGTGCTGCGCGTGGTCAGGAGCCCATTTGGACCCGACAACATGCCCGAAAGAACCTGAACCGGGTAGGAGACGCAAGAGAAACCATCAATGAAAGGTGTGCTGCCCGAGAGGAGAAGCATGAGCATATGACCCGAAAATCAGTCCAGGACTGCTCGGTCAAGAGCCGAAGTGATTCTAGGCACACGATGAACTGAAGTCATAGCCAAGCTCGGTCCTAGGAGACAGCATACTGCGAGGAGGAAGCCTCTTCCACCGACCTGACCTACCACGCCGATACAGGTCGGGAGGCCCTGGAAGACCACACCGAAAACTTGGAAAGACAAATCAATGGAGTGGCCAAGAAGTTGGGCCAGAATGCTACTTATGACCGTGTCAATACCGAGACAGAATCACCGTTCTCCAGCTAAATCATGAGGTTTGCCCTCCCGCGCAAATTTAAACAACCTCGTCTAGATTCTTATAACGGCTCAGGAATCCTGGTCAACCATATCTGGACCTACAAAACTCAGATGGCACTGGCCACCAATGTCGACGAACTGTATTACCTTTTTCTTCCCCAGCACTTTGAAAGGCTTGGCCGCGCAATGGTTCCACTCCCTGAAACCCCGATCAGTCAAAGATTTCCAACAACTAAGCAAGCAGTTCATAAGATTTCCAACAACTAAGCAACCAGTTCATCGATATGCATGAACGGCCAAAGCCTGGCATAAAGTTGCTGACAGTCAGGCAAAGGAATAATGAGTTCCAAGGAGTTAACCGACCAGTTCAACCAGGAGAAGCTCGGGATCTATGATCTTGATGAAACTGACGCAATTACAGCCTTCTGTTTGGGAGTTCAACACACCAAGTGCTCCACGTCGTTGCATAGAAACAGACCGAAAACCTTGGTTGAACTCGCAAAGAGGGTCAGAAAGTATGTTGACACTGAAGGATTTCTAAAGACCATAGACCTCAGGCACGTAAGCAACGAGGCTTCAAGAAATAAGCGAAAGTATGATCAGCCCAAGAGGAGCAACATAAAGAAGTCCGATAGTTCTGGCAGTTCCTCCAGTTCACAGCAGTCTGAGTCCGGCAGCCTCGACCCGACCTCCAAATCACATCGATCTGGGTCTGGCTGCCCCGACCCGATCTCCAGTTTGTAGCAGTAAGGATCCAGTGATCCCGACCTTGCCTCCAGCTCAGAGTAACCAGGATCCCGGTGGTCCCGACTTGACCTCCTGTCTCCAATAGTCTAGACGAGTCCAACTACAGTGGTACTTTTGCCCGATCAAAGTGTGAGGCTCCACAGACTGTCAGTGAGCTCTTGCAAAGACCTCAGGATCACACCCGAGGCATCCAGAAGACCTCGGGATCATATCCAAGGCACCAAAAGACCTTGGGATCACAACCGAGACACCAAAAGACCCTAGAACTACCAACGTTCTAGGTCGACTGCCTACAGTAATTGTTCCTACAATGCCCACCTCAATAAAAACTTGGGGGCAAGAGGGAATGAAAACTACAGGAAGTCACACTGGGTATTTACACTAAGTTAAACTCTTAGATAACCCGAACGCCTAGAATACTCAAAGGCACCGACTCTACTTAGGTCCAAACCAAAGATAGAGGAAATCCTCTTAGGTTGGCCCACGATAGAGGAGTGAAAGAAATCCCTAAAATTCATACATTTTTAGGTCTCCGCTTAGGTCCAAACCAACGATGGAGGTAACCAAAACCTCTTAGGTTGGCCACGATAGATGAGTAAAAAGACTCTAAAGCAACACGCTTTAGGTTGGCTCTACCAACATGGTCAAGCTCTTCTCCCAATAGTCTTGACGAAGGCTGGCTGGGCGGAAGATAACCATCATGGGGAGTTAAAATAAAAGGACTCTAAAGCAATACGCTTTAAGTTGGCTTTTTCAACATGGTCAAGTTCTTCTACCCAACAGTCTTGACGAAGGTTAACTGGGCAAAAGACAACCATCCTAGGAGCTAACTTAAACGAAAGACTCTGAATTAGGCTAAGTCTCAACTCTTAGCCGATTCCCGAGCACTCAGACAATGGCAAGCGACGTCAAACAGATTTCCAAATTTGCCACGATATATCATCCGGTCAACCTTGGAAATGGGGGGCAACCGATATGCCCAAAATTGGCTTTACTTTATGACTGAGCGGTTCTATTCAATGACCGGCCCCTATCCCAACCAGGTCATGCTACTTAGCATCATCCCGAGCGGTCTGGACTACCCGAGACATCCTGGGCGGTATATGCACAAAGCCCGACCAACAGGTTAGGAAGACCGCGCAGGCACAGCCCGTCACAGAGACAGCTAACCAGGGCCCCGAGGCATGATCCAGAACGTTCCAGCCAGTTTCCTATACAAGTTAGAAGACTAATAGAAAGTGCAAATTGTTTCCTAATCCAATTAGAAAACCCCCATGGTTGATACCAATCAATCCTAAATCAGATTGTATTACTTAATTTGTCTAATTCCTTGTACGAATAAGTCTCTTGCATCTATAAATTAAGAGACCACTCACCTCCTTTATGGGAATCAAGTTTTCAGTCTGCATAGCACCTCTATAGCAACCATCATCACGCTCGGCCGACCTACGGTAGCTCTGAACTATTGTTGGTTCACCACAGGTCACCAGTTTTTTACAGTATAGTGAGCGTGCTCAGACACACACGTGAACGTAGGTTCTTTCATTAACAGGGCCGAACCACATGCAAAAAATCGATCTCTCACTGTCTCTCTCTCCTTAATCTGCTCTATTTATCTCTAACCAAACTTAGGCATCATCATGCGGTAAGTTTAAATGCCATGTATTAGCCTCACATTCAACTTTGCTTCTAGTCCCCGCTTTTAGTTATAAAGAATATCATACGCAGACTGCTACTTCATTTAGTAGCTAGATATATATACTAAAAAATTATTGTGATGTGACACTAGAACTAAGTCCAAACTCCAAACTATCTTGTTGGGTAACTAAGTCCAAACTCCAAACTATCTTGGTGGGTAATCACTTCTCTTGTGGTCGAATGGTAAGGTCTCTGGGTGTTATACTCAGAGGTCTGAAGTTTAAATCTCAAGAGGGTAGCCACAGGTAATTCATCCGGACGCCTTGGCCTCATGGGATTAGTCGAGGTGCGTGCAAGTTGGCCCGGGACATCCACGGTTACCAAAAAAAAAAAAGATCTCAGTGTCTTGTACTGCCTTGATGAATTCAATTAGTATTTTGAATTTTACCAATGGCATGGTAATTATTATCACATCAAGACACCAACTAAACCTTGCTCCATTTCAAAATAGAACATTCATGAAGATTAAATTAACCTACAAAACTCTACTTGCCCATAGCATTAAATTCTTTTGATAAAGATCTTGGGAACCTTCAAGGTGACCTCGTCTGTTAGAAATTTTTCTGTTTGGTGTAGTGCACCTTTAAAATAAAAAACACATAAAACACACAATGCTTAGGGAGAGTTCATGATTTTGACAATGATATGTTGACACAAGCCAAAAAAGTAACAAAAAGGACCAATACTAAGTGTGATGTACACGGATACTCAAATGTACTTAATTGGAGAGACCGAGAGAGAGCTATTTTTTTTTTATTACTTACCTTGGTCCGGACTGGACACGCACACACATCCTAATGCACACACCCAACCCAGCCCAAACCCAACTCCAAGCCCCACACAATTGGCCCACCGCAAAGCCCACACGGGCCACTCGTTCCGACTGACGCACACAGGGGGGGCAAGTAGAGGAATCCCACGAGGGGATTCGAACCCCCAACCTCCCACTGGGAAGCTAGGGGTGATACCACTTGAGCTAGAGCTCGCGTGGTGAGAGAGAGCTATTAAAAAAAACAAATTTGGATGATTATCGTAGACATATCATTGGTCCATTATGTGTACACATTTGTATTATCGTAGACATGCTTATAGACATGCATATAAGGAAATTACTTAAGGGTGTGTCTGATAGTCTAATTATGTAAATGTTGAAATAAACAACACTTATGTTCTGTAGTATGTTTGATAATATATAAGGGCATACCACTAAACAAAAGAGGTAATAAAAAATTACTGAAAACTTTTAAGGGGTATAACTAAGGGAAAAAAAAATATTGAATGTGATATGTTTTTTTTTAGGGGAAAATACCTTTTACCCCCTGTGGTTACACTCATTTTCTCATAACCCCCTGTAGTTCATTTTGTAAAACTTAACCCCCCTGTACTACGGACTGAAGTGAGACTGCTAACTTTTCTAACGGTAGTCCCACTTCAGTCATTAATACAGGGGGGTTAAGTGTTAAAAAAATGAACCACGTGGGGGTTATGAGAACATGGGTGTAACCATAGGGGGGTAAAATGTATTTTTCCCTAAATAGTATGTATAGGGGCTTGGGGGTATTAACGTCATTTCATTTTTTTCCGTTTGAAAAGTTAACAGTCTCACTTTAGTCCGTAGTACAGGGGGTTAAGTGTTAACAAAATAAACTACAGGGGGGTTATGAGAAAATTGGTGTAACCACAGGGGGGTAAAAGGTATTTTTCCCTTCTTTTTTTTTTAACTAAAATAATTTAATGGTTGACTATTATAACTTTAGCTTAAAATTTTTAGCACAAAAAATTCTATACTTAATTTTTAATTTTATTCAACAATCCGTAAGTGAACTTTCTCATTTACATATATGAATTGTGATGCAAATGAAGAGTTGGGCTAAATCTACATTGTGAAGCAAATGAAGAGTTTTGTTGGGTATGACTCATATTGTAATGGGTCTATTATAGTAATGGGTCCATTACAGTAGGCCCAAGAGTCAAGGGGAGGGTCTTGGGGCCCATGGCGGAGCGAAGCGTAGCCATGGAGCCGGGCCCTCCCGGAATGCTGACAAGAGTTATGTGCGGTATGGACTAGTCGGGTGGGGGGTGCGGGGGGGCGTAGTCCCCCGCGGTACGGTATGGGTATTTTGGGGATTTTGCCGTGTACCTATAGGAGATATATATGATGTAACCTTAATTCGTTTTGATAGTGGAAATTTCTGACTCTCCGGTGTGGACGTAGGCACATTGCCGAACCACGTAATAATTCTTTGTGTTTCTTTAATTTTTCTGTTTTTTATATCTTATTTGCGTGTGATTATTTCGATCCAACAAATTTTTTTTTTTTTTTTGTAAATTATAGAAAGTGAAGCAAGGTACTTCCAGAGTCGGCACCGAGGAATAGATCTCTGTATTTTGTCACTATACCAAGTTGTTCAAGTTGCTATTTAGAAGAAACCAAAACTTTAAGGTACCATAAACTAACAATAATCCAATAGAGATTTGGTTTTAACAATCAGCAATTCAGCATGTTGTAAAATCCGCCACAAAACTCAATGAAAATTCAATAAAGTTGAAATTGACCACTCTTTACCACTTATCAAAGTTCCAATTCTAAAATTTTCAAACTTTTCGAAATTTTCAAACTTTTTTGTTTTTGTTTTTGTTTTCATTTTTTTAAAAATGGCAACAAAAAAAGTGTTTGGTAAACTTAATTTTGTTTTTTTTTTTTTCAAAAACAATTTCAAAAAAGGGACCAAAAATGAAAACAAAAATTAGTAGCTTCCAAAAAAAACAAAATCAATTTTGGTATCCATGATTACTATTTTGCCCTTACAAATTTTAAAAGTCATAACTATTTAACATTAAACCAAAATTGAACATCGTCAAACTCATACATTTTTTTTGTTGGGACAAAAAAAGTATATAATCGCAAAATGACCAAATTTCCCTTAAACATTACATTTAATAAATTAAAAAAAATCAATTCTTCAAATAACACAAGGTGACATATTCAAAAGTTATTTGAGGTTCTGGATTTAATGGCGGGGTCCATCTAGTCTAAATCTATTTGTAAAACGACTTTTTGCGCTTTATATTTCAAAATGCCATAACTTTCTAAGACTAAGCTAGAATTGAACGTCGTCAGAGCCTATGAGCTTATTCTAATATTAAGACCATTTGAGGAGCTAAAAAGCATATATGTGGTAAAATGACCAAATTGCCCTTGGAGCTTACATATACGAAGTTAACATTGTTAAAGTTTTCAAATAATACATAGTGACCTACCCCGAGGTTTTTCGACGCTCTGGATCCAATGGTTGGGCCCACTTGGCCTGAATATATTTGTCAAATGACTATTTTGCCCTTAAAGTTTAAAATGCTATAACTTACTAAATAAAATCAGAATTTAACATCGTCAAAGCCTGTGAACTCATATTATTATGAAGAATATTTTGGAACCTAAAAAGTTTGTAGATCGTAAAATGACCAAATTGCCCTTGGGGCTAACATAGAAGAAGTTAACATTGTTAAAGTCGTCAAATAATACGGAGTGGCCTATCCCGAGGTTTTTCGACGTTCTGGATCCAATGGTAGGGTCCATTTGGTCTGATATATTTGTAAAATAACTATTTTGCCCTTCAAACTTTAAAATGCCATAACTTTTTAAAATAAAATCTGAATTTAATGTCGTCACAGTCTGTGAACTCATATTATTATGAAGAACATTTTGAAACCTAAAAAGTATATGTATATTAAATTGACCAAATTGCCCTTAGGGCTTACATATAAGAAGTTAACATTGTTTAAGTCGTCAAAGAATACATAGTGACCTACCCAGAGATTTTTCGACGTTCTGCATCCAATGGTAGGGTCCACTTGACCTGAATATATTTGTAAAATGTTTATTTTGCCCTTCAAACTTCAAAGTACCATAACTTGTTAAGACTAAACTATAATTAAACACCGTCAGAGCCTGTGAGCTCATATTTAAGATGAAGAACATTTGTGACCTAAAAAGTATATAGATTGTAAAATGACCAAATTGCCCTTGGGTCTTAAATATAAAAAGTTAACATTGTTAAAGTCTTCAAATAATACAGAGTGACATAACCTGAGATTTATTGACGTTCTGAATCTAATAGTGGGGTATATTTGCGTGAATATATTTATAAAATGACTATTTTGCCCATATAAATTTAAAAATCCATAACTTGTTAAGATTTAACCAAAATTGATCATTTTATGATCTATATACTTTTTAGGCATTTTGATTTAATCTTTAACAAGTTATGGCATTTTGAATTTTTAAGAGTAAATCATTACAACAAATATGATTTTTTGTGACACGCACTTTTTGTGACGTGCAAACGCGTCACATAAGATCATTATTTGTGACGCGTATTTAGTATTTGTGACGCACTTACAGATGTCACAAAAAATTAGGTTGACCAATTGTTGGACTTTATCAGATGCGTCACAAATAAAATCTCTACTATTTGTGACGCATCAGGTGCGTCATAAATAAAATACCTACTATTTGTGACGCATACTGTGCGCCACAAAAAAATCCACAATTAAATCTCTTCTATTTGTGACGCATCTGTTGCGCCACCAATAAAATTCCTACTGTTTGTGACGCATATAAAATCCACAATTAAATCCCTACTATTTGTGACGCATATAGTGCGCCACAAATAAAATCCCTACTATTTGTGACGCACTAGATGCGTCACAAATAAAATTCACAATTAAATCCCTACTATTTGTGACATATAGTGTGCCAGAAAATAAATTCTCTGTAATTTTTGACGCATCTAGTGCGCCACAAATAAAATACTTGCTAAGTTTGACATATATGGAGTGCTAGAAATAAATCTCTATCTCTACTTTGTTGATATATATATATGGACCTGGCAATTGACACTCATATTTGCGGTTGGTTGCGGGTCGATCTCTAAAAATAGAGAGAAACGAAGCGTTGTCTTTACGATTTCGATTTTTCTCATCGTCTATGTTTGTGTCCCATTGATTCTCATCTCAAAAGATTCGATCAAAGGGAGAACACTCTTCTTTGACTTTCACGATTTTGACGACGCCAAGAACTGTTTATAATTACAGTTCATATAGAATCTGCTCAAGAACTATTTACAATTAATGTTTGAAATAAGGAATCAAAGCCATGGATCATTTTTATCATTGCAAAATTGCTCAAAACAGAAACAAATTTTGATGTGGGTAAGTTTAATTTCTTCTAACTATATTTTTGATGAAATATATATATGTATATATATTTGTTGTATATGAAGTACATGTACATATGTATATTTAATGGTTTTAAAAATCGGATCGGACCGGATCGAACGGTCGAACCATCGTAATCGGTAACTGGACTATAAAACGGGCCAGGATGAGCCGGAAACCGTTCGCAGTTCCTAAATCGTGTTGATTTTACAAAACCGTCCAAACTGAAACGGTTCAACCAGGACTTTGTAAAATTGTCGATACATTGGAAGTTTAAGTTTTGGTGTTCAAAAGTATTATCTATACAGTGTTGTTATATTTTTATTTTCAACGTGGGTATTGCATTTTGTTAATTAGAAAAGTAATGCTATACTTTCCAAATTTGAATATCAAATTAGGTTTCAAATATTTATTAGATGTACCATAATATGAAATGGCATTGATACCAATTATCACTTACACAATATGTGATAAAATTTTAAATAATTTGAAAAACAAATTTTGGATTCAAATTTTGGAAACGAAACATAATTGATTAATAAAATGGACACTATATACTATAAATGTTAAAGTGTGAAAATAAAATTTAGAATTTTTCTATAAGTTTTAATTAATGTCGTTATTAAATTAATAATGTATATTTTACATTATTATGACGTCATAGTTTGATTCCGGTTCGTGCGACGGTTGAACCGACGACCAGGTCATTTTTAATGGTGGGAAAGAAATTTAAAATTCTCACTACAACAAAAGTGGCCCAATACACCAAATTGACATAATTGTCACATTAATTGTCACACTATATACACCAAAAGTGACAAACGATGTGAAAATTAGGGAGCATTTTTGCTCACCTATTTTTGGTCCACCACTATTCACCCAAGCTTTCACTGGGTGACATGTGTTCAATTTCAGTAATTATATTGATACTACAGGGGCAAAATAGATACTCTCAAATATTTAATTAGCCAAGATATATAACAAAATAAAAAAGAAAAAGAAAAAGAAAATAAAAATAAAATAAAAAAGTTTAGGGCATTCCCTCAAAATAAAAAAGAAAAAGAAAAGAAAAAAAAAGCCCCCCACCAAATTGGCGCCCCATTTCTCAATCCTCTCTGGTCCCGCTTTCCCCTAAATTACTTTCCCCCATTTCCCTATCCTCTCTGGTCACTCTCGGACCACACCCCCACCGCCGAACCACACCCCCACCGCCCACTCCCGGACCACACTCCCACCGCCGGACCACACCCCCACCGCCCACACTCCCGGACCACACTCCCAACGCCGGACCACACCCCCACCGCCCACACCGCCGGACCACACCCCCACCCCCATCTCACTGTAAGTTTTCTCTCTCTCTCTCTCTATATATATATATATAGCAATGTTCTTCAATGTTATTCTTTGCATCTTTTTTCTCCATCTGCAGGTCACCACTGCTCGTCCTTGCTCGCCGTCAACCTTCCAATCTGTAGGTATGTCTTCCTCTCTATTGTGTGTGTTCTGTGTGTGCATTTTGTGTGTGTTCTCATTTTAGCATCTCCTTTTCTGTGCTTTTACTCAATTTCTCCCATATTGAACCAGATCAAATTTCATCTACATCACGAATTTCTTCTTTTACTTATGGAATTAAAAAATTTTTCCGGTAACCTACCAAGTTGGAATATGTTTTATTTAGAACGGACTATAAACTTATATGTCACGAGTTCCAATTCTAACTCACTTCTCTTAGTATGCACCTTGTCTTATCTGATACTAGCAGCAATTTCAAATGGTGTCTGTGACTTTTGAGTATCTAAGGTTTAGCAAGGCCAGCTCCTTTAGCAATCAATACCTATAAGTGTGCCTTTTATGTAGTTAATATATTATTTGTCATATTATACAAATTTTATCCAACTTCATTTAGAGTCGGTTTAATTACTATCAAAACTATAGACCCTTTGTCTTTTGAGTTTGGAATAACTCTAGCTTCTTCATGTGAACAGTACTTATGTATAGTTGTGTACATATTTATGATGCACAAAACACATGAGTGTGGTACATTATAACATACAACATTTGATTGGGTTATCAAACACCCTTAAATGGTAAATTTTTACATAAAAATATTCACAATCATTGCACCAAATCGCTAGTCCACTATATTGGACTACATGCTCTCAGAAAATCATGCACTGTTATATATTGTGTACAGTTTTAAAGTCTTGATCTAATAGAAAAATTGCTGCCTTATTTTTGTGACTGCAAACCAACTTTATTTACTGACTTTTAGATCCCATGCATAAAATATTTTTTTTGATGACAAAAAGATTAAAAATCTATAGACATAAGCACGAACACACCTGATCACTAGGTTGAGCAACTTTCACCCAAGTCAGTAACCCTCTCTTCTTTGAGATATAGTCCAACTTTTAGATCTGCTAAAACCACCGTCCCGCGGCAAACTGAAACGATCTGATTCCCGTTGGTGAGGTCGACATGTCAAATTAAATAGACCAGTACCCAATTGCATGTGTCGATTGACATGCGTGAGAAGCTCAACTCCTTCGCCTCCTTCCAACAAAGAAGCTTATTTAAACTCATTTTTCAGTATCTCTTGCATTCGCTCTTTGTACTTCATCGCTACCTAAACAATTAGAAAAATGGTACATTGTGACAAAAAAAAGGCTAGAAATCTATTCTATCAAGTTAAGATCAATGCTAAAATACTTGTAATGAGAGATGCTAAATGATACCACATGAGATGATTTCTTCCCTGTATATCCTTCCAACATGCTAGAATAATATACATATTACTTATTTAACATACCCATGCTATTGACTACACAACCAGCATCCAATAACCTCCACCCACTATGACAGACATTTCATCAAACAACTTAACTACAACCTAGCAGTAACTCTCCAATCGTGAATATTAACTCTCCAATCGTGAATATCCATCAGCATAAACTCAGTCAACTCACTAAAATTGTACAGTGGTGAATAATTCACTAAGGTTGCAAATGAAGCATAATCAAACTCTCAAGCAAACCAAGACACTTATTGTATCAAATGAACAAAAACCTCACTATGCTCCTTGGCAGCCCCTTTCCTTTCCAGAATGGCCAATTAGCATGATCACCTTCCTCTGGGGTACTATAACTTCTTAAATCTATCAAATGAGCTTGTAAAAAGGCAATTTCTTAACTAATCCCAAATAGCCACCTTTCTTTTTTCCACTAAAACAAACCCAAATTATGATATCTATGACTTCAGAATTTCATATTGATGCTAACCCATTTGAGGGAAACAATCTAACAGCTTTCATTGTATATATTTTTTTTGAAAACCTCAGACACCCATTTATATGACAAACAATATATATTTGCCATTATGAAAACCACAAACAGCTCTTCAACTTTATACCTACATTAAAACCAGTAAGCATGACGTTTATAGCCAACTTAAAACAAAACCAAACAACTCCTAAGCATGATAGCAGCACCCAATTCCATATTCTTTTCTCTGTCCCCCGTGACTTGCCGCAATGTGTGTGCCCTAATTGGGACGATGAATGGGAAGGGGGCAGTCCTTTCTCACAATTGCTGGGTGTTCCCCCCGTGGACTCCTTTTTATTTACAATGTTGATTGCATATTGCTTTGTATCCCTTGCCGGGATTCTCTTTGTTTGCAGGTGCCCTTTCCCTCTCCCCTTATCCCTTTTCTTTTTTTGGGTTATTAGACCGTTTTAAAGGGGACATTTTCAATTTTAAAAAGTGTTTAAATTGTGATAGGTAAAAGGAATGCAAAACGGACTTCCGGTGATCAAATAACGCGTAAAAAATAAGCTTTGACATACTTAGGCTTGAAAAAGCTATGTTTCGGGGTTTGGGGGGGGGGGGGGGTGAAATGGTAAACCGTCGATCTGATGAATGTGAAACTTTACTCGCACCTCAAACACGCCTAAATAAAGTTGTGGGAACAAACGGAATGCAAAACGGACTTCCAGTTATCAATTAACGCGTAAAAAACAAGTTTTGGCATACTTAGGCTTGAAAAGCTATGTTTTTGAGGATTGGGGGGGTGAAACGGTAAACCGTCGATCCGATGGACGTGAAACTTAACTCGCAGCTCAAACACGACAAAAGAAAGTTGTGGTAACAAACGGAATGCAAAACAGACTTCCGGTTATCAAATAACGAGTAAAAAATAAATTTTGACATACTTAGGCTTGAAAAAGTTGTGATTTTAACGTTTGGGGGGGTGAAACGGCAAACCGTCGATCCGACGGATGGGAATTTTTACTCGCACCTCAAACACCACAAAAGAAAGTTGTGGGAACAAACATAATGCAAAACGGATTTTCGGTTATCAAATAACGCATAAAAAACAAGCTTTGACATACTTAGGCTTGAAAAAGCTTTTTTTTTTTTTGGGGGGGGGTTTGAAAGGGTGAAACCGTAAATCGTCGATCCGATAGACATGAAACCTAACTTACACCTCAAATACGCCTAAAGAAAGTTGTGGGAACAAACGGAATGCAAAACGGACTTTCGATTATCAAATAACACGTACAAGACAATGTTTGATATACTTAGGCTTGAAAAAGCTATATTTTTGGGATTTGGGAGGGGTGAAACGGTAAACCGTCCATCCGATGAACGTGAAACTTTACACACACCTCAAACACCACAAAAGAACGTTGTGGGAATAAACGAAATGCAAAACGGACTTCCGGTTATCAAATAATGCGTAAAAAATAAGCTTTGACATACTTAGGCTTGAAAAAGCTATGTTTCGGGGTTTGGGGGGATGAAACGGTAAACTGTTGATCCGATGAACGTAAAACTTTACTCGCACCTCAAACACGCCTATAGAAAGTTGTGGGAACAATTGGAATGCAAAACGGACTTCCGGTTATCAAATAACACATAAAAAAACAAGTTTTGACATACTTAGGCTTGAAAAAGCTATGTTTTTGAGGTTTGGGGGTGTGAAATGGTAAACCGTCGATCCGATGAATGTGAAACTTAACTCGCACCTAAAACAAGACAAAAGAAAGTTGTGGGAACAAACGGAATACAAAACGGATTTTCGGTTATCAAATAACGCGTAAAAAATAAATTTTGACATACTTAGGCTTGAAAAAGTTGTGTTTTTAACCGTCGATCCGAAGGACGTGAAACTTAACTCGCATCTCAAACATGACAAAAGAAAGTTGTGAGAATAAACGGAATGCAAAACGGACTTCTAGTTATCAAATTACGTGTCACAAGTTATATTTTTTCATTTGTATATCTAGACTTCAAAATAAATATGCTTTTTGAGCTTTTCATTTTATAATTTTTCTTGAATTGGTTAAAATGAAATTTTTTTTCCACATTTCAGGTTTGGAGTTACATTTGATGGTGGAAGATGTTGGATGTGTTTTGTGATCCCAAATGTTGGATGCGTTGAATTTTAGTGTATATTGGAAAACACTTAAATGTTTATTTGTATGAATTAGTATTTTGGATGTTGGACATGATCTTTAATTTGTATGTCGATTTTTATTTTTTGTGCATGCGTTTCGTAGTTGTGTTTTTGAAGTATTGATATTATTGCAGGTATATAGCGCAGGTATATAGCACGTAAAAATTACCTAATTAGGAAAAAATAAAAAAAAAATATAATTTCCCTATAGCATTTGTGACGCATTAAAATGCGTCACAATTACTATACATAATTCTGACAGAGTATTTGCGATGTATATGCAGGCATCACAAATTATATTTTTAAATTTAAAATTATTATTTGTGACGCATATATAGGCATCACAAATAATATTCTTAAAATGGAAATTATTATTTGTGACGCTTACTATGCGTCACAAATAATAAAAAATAATTAAAGTTATTGAGTATTTGTGTTGCATATAAACGTCACAAATAATCACTTTTTGTAACTCGTATAGTGCGTCACAAATAATACTCTTATTTGTGGCGCGTGTATTTGGTATTCATAGCAATTTATTTGTGACGCCGTATTCTATTATTTGTGACGCAATACTATTGCGTCACAAATAATATTATTATTTGTGACGCGTTGACTGCATCACAAAAAAATCATTTACGACCACGGAATTTGTGACCCCAATTGTGACGCGTTAGCGTGTCACATAAAAGTATTTGTAACGCGTTTTGATTATTTGTGACGCACTTTGCGCGCCACAAAAAGTCAAATCTGTTGTAGTGAATAATCATTTTTCCCTTATGTATTCAGGCCAAATAGACCCCTCCATTGGATTTAGAATGTCGAATAACCGTAGTGTAAGTCACCCCGTATTATTTTAATACTTTAACAATGTTAACTTATTACAAGTAAACCCCAAGGGTAATTTGGTCATTTTACCACATATATATACATACTTTTACGTTCCCAAATGTTCTGCATCTTAATATGAGCTCACAAGCTCTGACGGCGTTCAATTCTAGTTTAGTCTTAGTACGTTATGGCATTTTGAAGTTTGAATGGCAAAATAGTCATTTTACAAATATATTCAGGCCAAATGGACCCAACCATTGGATCCAGAACGTCAAAAAACCTAAGGTTAGGTCACTCTGTATTATTTGACAACTTAAACAATGTTAACTTCTTATATGTAACCCACAAGGGCAATTTGGTCATTTTACGATCTGTAAACTTTCTAGGTTCCAAAATGTTCTTCATAATAATACGAGTTCACAGGTTTTGACGGCGTTACATTTTGATTTTTATTTTAACAAGTTATGGCATTTTAAAGTTTTAAGGGCAAAATAGTCATTTTACAAATATATTCAGGCCAAGTGGACCCTACCATTGGATCCAGAACGTCGAACAACCTCGGGGTAAGTCACTATGTATTATTTGAAGACTTTAACAATGTTAACTTCGTATATGTAAACCCCAAGGGCAATTTGGTCATTTTACCATATATGTACTCTTTAGGTCCCAAATGTTCTTTATCTTAAATATGAGCTCACGGCCTTTGACGGCGCTCAATTCTAGTTTGATCTTAACAAGTTATGGCATTTTGAAATTTGAAGGGCAAAATAGTCATTTTACAAATATATTCAAGCCAAATAGACCCTACCATTGGATCTAGAACATAGACAGACATTGAGGTAAGTCACTCCGTATTATTTGAAGATTTTAACAATGTTAACTTCTTATATACAAGTCCCAAGGGCAATTTGGTCATTTTATAACGTATTTTTATTTTTAGGTTCTATTTTTTTTAACAAATTATGTCATTTTGAAGTTGCAAGGACAAAATAGTCATTTTACTAAGTAGTTATAAAATTTAAACAAAAAAATATTGTTTACCAAACATGTTTTTTTTTTTGTTTTTTTTGTTTTTGTTCTCTCTTTTTTGAAAACAAAACAAAGTTATAACCAAACGGATTTTTTATTTTCTTTTTTTAAAATAAACACAAAAAGTTCTAACACAAAAATTAAAAAATGAAAACAAAAAAATGAAATGGTTATCAAACAGGGCCTTAGTCTTTTCTTTTTTTCTTTTTCTTTTTTAAGAGTGAGAAAGGATAAAATTCATATTGTAAATTTGTAATTGCATACTTGAGTGCTTCAAAAATAAGTAGTTGGACAATTAGGCAGAGATACTGAAATAAGTAGTTCTACCTGGAAAGAACACTTAGAGAAGTAGTAGGAAATCAATTAAAAACCAAGCGACACACATCAATTGAGGTAAAGATTCAATCTTTCCCTACTTTTAAGAGAGTGAGCAAATGAGAATCTACACAGGAATTCATAGTAATAACCATATACCCTTGATAAAATCTTAGAATCCACATATAGTCCTAGTATAAAGAAGTCAGATCCATCCATGTTTGTTAAACTTTATGCCTACATCGATCTCAGAAATTGTCCTAATAGATCCGATGAGACTTCATTAAATTGATAGTTAGCATAAGTCTTAAAATAACCATGCACTCGAAAAAAAACCTTAGCAACACGTCTAGGCTACAATATAAAGGTCAAAATACAACTAATTCCATCAATACTTCCCGATTTTGATAACAAAAATTTTTAAACATAGGTCTCAAAAACTATCTTGATAGAAAAAATAGGACTTCAAAGACTGTAAAAATTAAGTGTATAGTTAAAACTTTTCATCATATGCCCCAACCGAGAATTCTCTTATCTCTAGTTAAGTAAACCAGTTACCAATATCTACAATACATTTTCCCGAGGTAGGAGCTTAATGATTATCAAATTGATCCTTGAAGCTAACCCTTTTTTTCAGCCAAAATGTGAAATTTCCTAGGAGGGTATTTGGAGGAACAGAATTACCAAAAATACATTCATCTAAGTTGAGACTATCAATTAGAATCAGGACCAAATGCATATGATAATTTCAATAAATCATAAATAACAAAGCCCACTAAGCCTTAATTAAACTAACCCTGGTATTAAAACATTTAATCAAACCTGATAGAAGGCCAGACATTGAAGCACAAACCTCTCCATTGAATCTAGTTCCAACTCCAAAGCAGCATCATTATCCTTCCACCTTTACCATTAACTCAAAATTCAGAAAATGAAACAACAAAACAAATAAAATGATACTATATGTTCAAATTTCAACTGTGGGTATCAAGTATCAACGTGTGGTCCCCCATTGTACTCTATTGGTTTGGACTTGTTTAGTGGCTATGATCTGGTATGTGTGTGGGTGTGTGTGCACGCGCGCGCTCGAATAGGGTGTGTGTGTATGTCTCGAGCAGATCTGGTACAGATCTATAGTGTGTGTGTGTGTGTGTGTGTGTGTGAGAGAGAGAGAGAGAGAGAGAGAGAGAGAGAGAGAGAGATAGATCTGGTGTGTGTGAGAGTTCGAACCAGATCTGACGCCCGGAGAAACAGAGTGACGACGGATTTTGATGGAGACGGTGACAGTGAGTGTGTGTCTGTGTGTGTGTGTGTGTGAGAGAGAGAGAGAGAGAGAGAGAGAGAGAGTGGGAGAGGGAGAGGGAGAGGGATAGGGAGAGGGAGAGGGAGATGGCGACGACGGTGGAATGGTGGAGGGAATAGCGGTGGTGTGGTGGCGGCTTCTCTTCTCCTTTCACTCTCGCAGCGTATCTTCCTCTCTCTCTCTCTCTCTCTCTCACTCTTTTTCTCTTTTCTTCTCTTCTATTCTCGCTACTGCTCTTCTCGAATTGTTTTCATGAAAATTGCCCATAAACAATTTATTTATTAAAACGGTGTGCCTTGGACTTAATGACATTTCCCAAGTAAATCGGTTTCACTAAAACCGACAATAATAAATCGTTCTTAGCAACACCGACATTTATAATAATGTCGGTTTTATTAAAATCGAGATTTATTATTCCACAAATTAATGTCGGTTCTACAAAACCCAACTTTAATTTCGGAATTCAGAAACCCAACTTTAAAGTCGGTTTTTCAAAACCCAACTTTAATGTCCGTTTTTGGAAACCAAACTTTAAAGTCAGTTTTTAGAAAGCCAACTTTTAAAGTCGGTTTTTGAAAACCCAACATTTGTAAAACTGACCATTTTTTTTGTCAGCGTCAGACTGCTAAAAAAGCAGACCAACCTAAAGTCGGTTTTACTAAGAACGACTTTAATAAAATTGTCACAGCTTTTTCCTATGCTTCACAGATTGTTAGACTAAGAGTTGCCAGAAAAATTGTGGACACCATAATGTCAGTTTTACAAAGGATGACTTTAGGAGTCATTAAACTTCCTCATGCACACTCACTGTCATTTATTCTTTCCAAAGATATGATAATAATTTCTCTTTCACCAAGCTTCTTCCTATAGTGTGCTTCTTCATCAATCTTCTTCCTCATATTCCTACTTCATCTATATCTTCTTATTCTTCATCTCATTTTAACTCGCCATTGATATACTTATATTTTTCGATGTCGACATTGGTTACATTTTACTAGGGAGGGCATATTCTAAATGATCACAGTCGAAGGAGGTGTGAAATATAGCATTCCAGCAAAGGAAATTCAACAAGTGAATCGTGAAACAACTTTGTCTGAGTTAGTCCAGTTGGTAAATCACAAGGTAAGTCAGTATGGAGCCGTTATCAACTACATAGCTCTTTCCATTGTCGACAATTCGACACTAGCGACGGTACTTGAGATTCCTTCATTATTCGCGGCGGTTAGATGTGTCAAGGTCTATGTCGAGAAGGTGCCCATTGTTGCAGGATTCAGCCTACCTGGGCCCGAATATGTAGAATCTGGACCGTATACTAGACTGCTCACACAAGGTGCTGAAAATTTCGACTTGGAGTCCCCGTGTCTATCCCTAATGAATTTAAACGAGGACTACTCCCACAATGTAGATGGATACTGGAGCTCGCAATGGAGTTATAGAAACAAAGAGAGAAATACAACGAGCCCTGTGTATGGTAGTGGATTAACGTTCAACGAGTACACTAACTCGGAGCAAGGAAGATTCAAAAACATAGAGGCACAAGTTGAAGCAAGTGCAGGCCCTAGCTTTAGCACTCCAAACTTTGATAGTGTAACTGACTTCAGTAGCGGCATGATATGAGAAACAGTAGTGTCAACCGATGAATGACTTGGTGATATGAACCTCGTCGAGCAGTTGGTAAGATTTGAGGTCAATATTGGGGGTGTTATTGCAGACAGCACTGGCCATGACTACTCTGGATATCCCTTAGAGGAAGAGGAAGATGAAGAGGAAGAGGAAGAAGCGATAATGGATACCTCGAATTCTGATGATGAAGGCGAAGCAGTTGCTGGATAGGGTGTCGAAATGCCAGGCCCCTCTCATGTACAAGAACCGCACATTCCGGTTCCTTTCTTCACTAACCTTGAAGGGGAGGGGGGTTGTTATGTAAATAGTTGTGACAGCTACCAAACTTTTCCAATGTGGCAATCTGATAAAGTTTAGTTAAAGCTAAACATGAAATTCAGGGACAAACAGCACCTGCAGAAAGTCGTGAAGTTTTATCACACAAAGAATGACAGGCAATTCGTGGTAGTTGAAACAAATCCAACACTTTGGGTGGTTAAGTGCAAGAATGGATGCGCATGGCGGATATGAGTATCCCTTTGGTCATCGAGAGGGTGAAAGAAAGCCAGGGATACACTATATCGTACAAGAAGGCATGGCGTGCAAGGAAAAAAGCCATTGAGATGGTTGACAAATATTGAATATTGCACATTTATATGCCAATATAATAGACATAGTGCTCATTTAATCCCCCAAATCCCTAGTTTTACATGCATATTTGAATAAATATAATTTAATGGTGATGTCACTTAAATGCATATAATTATGTGTTTTTTTTTTTTCTTCATATTTTATATGTTTAGGTGAAAATGAAGTGAAATAAAGAGAAGGAAAGAAGTAGCAACCACACTATAGTATTTCTAATACATTATGTTAGTTAAATATGTGAATAGTAAACAAAAAGTAGCAGTTACTGTTTGATAACAAACAAACAAAACAAAAAAAAAAAAAAGAAAAAAAAGGAAAACGTATCAGAACAAGCTTTGCTTGGATGTTCATATGAATTTTTTAATAGTTTTTTTTTCTCTTTCTCTCTCCATCTCTTTCTCTCTGTTCTTTTTTTCTTTGTTTTGCTGGAACGATGTCAGAGAACTGAAGACAAACAGGGACGAAGCGAAGACAATTTGCCAATCGCGTGCCCAAATGACGATCTCAGTGACGAATGTTTACCAATCCTTCGTCTATAAAAAGAGACTAACAATCACAATTGAGGGAGAGCCTACACCAACCAACGAGCTGCAACAGCTTCACAACACACACTGTTAGGGAGAGAATAGTTTAGGGAGGTTATCATGTGAGCACTTTATATTGTCCCTAGAAGTAGGAATCTTTAGTTTTTCTTTGCCTTTTCTAGTTCTAGTAGTTGTAAAAATTTACTTTTATGTAATTCATGATTTCATGTTCCAAAAATATGTAGCAAAACTTTGTATACTGTATTTCTTAAATTAAAATATTTGTTTTCTTTTACGACCTTTGTCAATTTGTAGTAGAAAAATATCCCTATTAAAATTTAGATTTAATATTTTTAGTCTAGTAGTACATAGTTATCCTCTAAAATAGTTTGAAACCCCAAATTTTTAGTTTTTACAGCAATATTTCCATTCACTAGAAGACAGAATTTGCAAGTAAAGGCTAGATTTCTTAGCCACGTAGTTGTTATAATCACCTACTAAAGTCCCAAGCACACCATACCCATATCTCATTCCCAAATTAGATTAGGATTTAGTTTGGCCTTATTTGTGTTCTTGGAGTTCAACCACTATGACCCCACAAGAATCCAAAGTCAAAGGTTTAGTATTTTATTATTAATTCAGTATTTCCATTTATTTATGCTTTATTAGCCTAGTTGTACTAAACTTTGTTATTTTGCAAATTCCATAAATTCAAGCCCAACTTATGTTAAAGTGAACAAAAAGTATATTAATATTATATTTCACTCTTACCTTAGTTTTATAACTTTAGTTTTAATTGAGCAATCACTGTTTACATCTATTTATTTTTTTTTAAAAAGTCATTTTGAAGACAGTTTCAATTCCAAAAAAATGGTAGGCTAAAACATTAATTGGGGATATGCAATAAAAACTCACAGCTTCTGTGCACTAATCTTAAATGGGCAAATTTATCTAGATGAGTTGTTTTTCCATTTATGGCCAAAATATCTATGTATCTATAGTTTATGACCATTTAACATTTTATAGACTATGACTAATTGGGCTCAAAAGATTACATATTTGAAATAAGAATATAATTATGTGGATTGTCAAAATATACCTTTTGTCATAAAAAACACCTAGCATACTCAAACAACTCATTTGACAAAATTTATATTTCAAGTATGTGTTTATATATATTTTTATCCACTAATGGACAGGCAATTGTGTAGTGGTAGAGTGGTGAGGACTGGGTGCCGAATAACCCACGTCCGCGGCGGGTCACGGTTGGAACCTGGCTACTATCCAATTGCCTTTTTATTTTTCTTTAAACCAAACGACGTCGTTTTATATCAAACCTGACACACTTGATATGACCCTGACTAGTGAAAGTTTATTTTCAAATAAAGAGTGACTCTGCGGTCTTAAATGCCAAATTCTTTTCAAATGCACAAAAGTTGTGGAATTTAGTGTTGGTTTTGCATATTCCCAATTCCTTTAAATCATTTCCCCCTAGTTAATTAATATTTTCTGTTTTTTAATAACTTTGCTTAAATATTTGTATTATTTCCATCTTTCGCTATTATTAAATCCAAAAAGTTTATCTCACAAAAATTTAGCTTTTATTTAATTTTCTTCCTTTTCTTACTAGTATCTTAGTTAATTTATTTTGCACTGTTAAGATCTTTACCGTAAACTACTTAGGAAAAAATAGCTTTTAATTAGTTTTATTGCAAAAAATGTAAAAACTAGTAGTTTAGTAAAACCCCACAAATATCCATCATCTTTTATTTTCTTTTTAGTGACAAAATAATTACTGCCTATCTTTGTTTCCTGTTCCCTGTGGGTTCGACCTAGACTTCCAGAACTTTATTGCTTGTATGATCACCTACACTTGGGTGTGATAAGAAAACGCATCAATAGGATTTCGTCAATGGTTTTCGGAGATTGGGACGAGTCTTATAAAAAATTGCCCAAATTTATGGCAGCTCTTCAACAATACAACCTGGGGACAGTGGTGGAGTGGCTAACGAACCCTACGGATACCCAGAGTGTGTTGAAGTTCCAATACTTATTTTGGGCCTTCAAACCTTCAGTCGACGGGTTTATTCATTGTTGTCCAGTAATCTGTGTGGATGGGACGCATCTTAACGGCAAATACAAAGGGAAGATCTTTGTAGCTATGGATATTAATGCAGAAAATATGATATTTCCGCTTGCATTAGCAATTGTCAACAAGGAGACCCTTGCTAGCTGATCATGGTTCCTAAGAAACCTAAGTACACAGTTGTCCGAGGTCGACGAGGCATACGCCTAATATCTGACCGACACACTGCAATAATTGGTTCAGTTGAGAGATTAATAGAGTGGCGCGAGCCATATGCATATCACCGATTTTGTTTAAGGCACTTACAAGGTAACTTCCATAAGAAATTCAAGAATACCCTATTGAAGGACCTAGTTTGGCGCGCTGGAAGTACCCATCAGATTAGGAAGTTCAACCGTGAAATGGAGGACATTGATAAAATAGACAGCAATGCATGCTGTTGGTTAGAGCGTGTTCCCGTCCAACAGTGGTCTCTTGTGCGTGACAGTGGTCACCGTTGAGGTATCATAACCACTAACCACGTCGAAGGGTTTAACTCAGTACTCAAGGGTGCATGTGTAATGCCAATAAATGCATTTGTACAACTTATATTCTACCGTATCGTCAAATATTTTGACACCGGAAGGTTACACGCGCAGAGGAGATTAAGCGATGGATTTATGTACTCGAAGAAAGTTCTTGAGGAATGGATAAAGTGTTAGGGATATATACTAAAAGCCATGCTTTATGTAGTTGATTTATTATTCGTTTAATAAAATCAGTTAATCCATTTTTTATGAGAATCTGTGTGGGCAATGTTTGTATTATATTATTTATTTAATATTATGCATGTGTGTCTCTCATTCTATATAGTAGGTGGTTTGGTGTGTAGAGTTTGGCTTACACACGGAAGATCAGGCCATTATATATTATAGAATGTAAGATTTTGGTTTACAGTCTTAGATGGGATTGGACACACCATCGGTGGGACTGCAGCATGGTATTGTAGTAGGTTTGTCTTGACTACGGAAAACGGTATAGTTTCAACTCACTATGCTGGTACACTTTGTGTATTAAACGGGACTGACTTGGGGTAATTATCTTTATACTGACTTATAAGATAATTAATACCTCATGGCTATTATGAGTGCTTATGCTCTAAATCCTAAGTTAATTTGTAGACACGTACATTTGATATTTACACTTTGATCCATAAAAGGGTGAGATCCTTAAATGGGTCAATATCTCATTGGATTGAGTGGCAATATTAATTGTGTGGTGGTTATTAATTAATGATGGAATCCATGTCTCAATTTTGGGATTGATGATATCCCCTTGAGAAAGCTTATAAGTTTTGATTATGTCAAACTCTGCAGGTGGATTTTGTATCCGACATATCAGATAAGTTAAGCAGAGGATCTCAAGGAATTTAAGAAATTAATTAAATATGATTGTCAGTAATTATATTTAATTAATGGATATCTGTAATCTTAACATGGGGAGATAATAAGCATTTAATAACATGGAGCTCGAAATATATTTTTGAGATAAGGGTAGGAGTGCAATTATAATTCTTTAGTGGTATGAATTATAATTTATGGTAATAGAAATCTGATTCAGTTCGAATTAGGGTTTCCTAATTCCATAAGGAAGCCTATTCCTTATTGACTTCTTATGGTCCCTATCGTAGCCTATATATATATGCTGCTTTGGCTCTCTTCTCAGCTAGCGTTTTTCTAAAAAGAGAATCATAACTCGGAATAGAAAAGAGAGCGTAAAAGAGGGAGAGCAGAAAACAGAAAGGATTTCGAAAGAGCCCACACTCAGTTCGATATTCTGGCAGCAAAGGAATACGGTAGAAGATTGTGAGCTGTTATCGAGCCCGTGTTCTCGATTCGTCTACTACAGCAGTCCTTTTTCGCAGATTAAGGTAACCCTAGTTCCGCCCTTGTAGGGTTATTGTAGTTTTCACATAATTTTTTTTGCAGTACCAACTTATACAGTCAACGAATTCTGGGAATGCAGTTTCCTAACATAAAGATCAAAAGAAAGCAAATGTCCATGAGTCACAGCCATACGATAGGTACTATTCATTCACTATAACGTTTATCTATAATTCGATATATTCTGCTTACCGACTTTATATTTGCCAATTTTCACTTTATAGGGAGACAGGGGAGTTCCATGTTATCACAAGGAGGCAGCAAACAAGTGGCGCTAACACACAGATCATGTGCCTTAATGCAGGTTATTATTCTTGCGGGAAGACGGATATTTATAAATGTCCATGTTCCCACATCTTGGCGGTACAACGAAGCAAGGTTTAGACCCTTTATAGTTTGTAGCAAAGGAGTATAGCACGGATTCTTATATTCGTACATGGGCTAGCAAATTCCACTCGATGGCACACGAAGACTATTGGCCACAAAGCAACGTTCCCGTTTTGCTACCAAATGATGCTACCTTCCGTGTGATAAGGCCAAGTCGTCCCCAGTCTACACGTATCCATAGTGATATGGACCAACCCAAGGCTCTTGTACCCAAACAATGTATATTTGCAGGGTGACTGGTCACGATCGATGCCAGTGTCCAGCCCGACCAAGGGTTGCTGCAAATGCTAACATTCAGATGTAATTTGAGCTTAGGATTATGTTTACCCATCAGTTTTCTCTTATAGGTATCAACAATGTTGTACCCCTTAGATGTGATTTGTAATAGTACAATAGAAAGATGTGATTGTGGATCAGTTAAAAAAAGATGTGATTATTTAGTACAACACAAATAAGTGACAAGTTACTACACAATGTGTCTCCCCTAGCAAAATAAACAATAAAGTAGCTAAACAAATTTATTTTTCATATGACTTGACAAGTCTCTGCGTCTGATGGTACCAAAAGCTTATTTGACAACTCGCTATGACAAAAGTGATAGGATTCTTGCTGTGACAGTGTGCTACAGAGTGTGCTTCTAAACTCTGTATGGATGTAGACATGCCCTAGCATCTGAGTAAGACTCTCTAGAACAGTCATTTCACTCAAAACAATAACTCAAAATAATGTCTGGCAATAATTGTAGGGTTTTGCTGGTTTTAGAAGAAGAAAAAAGAAAAGATGAATAAAAATATGGTTTCAAATTCCCCTAACCATTACTGCTCAATGTGTCTCCCCTAACAAAATAAATAATAAAGTAGCTAAGAATTTTTTTTTCGTATGACTTGACAAGTCTCTGCGTTTGACGGTACCAAAAGCTTATTTGACAACTCGATGTCGATGACTGCATAAGCATGACACAATAACTCACTGCCATCTGTTTGAATTGACAACTCGATCACGGGCGGTATAATATCTACCTTCTGTATGCCTTACATATAAATATCATCATTTCTCTAACTTGATTGATCATAACTAATTGCAAACATTTAACAATCTACTCTATAACTCTACCTAACATTTTCCAAACTCCCATACCAGATGGAAAGAGGTAATTCATCTAGTGGTATGCCGAGGCATATCCCAGGCCCAGCTGGTGTTGTTCAAGAGGCTTTGCACCGAAGAGAATGAGGAAAGTCCCCAGAAGAGAATAGGATTGATGACACCCAAGAATATGTCAGACGGGCCATAGAAGAGCCAGAGGAGGATGACACATTCACAAAGAACCTATGGTTGACTATCCTTAACTATGGGTACTTAGAGATGGAAGAGTATGCTCCAATCAAGGACATACTTCCCTACAACGGTCCAGGGAGGACACCACTTGTCGTAGGGATTGTGGAAAGTCTGGAGCGATGTACAGCCAGCACAGGATGTATGAATGTTGTTCTTAAAGATATCACAGGAAAGACAAAGGGAATAATCCACTTCAAAATATTTGACGATGAAAAATAGAAAGGGAAGATCATTGTAGGTGTCGCCTTGATTATAACTAGGGTCGTCATATTTAGGCCGACTCGCATATCTGCCTATTTGAATATAACTATCAAAAATCTCCAACATGTAATCGAAATGGATAAGGAATGATTGTTCAGTGGTCTTGTGTTTGTCGAATTGGAGATTTCTTTCGTTCCTATATTATTAACGTGTTTGTCTTTCATCCTTATATTGTTAACATGTTTGTCATTCATCCTTATGTTGTTAACATATTTATGTAGTGCTTTTGAATTATGAAAATGTAGTAATGAGATGTAGTATTTTTAATGAATAAAGACATCTTTTTGTGAATGATGTAATGTTGTTACAATGAACGAATTAAGGTTTAGACCCATATCGTTAAAAGTATTTATTATTTGTAAAAATTTGTAAAATATAAATTCCTAATCTAATATTAAGCTTTTTTTTATTGTTAGTTTGGGTATAAAGAATTGATAAAGTAAAAATACATGATCTACTACAATGTAAAAATACATACTAGGCAGCAAATTAAATCATCCAACATCTACAAACAAGAACTACCAACAAAAGTACAAAACGACATATCCACTACAAAGAAGAACTACCAACAAAAGTACAAAACGACATATCCAGTATAAAGAAGAACTACCAACAAAAGTACAAATCATGTTCCACATCTACGTGGAATAATTATTCTCTTAGGTCTACCTCTAGCAACTCTGTCATCAACATGTGTCCCCTGCGAGGAAACCTCCTCTGGTGTCGCACTGATAACTGGATCGGTATGCGAGATCCTCCCCCTTTTCCACGACCTCTCCCACCCTTACTCCTTCGTGGTCTCCCCATCCTCTACCACGACCCACTACGCCACAAACATCAACCTGGGTCAAACCCTCACCCTGTGGACATGCGACGTTCCACCACTTTCTGCTTTTGTTTGGAATTTAATTTGGATCAAAGAAAGAAAATGGTCTGTTAAAAACGGATACAGAGTCGCGACTTGGTCTTTAAGGAACCAAGAAACCTAATTCTGACTCACCCAAACAGATAAAGGGCACCAGACCTTCATAACCAAAGGACTTGGCTCGAGGTTTTGGTACGAGAGAGGAAGGAGCCTTTGTCGCGACTAAAACACCCTCAACTCGCCCCGTCTTTCGACGGGCCTCAATTAGCATCCAAATAATCATCTTATACTATGTATGGTTTGACAATTAATACTATGATAGTATATTACATCACATAAGAAAATTTGAAATGGATGATCTAAAGATAAGATATCATTCATAAGATCTAAATCAAATATCATACAATGTAAAGTGAAAGATCACACAAATAAACCAAGAAAAAAATGTCTAATCATGTATCAAGTAATTAAGTATTCCTAATCTAAAGGGGACATGAATTGTTCTTGAAATAGATAATCAAAGAAATCAAAATATGTTTGGCAAGCTAGTATGATGCATGTTAATCTTTGAGAAAAGAAGACCTCCCAATCCCCGGGATGGATGAGAAAGGACGATTAGATCGAGGGAAAATATGAACGTATGATCAAGTTCATTCCTTATAATATTCTTAGATTAGGAGTCACAAAAGCCCCAAATCTTTGCATGGATGCAATGTATATATCTAGAATGTGCCAAGGTTGTAGTGTGCTTTGTGTTCATGGATTCCTAAAATGACTTAGGAGTCTAGAATGTGTATGAGTGAATGAATGAAATCATCATGGGATATGTACAAATGTAGTATGAACTACTTCCTAAGAAATGAGCTAATTTGGGGTGCATGTAAGCATCAAATCAAAGGGGGGAAGTAAAAGTGTGCTTACTGTGAATAGTAGACAGAACAGTAACATGATCTTGTGAAAATGGAAAAGAGGGGTTAGGAATGTTTTCAGTGCATGATTTTTAATACAGATATTCCTTATTGTGTGTAGAACACAACCCAAAAAGCCAATCTTTAATAAATATCACAGATTGAGAGAAATCATATAAACAATAGGGGTTGTTCAGAAACAGAGTCCGTATTGTCGACTGAAATATAAAAAATTCATAGAAAATGAAAACAAATGATCTAGAGGTCTATTTTATACAGAAAGTTCCCTAAGACATTGAAGTTTAAGGGAAAAATAAGTTAGGACCACCCTTTTTGGAAATGTGTTCTGTAAAACAAGTTGCAAGTCAACCTAGCTACTGTGACAGCAGAGGCAGAATGTTTGGAAGGAATGTTTGGACAAAAATGAACCCCTTTCAAGTACTTCCAAGTCAAACCAAAAATCATGGGTGTTCTATAATGATTTGGGAAGCCTTTCCAGGTGGTCTTGCTTCCATACATTGAGTATTGAGTTCTAGAGAAATCTTTGTACTCAGATCATTCATTGTTTTGACTCACTATTTTGAAGATTTTGGGAAAAACTTGGGTTTTCTTTCTTGAGATCTAAATGAGAGGGATTGAGAGGGGGTTTTGAAATAGAAGTTTTGAAAGTATGTTTTCAATACTCAATGAGAATTATAGCCACTTAAAATGTCAACATCAAACTCATCATCAAGAACCTCCAAGATTGTTGGAAAGTGCTATTTTCATTTTAAAGACAACTTCATGAATACATAGGAATGTATTGATGTTGAAATCATCATCTATCAAACATGTTTTTGAGGTCAAGAGCTACTATCCATAAGGATTCACTCACCTCAAACTTCATGTCATCATCTAGATGATGATAGATAAGAAAGTAAATAAAGAAAAATAAAAAGAAATGAGGTAAAAATAGATGAACATATATATTGGACTTGTAGCTTGGTGTTTCACTCATAGATATTGACATTTGGACATGGAAGTAGCTTCCTAACTCAAGAATGCTCAAGAATGGTGATTGGCGGGGTATTTGAATGTGAGGTATATGAGAGATAATGGAAGAAAACAAGATTAGAACTCACTTTCTTATTGAAAATCAGTGGGAGAAGCTCCCTTTCTCTCTTCTAAACCTATCTCTATCTCTCTTTCTCTCTACCACTTTCTCAAACTTTGTACTTGGCCCCCCCAAAATGAAGAGCAATGGGGGGTTTATATAGGCCAATTTGGGGTGGTTTTGGGGTTTTAGAAGTACTCTCATTGGTCCCAAACATCTGTGAACATAAAACTACATCGTTTTGGCTTTCAATTAATCAATTTGGACCCCCAAATAAATTACAAAAAATGGTTCTGCGAGGGTTGAGTGCCGCCGCAGCACTGGCCATGTGCCACCGCGACAGTGGCCCAGTGCCGCTGCGACACTGTTCCTCAGATGCCCAGAAAATTGTGTTTAGGCCCCCAGAGGTTCCTGTATTCGCAAAAAGGCCCTTTTTCGCCGAAACTCACAGAAAATGCGTATGAACTCCAAATTGAGGTTGTGATATATCGTTGGAAAGGTAATGGAGTCTACTTTACATAAAAAATAGTTTAGAGAGGGGCTACTTTGAAAAGTTTTGCGGTATTCGCAATAAAAGCTGATTTGATCGCCTTTTTCACCTTCGAAAATTCATAATAAATCCGTTTTAAATCCAGAAATTATGTGTAATATACTATTGAAAAACTATTGACCTCTAGTATCCATGAAAATTTTTTGAAAATTGTTACGGTGCTCCAGTTTCAAAGTCAACTTTTGGTCAAACTGGTCAAACTTGGGATTCCCGGGAAATTCTGGAAACCTTTGGGAGCTCCGAAGAGCTGACGTTTTCGTTCGATTTTCTTTTAAAACTCATTTTAATACTTTCCACATGATCTAGAATGATTTTGAAACTTTTCGGCAAATTTGGACGATTTTGGTCAAACCTTGGTCAAACCGATCAACGGGAACTTTCTAGGAACTTTCGGGACTTCCGGGGGTCTCTGGGAGCTGACGATTTCATCTGGTTTTGCATGAAAACTCATTTTATGGCTTTTCTTATGACATAGCATGTTTTTTGAACTTTTGGTTCAAATCTGGGAGTGTTTGGACTTTCAGGGGCATTTTGGTCATTCTGAGCATTTTGAGAGATAGAACTAACTTCCAGGGGTCCTTTTTGAGTCTTTTACGATCAGTGTGAACCACCAAGCTATGGGTCTCCTAAATCTGATAGCCGACAAAATGGGGTGTCTACAGTTTGCCCCTCTTTGGCATGAACTTGCGAGGCAATGCATATCGCAAGCGAGTGCCAAAGCTTTGAAGAGACAGGTCTTTTGGAGGCTATAGATTTAGGATAAAAAGCGTTACAAAAGATGCAATGATGCTGAGGCTAGTGCTGGTCGCGCTCTACGTGAACTGCCTACGTATCCCAAGAGGAAACAGACTAAGACGTAGTTCGGGGCACAAAGGAATAAATCACACATGCACATACATAACAATCAGGCAGATGCTATGCTATAAGAGTGATATGCAATGCATGGATGTGATATGAATTGTGTCCTGAGTCCTATCATGTCTAGTGTTCTGATCCTAGCATGAACTGGTGTTGTGGGGTGTACCACTCCAAGTGGACTTGTGTCATGCCTGTGTTGTGTTCTAAAGTGCTTGTGGTCCTAGTACATTTGTTCTGTGTATTCGCTACTCTCAGTGGGCTTGGTGATTTATGCTTCGCTACGACTAATAGACTTTGTGGAGGATCTTGACCCCGGGGTCTTACCCAAGGAAGAGCGTTGGTGCTTAAAGTGATACTACAGTGCTCAAAAGAATGCTTATGGTGTGTTTACCACCCCTAGTGGGCTTTGTGATTTGTGTGTGCTGCGGTCGATGGGCTATGTGTCATGTCATGCCCAATTTGATGTGTCAGGTAAAGTGACCCTCTAGACTTAACTCATGCTCCCCTTAATAGTGATACTATGGACTCGGTGACTTTCAGATGCTCAACAATGCTTCTAAAAAAATGATGATCCTCAATTCTCAATGGCGCTTATGTTGTTCCTCAAATCTTTGATGGTACTTCTCAATGCTTCTTGATTCTCAACGGTGTTCTTTAAACCTTGACGATGCTCCTTAAATCTTTAATGATGCTCCTTGACTTTTCAATGATGCTTTTCAATTCTTCTGATGCTCCTTCAACGACGCTCCTCAATACATCTGATGCTCCTCAATTCATCAACAATGCTTCTCAACTCTCCTGATGTTCCTCGATGCTCCAACAGTGCTTCTCAACTCTCCTGATGTTCCTCGATGCTCCAACAATGCTTCTTAACTTTTCTAACGTTCCTCAACACATCTGATGCTCCTCCTCAACAATGATCCTCAACACATCTGATGCTCCTTCACTTTTTAGAGATGATCCTGAACAAATCTGACGCTCCTCAACTCTTCAACGATGTTCCTCAACATATCTGATGCCCCTTGATACATTTGATGCTCCTCAACAACACACTTGGACTTTGAACCCTAAACACCTCAACAATACATCTTATCAAAATATCTGGACTCTGAGCCCTAAAACACATCTTATCAACACTCCTCATCAACACATCTAGACTTTGGGCCCTAAAACACCTCAACAACACGTCTCATCGACACACCTCATCAACACATCAGCAATAGTTTCTTGGTGTTGGCGATATTTCCTCCGATCAACCGTCTTGAGAAACAACTATCGGTTTGTAGTTTGCAACCACTTACGAGTTTATGCCACTCATACTTGGGACACTTCTCATGTTGCGACCTTTTTTGTGCTTCTGCTTGTATCCAAAGTTTTTTTTATTATTTATAATTGGGAATCACCTTTAACCCACACATTTGAGACCATCAGGATAAATGGACTTAACAGGAACGACAAGCAAAGTTGGGTTAGTTTGTACGAAACCTCGATCTCTGACACACTTTTGATCAGATTACTACTGACTCAAACAAAGAAGGATTGACTTGGACATAAAATTCTCAAATTGCCACGATCCAATGTGCCTTCATCATGAATGATGTACCGCTCATATTTTATGTTCACTCCTCATCTTAATATGACAACACTTTGCTGATAAGTCTGGTTTTTGAAAATTCTTCCCTATTGATCTAATCAATTCTCTACTTCTCCCCGGAAGTGCTTTGAATTAGTGCCTTAGCTTTTAGAATAAAAGATGCTCCATTTCAAAAAATTTTAAAACAACTTGGTGACTTGAAAACTCGCCCTTGGTGTGAAGGGGTCATGTTAGGCAAACGGAGTTTGCCCCTAGTTTGAGTGTATAAAGTGGAATTCATAGGCAAACGAGGTGGGTGACCGAAGTTTGCCCCTAGTTTGGAATGATGGCTTATTGGAGGTTTTGGGCAAACGAGGTAGGTGACCGAAGTTTGCCCCTTGTATGAAGGGTAGATAGTAAAATTCAGGCAAACGAGGCGAGTAGCTGAAGTTTGCCCCTAGTGTGGAAGGTGATTTTCTGGCTTGAGGCAAGGACCGTGACTTTAATCTCTCAAATGCTCATAACTTTTGCCTAGGCACTAGTGAGGTAACCTAGCGAGCTCTTTTCTCTCTTTCGTTATTGCTCACCTTGGATTTAGCTCTAATTTTTGCCTAGGCATCTTTTCGGATTTGTGACCTAGCGAGCCATCCTTCTTTTCTTTTTGAAAGTCTGCCTACGTACCCCCGAGCGGGGATTAGGTCCAACGTAGTGCGGGCCAGGACCTTTAAAGAAGAGGGGTTAATATTGATGGTGTCGACTGAACCGATGCGGTTACCTACGTATCCCCGAGTAGGAATCAGGTCGAGCATAGTTCAAGGCAAGGCTTGAAGGAAATTGGTTTGATTATGATGGTATCGACCTAACCGATGCGGTTGCCTACGTATCCCCAAGTGGGAATCAGGTCGAGCGTAGTTTAAGACAAGGCTTGAAATAAGGGGTTTGAGGTATGAGGGTTTTTCAAACCAATCATCAAAGAAGTTCAAACTTGGGTTACTTATGGTAGCCTTGAAGAGGAGGATTCAGTTTCCATCTCCCTTTCTTTTCTTTTCTTTTATTTTTATTTTTCTTTTTCTTTTTTTTTCTTTTTCTTTTTATTTTGTTTTGAGGATTGATCCTTTTCACTTTCGCCTAGCCAGTCAATTTTCCTTTTCACATAGTTCATTCATGTGAGATCTTTCGATCATAATCTCAAAATTCCAGAATGTGCACGTCAGCTCTCGGGATTTATGTGTGGTTGTTTCGAGCCTTTGAAATGTGATCTAGCCATGTTTTTATGATGTACCTTGAATCGTACAATTCTCTCATTTGTAAAATCATTTTGGCTGGCTAGGGTCAGATCTTGAAAATCAATACCTTTTCAGCTCTAACTTTTGCCTAGGTGCCCTTTCGGGTTTTCAACCTAGCGAGCTTTTCTTTTCTTTTTTTTTTCTTTTTTTTTTTCCTTTTGTTTTTTTATTTTTTTGAAAGTGGAGATGAAACTCACTGAAATGTTTGGCTACCATCAAGGACCAAGTCTGCACAGGTTTGCAGCATGGCTATCGATTGGGTTGGGCCCAAGGCTTTGAAATAATAGTGGAAAGGGTGTTGGGCAAGCCCCAAATCAGTCTCAAGTATGTCTTTTCAAGATTTGAGAAAAAGCATCTTTAAATTCTTAAAGTAAGACTATTCAATTCTCAGCTCTTCTTTCGAGGTCAGCGCAAAATTGACTTTGGCCTTTTTGGGATTCTCTTTTTTTAATTTTTTTTTCTATTTGATGCAAAAATTTATTAGCAGAGTAATATCTATGGTAATTTGGAAAGTGACATTTTCAGTTCAGTGATTCATGCACTTATGACTATACACATCAAATTAGGCAAAATGAGACTTCATTCTATCACAAGAGAATGATTACATTACTCGATATAGACTCACAATAACTCGATGAGAGACAGACTCGACCACAAGATCAAACTTAAAATAGACTCAAAATATAGAATAGACTCGACTTGGTCTCAAATGGAGTGTCTTTGTGATCCATTTTTTTTTTCAGCAGAAGTCCCAAACACTATCGTTCCACTGCACGGATTCAACATTCATGGGTGTCAATGAAAGGGATCATTTGAAAGGATAGGCCATGGGCTTAGGTAACATGGGGTTGAATGGGTGGTGGCTCGATGATTCCTCGATCAATGAGGTCTTGGATATCATGGCGGAGACGTATGCACCGGTCGGTGTCATGGCCTGGGCCTTGGTGGTAGGCACATCGTTTGGACAGGTCACAGTTAGGTGATGGGGGATTGGCACAAGGCTGAAGGAGTTGGAGGTGTCCCTTTTTTAGTAGGCGGCCTAAGGCTACCGAGGGGGAGATATCTAGCTTGGAAAATTCACTGGGTACCTTATTTTGGTATGTGCGGCTAGGCGAGCTGGTTTGGTTTGTGAGCTGGTATGATTAGGGAGAATAGGCCATGGGTTGGTTACTAAGGGCGTTGACATCCGAAGGGTTTCGGGAGTAGTCGGGCCTCTTGGACTCGCTTTGTGATCCTTCATTCTTGATTTTTCCTTCCCTAATTGCATCCTCAATTCTAGTCCCAATCTCAAACAGTTCTTCAAATGTTGAGATGGACTGGTAGAAGAGTTTTTCATGGTACAACGACAGTAGATTCTTGATCAACATCCGGACTTGTTCCTTTTCGATTGGGCGGTGGGTCATTTGGGCCACTTTGTTCCTCCATCTGCTCAAGAACGCAGTGAAGGACTCATTGAAGTTCTGCCGGGTAGTCTCCAGATCCCGGATGGTGACATCGAGCTCTTGGTTATAGGAGTAATGATCAACGAAGACCTGGACTATATCTTCCCAAGTCCACGTCTTAGAAATCTCCAAGGTCAGAAACCAGGATAGAGCAGCCTTGGCGAGGGTTTGAGGGAACAACATTACAATGTGCTCATGGGTGCAGCCCATTGATTGGAAAACACTCATGCAGAACTTTACGTGGCTCTTCAGATTCCCAGTTCCATCAAAATGATCAATTTCAGGCATCTTGAAGTTCTCAAGCTTTAATTTGTTGGGTTCAAACAATCCTTCTAGATCTAACATGTAATCGTCGACCCCTTACTTTTTCTCAGTATGTTCTCAAGCTTTTTGACCTTATCCAGTTTTCTTGAATTTTCTTATTAAGTGCAGGTGGTGGGGCCCCATTGAACCAATCATGATCTACATTATTCTCAGGAGGTGGTGCAAACCCAGGCGGTGGTGGTGGTATAAACCCCAGTGGCGGTAGGAACCCAGGTGGGTATTGTGGTTGTTGCTGTTTCAGTTCTTCCATAAAGGCTAAAACTTGGGCCAACCAGTCAGACTGTTGGTTGATCATTTCTACCACTCTGGCTTCCAAACCTTCTGGATCCATAAAGCTGACTTTCGGCTGAGTGATTCTGACAAGGTGACTCCCTAATCCTCTAACTCACAAATGCAGATCCTAGGTGCTCAAAACTTGTACTGACATATAGGTGTGAAAAGACTGTGTCAGACTTTTAACAGTGATGATTGAGATGACAACTATAGTGATGTTAACAGACGTGGACTGACTCGTGTACAGCCTGACTGAAACAGTGCGTACAGACCGATAGGAATGGTGTATGCAAATGAGAGAAGCATTCGAATGTAAGCCCTAATCTATATGATGCTCCTATTTCTAGCAGATAGCAGTTAAACAAATAAGGTCCTAACCATATAGAGTGTGCCAACTTTGCTTTCTAGTATGATCACCAAGGGATAATAGGAGTTTATAGGGTTTTAAGAAGGCTTCTAGGAGAGACTGGGCATTTCTGGTTTGTTTGGACAGGGTTTCGGAGAGAAACCGGCATATCTGGGCATTTCTGGTTGGTTTGGACAGGGTTTCGGAGAGAAACTGGTTAATATGGTTATATCTGGGATATTTGAATAGAGTTTCTAGGATAAACAAGTTAATTTGGTTATATCTGGGATATCTGGACAGAGTTTCTAGGAGAAACAGGTTAATATGCTTATATTTGGATATCGGAATAGAGTTTCTGGGAGAAACATGTTAATATGGTTATATCTGGGATATCTGAATAGAGTTTTTGGGAGAAACAGGTTAATATGTGATGATGGGGATCATACTGTCTAGCAGGTTTTCATACTCCTATGTCTTAAGACCGACAAACAAGGTTTGCGGTGTATATCTTTGTGAGTATGGAGCAGACATCTTTGTCATGGTGCCTAGGCAGGTCAACTCAATGTGATCATATGTGAATGATTGCCTTGAGGATCATAAGAAAGAGGTTCTGCCTCATGCCGCATAAGCGTCTAGACCGCGCAGGTAATCCCGCTAGGGCATACAGCAGTTATATCACATTATCCTATCTGAAAAAGATAAATGAATAGTCCTATGAAAGGTTCTACCAGAATCTATATGCAAAGGCTAGGTTTAGTCAAAGAGGGTCTGTTGACGAGAGTTCCAATATACCGTCAGAGAGACAGTACGAAAGTTTTTACTCTTTTTGATATACCTTGGAAGGTACAGTATCAACGGTGACTTATGCCCTGGCACAGCAAGACCTGAACAATGTCAGTGCCGCATTTCACACACAGTCGGAGAGGGAAAATGCAAGAGTGCAATGCGGTGAACCAGACACAGTAAAAAGAAAATTTGAAGGATGCTTCTTATGAGTCAAACCTCTATATTATTTTGTTTTGAAAATAAAACTATCCCCAGCAGAGTCGCCAGATTGTGGACACGCGACGTTCCACCATTTTTTGCTTTTGTTTGAAATTTGATTTGGATCAAAGAAAGAAAATGGTCTGTTGAAAACAGATACAGAGTCGCCACTTGGTCTTTAAGGAACCAAGAAACCTAATTTTGATTCACCCAAACGGATAAAGGGCACCGGCCCTTCATAACCAAAGGACTTGGCTCGGGGTTTTGGTACGACAGAGGAAGGAGCCTTTGTCGCAACTAAATCACCCTAAACTCGCCCCGTCTTTCGACGGGCCTCAATTATCATCCAAATAATCGTCTTATACTATGTATGGTTCGACAATTAACACTATGATAGTATATTACATCACATAAGAAAATTTGAAACGGAAGATCTA
This sequence comes from Hydrangea macrophylla, assembly GCA_033977485.1. NCBI lineage: Eukaryota > Viridiplantae > Streptophyta > Magnoliopsida > Cornales > Hydrangeaceae > Hydrangea > Hydrangea macrophylla. The sequence goes on from CM066996.1 coordinate 3,431,721, forward strand.
AAGATAAGATATCATTCATAAGATCTAAGTCAAATATCATACAATGTAAAGTGAAAGATCACACAAATAAATCTAGGAAAAAAAATGTCTAATCATGTATCAAGTAATTAAGTATTCCTAATCTAAAGAGGACATGAATTGTTCTTGAAATAGATAATCAAAGAAATCAAAATATGTTTAGCAAGCTAGTATGATACATGTTAATCGTTGAGAAATGAAGACCTCTCAATCCCCGGGATTGATGAGAAAGGACGATTAGATCGAGGGGAAATATGAACGTATGATCAAGTTCATTCCTTATAATCTTCTTAGATTAGGAGTCACAAAAGCCCCAAATCTTTGCATGGATGCAATGTATGTATCTAGAATGTGCCAAGGTTGTAGTGTGCTTTGTGTTCATGGATTCCTAAAATGACTTAGGAGTCTAGAATGTGTATGAGTGAATGAATGAAATCATCATGGGATATGTATAAATGTAGTATGAACTACTTCTTAAGACATGAGCTAATTTGGAGTGCATGTAAGCATCAAATCAAAGGGGGGAAGTAAAAGTGTGCTTGTTGTGAATAGTGGACAGAACAGTAACATGAACTTGTGAAAATGGAAAAGAGGGTTACAAATGTTTTCAGTGCATGATATTTTATGGAGATCTTCATTATTGTGTGTAGAACACAACCCAAAAAGCCAATCTTTAATAATTATCACAGATTGAGAGAAATCATACAAACAATAGGGGTTATTCAGAAACAGAGTCCGTACTGTTGACTGAAATGTAAACAAATCTTAGAAAATGAAAAAAAATGATCTAGAGGCCCATTTTATATAGAAGGTTCCCTAAGCCATTGACGTTTAAGGGAAAAATAAGTTAGGACTACCCTTTTTTGAAACGTTTTCTGTAAAACAAGTTACAATTCAACCTAGCTGCTGTGACAGCAGAGGCAAAATGTTTGGACCAAAATGAACCCTTTTTAGGTACTTTCAAGTCAAACCAAAAATCCTGGGTGTTCTCTAATGATTTGGGAAGACTTTCCAAGTGGTCTTACATCTATTCATTGAGTATTGAGTTCTAGAGAAATCTTTGAACTCAGATCATTCACTGTTTTGACTCACTGTTTTGAAGATTTTGGGAAAAACTTGGGTTTTCTTTCTTGAGATCAAAATGAGAGGTGTTTTGAAATAGAGGTTTTGAAAGTATGTTTTCAATACTCAATGAGGATTATAGCCACTTAAAATGTCAACATCAAACTCATCATCAAGAACCTCCAAGATTGTTGGAAAGTACTATTTTCATTTTAAAGACAACTTCATGAATACATAGGAATGTATTGAAGTTGAAATCATCATCTATCAAACATGTTTTTGAGGTCAATAGCTACTATCCATAAGGATTCACTCACCTCAAACTTCATGTCATCATCTAGATGATGATAGACAAGTAAGTAAATAAAGAAAAATAAAAAGAAATGAGGTAAAAATAGATGAACATATATATAAACAAGCAAGTAAATAGCAATCAATAGATGATAATCAATGTGATATTGGACTTGTAGCTTGGTGTTTCACTCATAGATATTGACATTTGGACATGGAAGTTGCTTTCTAACTCAAGAATGCTCAAGAATGGTGATTGGGGGGGGGGGGGTATTTGAATGTGAGGTATATGAGAGATAATGGAAGATAACAAGATTAGAACTCACTTTCTTGTTGAAAATCAGTGGGAGAAGCTCCATTTCTCTCTTCTAAACCTATCTCTATCTCTATCTCTCTTTCTCTCTACTACTTTCTCAAACTTTGCACTTGACCCCCCAAAATGAAGAGCAATGAGGGGTTTATATAGGCTAATTTGGGGTGATTTTGGAGTTTTAGAAGTACTCCCATTGGTCCTAAACATCTGTGAACATAAAACTATATCGTTTTGACTTTCAATTAATCAATTTGGACCCCCAAATAAATTACAAAAAATGGTTCTACGAGGGTTGAGTACCGCCATGGCACTGGCCATGTGCCGCAACTGTGCCTCCGCGGCACTGCTCCTCAGATGCCCAGAAATTGTATTTAGGCCCCCAGAGGTTCCAGTATTCGCAAAAAGACCCTATTTCGTCCGAAATTCACAAAAAATGCGTATGAACTCTAAATTGAGGTTGTGATATACTGTTGGAAAGGTAATGGAGTCTACTTTACAAAATAATAGTTTAGAGATGGGTCACTTTGAAAAGGTTTGCGGTATTCGCAATAAAAGCTGATTTGATCGCCTTTTTCACCTTCGAAAATTATGTGCGGTATACCGTTGGAAAACTATTGACCTCTAGTATCCATGAAAAATGTTTAAAAATTGTTACGGTGCTCCAGTTTCAAAGTCAACTTTTGGTCAAACTGGTCAAAATTAGGATTCCCGGGATGTTCTAGAGACCTCTAGGAGCTCCCAAGAGCTGACGTTTTCGTTCGATTTTTTTTTTAAAAACTTATTTTAATACTTTTCACATGATCTACAATGATTCTGGAACATTTCGGAAAATTTGGTCGATTTCGGTCAAATCTTGGTCAACCTTGGTCAAATCGGTCAACGGGGACTTTCTGGGAACTTCCGGGACTTTCGGGGGTCTCTGGGAGCTGACGATTTCATCTGGTTTTGCTTGAAAACTCATTTTATGGCTTTTCTGATGACAAAGCATGTTTCTAGAACTTTTGGTCCAAATCTGAGAGTGTTTTGGCTTTTAGGGGCATTTTGGTCATTCTGAGCATTTTGAGAGATAGAACTAACTTCCAGGGGTCCTTCTTGAGTCTTTTACGATCATTGTGAACCATCAAGCTATGGGTCTCCTAAATTTGATAGCCGACAAAATGGGGTGTCTACACCCATATCTGTATCAACTAGTAAAGGGGGTGGTGATGAGGGTGTAAGGCATGGAGGGTCGGTGCTTTGGTGGTGGTGGCGGCGATAGTAGATGTAGCTACAGTGGTGGGTAGAAGGGTCGGTGCTATGGTGGTAGTGGTGGTAGATATAGCTATGTTGGTGGCTGGGGGGCTCGGTGTCATGGTGGTAGTTGGTAGCTGTAGCTGCGGTGGTGGTGATGGTAGTGGTATTTGTGGCTATGATGGTGGGTAGGGGGGTCGGTGCTGTGTTGGTGGTAGGGGGTCGGTGCTATGGTTGCAATGGTGGTAGATGTGGCTATGGTGCTGTAAGGGGGGTCAGTGCTGTGTTGGTGGCTGGGGGGGTCGGTGCTATGGTGGTAGTGATGGTAGCTATGGCTATGGTCGTGGGAAGGGGGGGTCAGTGCTGTGTTGGTGGCTGGGGGGGTCGGTGCTATGGTTGTAATGATGGTAGCTATGGCTATGGTGGTGGGAAGGGGGGTCAGTGCTGTGCTGGTGGCTGGGGGGGTCAATGCTATGGTGGTGGTGGTAGTGGTAGCTGTGGCTATAGTGGTGGGTAGGGGGCGTCGGAGCTGTGTTGGTAGCTGTGGCTGGCGGAGCCAGTACTGTGCTGATGGTGGTAACTACTGAGGTAGTGGCAGAGGGGGTCAGTGCTGTGCTGGTGGCTAGGGTGGTCGGGCCAGTGCCTATCAGTGGATGAGGAGGAAAGATTGAGAACAAGTCATCCATATGAACATCATCAAATAAATGTGATAGGTCAGATCCCTGGAACCATGGTGGGCGTGAGTAGGGTTGCTGGAGCTGCTGGTGGAGGCGATACTGGTGTAGGAACAATGTAGTCAAGTACTGTACTACTAGTACTAGGGGCAGTGGAGTTGGGGATTGTCCTACTGGTACTGGGGCGTCAGATGAAGGGACAACTGTAGGATCATGATGCACTTTTTATCTGGCGCAACATGGTATCACATGACGACTTAATCCCCACAAGCGTACTTTGGTGACATACTCACTGTGCTCCACTAAACTGTAGTGAACACTATGATGCACTGTCCTAACAAACCGCACCTGAAACATTAAAATATTTACAGAAATCAAATGGTTGCTTTAAATATATAGTTATAAAAATGTACATAAATACTTAATGTGCGTACCAATAACTCGACGGTTGATGCTGATCCGTTGAAACCAGTGTCAGGTCGTAGTAGTCGTCCAATATGCAAGACTGTGATCTGCCGATTCCAACTCATATAAGGATCAGAATACCCCATTGGCACATCCACAGGCTCACCCGCAATAATAGTATCTCTTCGGGATGCCCAAAGCTGTATGTACTGAACATGTGTCACCGGATAGTCCTGTGATGTACGTCCCCGTCTATCTATATCGTGTAGCTCACGTGACGTGTCAAACCTCTGTGGGATAGTCTGACATAGACCAAACTGGCGCAAGACACGCTCAAGTAAATAGCACTCGATGACCTCCACGTAAATCAAAGGCGAATGGGTCCTCTATAAGTCCATTCCCACCTGGTAGATATCGGGCAACACGTAACCATCTATTGGCTCCAAGTATGATTGCCATACAAACTGTCCCTCACGCATCTGGTCCATCTGTCCTCCGTGTACTCAAAGCACATGGCTGCTGACAACCAAATATCTCAAAGGTACTGTCCACCTAAAAAGTATACGATAATATCATGTATGCAAGATGTAATATGTTGTAAATAAAAATTAATAACTCACATTCATACCAGCATCCACGCGGGCCCCTCGGGAGATCTGGGTAGGCAGCAAGTGGCAGAAATCCAGGGGGAGTGCTGATGACTTGCATCGGACTTATGGAAGGCATCCTCTCCCAAGCCCACATCTGCAATACCAATAAAAGTTTAAAACTACAGTGTTAATTTGTAAATTTTTTTAAAAACACAAAATATTGACCTATGAAATCACCTGCAATAAAACAACTGGACCGCATAAGTCGCACACACCACTATGAGAGGCTCGATATAAGCATTGATACAACCAACCTAATATGGCTGAGCCCCAGCTCAAGCGGCCACACACATCCAAATCCCGGAGAAATGGAAGCAACTTGAGCTTAACCATGTTATCCTATGTGTCAGACAACATCAGACCTCCAAGTAGCCACAATATCGTGGCACGAGCATAATGCTCAAGTGACTGCACTGGCAACTCACCTGCGGGCATAGCGGCCAAGTGATCCCTTAACCAAGTCACGAAAAGCTTGCCAAATTGGATCCTACTCGTTGGTGGTGCAACCCCTAATAGCTCATGACAGAGAGCCTGCCACTGTGGAACGCCTAGTGACTCATCTCTACATGTGACTGGCTCCCCATCCACAGGCAGACCCCACAAAATGGCTACATCCTCAAGTGTCACGGTGGCCTCGCCTGCCGGTAGGTGGAATGTGTAGGTCTTGGGACGCCACCTCTTCACCAATGAACTGAGCAGGTTGACACAACTGGAAATGTGTTCTCTGAAGAGTACGTCCAAGTGTAGACGGTCGCATCGCGTTAAAACCGGTAAGACCGGGTCGAATCCCAAGGGATGGAAGATAAAGGCAGAAAGTTCAAGATTGAATCCTAAAATGAAATAAAAGATGATTTCTCTAAAGTGAAGGATCTAACAATCCTATTAAATTTGGGATAAAAATATTGAAGAAATAAAAGTTGAGCAAAAACCAAATTAAGCAGGAACAAACAATAAAGTTTAAATTATATATGAACAAGGTGTTGGGAAGAATGTGAATCCACAGAGTCTTAACCATTACCATGAATTAACAATGACGAACAACCGGGGCTTCATCCTTATAGTATTCTATATTTCAAAAAAAATGATTAAGTTAAGTGTCCTAGACATTAGGTATGCGAATCTCGCATACTTAGTGGTTTGTTTACCTAACTTATTTATGAAGGACTGAAATATTAATAAATTAAAACCATGAACAATAACCAACAGATTGGATAAGAAATATTCGATGTGGTTGTCATAAGCGTTCATTGAATTAATTAATCAAAAGAGCTTATATTTCAAAATCAGATTGCAATTTGAACTTATAAAGATCAATTTGGACTTAATTTCTGAAATAAAAGTTACTGGAATAGAGAAAGGAGTCAACCCAAGTCATTTACATATCAATTGATTGATATTAATGTCAATCGATTGACATGAAATGACTTCCAATCGATTGACATATAATCAATCGATTGACTTGGAATCTGATGTCAATCGATTGGGTTCTGCTTCCAATCGATTGACACCGATTCTTAAACAGAATCATGGCAGTGGGTTGGGAACAATATTTCTTCACATTATTCCCAACCAGAACTCTAGACTAGCATCTCTTTCACTTTTTGAATGAAAATAAATTGAGAAATAAAATTAACTAGAGAAATGGATTTAATTTGTGAAACTAGAACTATCAAACCAAACTAAATCTTTATTGAAATTAGCAACCAATCAATTTCTACAGTAAGAATGCAGAAAGAAAATTAACCTGAATGTAAACTGAATTCGAAATACAAAAGTCTTCCAATTTGAAACTTGTTTAAGCCAAGAAAACCATGGAAAATCCTACAAAATAATACAATATGAGCCAACCCCTCATCCTCTTCACTCTCCTCTATATATAGTGTTAAATCCACGAGCTGAGGGTGTCCAGGTTAATTCCATAACGGCTGGTCATCGTCCTGATTGCTAAAATCTTGCTCCATTAACGCAGAATGTTTCCAGTTTTAACCAATCGATTGACAAAGATATCAATCAATTGGTAAACATTCCAATCGATTGGTAAAAACACCAATCGATTGATCATAAAAATATGTCAATCGATTGATATGATGTCAATCGATTGTTACCAAAACTTCATCTATTTGTTTCTTGAGTTATTCCTTTCAACTTGTTATTCATTTTAACTTCAGAACCTGTATTCAAAGAGCTAAACACAACAACATACCACGAAAAATACATCATTGTGTAAAGAAACGAATTAAAACACAAGTGCAGGTAACACTAGAGAAATGGGGTTAAATCCAGTCAATTTTTTACTCTTTATTGAGCTAATATTAAGCAAATATCAGCTCTCATCACAAGTGGTGGTCTAACCGGATCCAGCCCACTCGACAAACGCCATAAAAACTGGCTCGCATAAAAAATGGGAACAATCATTCATCTATTCACCACTGCCACAACCTCCGATCACAACTGCGGACTTTATTCGGTTCATCGGCCCTCTGCACGTGCACATCTTGATGTTACATGCCTGCACTTAAAAAAATTGTGTGAAAGCAAATGTATGATTTACAATTTATGGGAACGTATCATAACATACCGGAAGCTTAGCCTATATATCCTCCGTCCGGTGAGTCGACTGTAATGACAGAATAGAACTGTCTCTGGGCCTGCGCTGCGTAATATCAGTTGCATTGGCACAAGAGATGTTAGTTGTGAAATTTTAAGCTAATCCAAACACCTCAAGTAAAAAAATAAAAAAAAACATAATAAATATATATTTTTGGTGGTTAGAAAGTGATTTGTACAAAAATATCAGGTCAAAGTCAAGCCTCACCACCTCAGCGAAGAGAAGCCAAGTTACCTTGAATCTGAGTTAACTACTTAACCATCCCCGGCCGTTACACAGAACCACCCAGTTCGGTCCAAAGTCCGGGCGTTCTCCCAAACTGGCCCCATATAGGCACACTTCCGGAAGGCATGGGTTGCCTGCCCAGCAAGCCTCCCGATAGTTTCCTATCCTAGCTAGAAGACTAAATGGAAGGAGCAAGCAGTTCCCTAAACCACTTAGGAAACTCTCCTAAATTCATGTAAATCAGTTTCAATCAGATTGGGCTTCTTAATCTGATAACTTACATTGTACGAGTGGCCTCTTGTACCTATAAAAGAGGCCATTCACCCCCTTTGGGGGAAAGAGGATTCTGATCACATTCTTAACCTGGAGAATAGCTGACTACAGCACTATTACGCATATACCTGGCCGGTTAACTGGTAGTGCCGCCCTCTTTGTTGGCTCACCAAACACCACCAGTGATCTGTTAGTGAAAGTGCTCCGGCGCACCCATGGACGTAGGTCACCTAATTAACGGGGCCGAACCATATATTATTCCTTGTGTCATATTCTCTCTCTCTTAATTACTCGCAAAACTCTCCTACCAATTTTTGGCATCATCAGCTTGGCGCCGTCTGTGGGAAATGATAGGTTTCTCCTAAAATCAAAATCTTTAGCTGACGTCCATGCTGCCGAAGAAAGATAAGAAGACCGCTGCTTCGAAGGGTCAGGCGAAGTAGCAGTCCGGGCAGTCGACTGCCTTCTTAACCCCTGAGCAGATTACCGCAGCTCTTGCATAACTCTTGGAGGGCCAGCAGCATACCCATCAACAGATCGAAGCACTGCTGGCCCGACAGGAGAAGCTTCCACTGATCGAGGATAAGCCCGAGAAGAGTGCGCCTGATCGGGAGCAGATCAGACCCCGAAAGCGTGCCTACACTGAGCCATTGATCCCGTCGGCTAGGGGACAGCTCAGGAATGACAAGCATAGTCAGGCTCCCGAACGGACCCAACAACGCGCCCGAGGCTGGCCGCACTGGATAGGGGTGGCAGAAATATTATCAACAGCAGACGCACTGCCAGAGGGGATGGGCATGGACAAAAGGCCCAGGAACCGGCCAAAGATACCCAGGCTAGGAGTCGTGGGGGTCTCAGGCACACGATTACCCAGAGTTGGAGCTGTGTCCAGTCCCTGAAGGCAACGCACTTTAAAGAAGAGGCCTCATCATCCGACCCGACCCGACCTACCGCTCGGATACAGAACAGAAGATCGGTCAGTCGGACTTTAAGGACCAGATCGGCGACCTACAAACGCAAATTGAAAAGATGAGCCGCAAGGCAAGCCCTATTCACACCAATACCGAAATTGAATCGCCTTATACCGCTTGGATCACCAGCTTCCCAATCCTGAGGAGGTCTAAGCAACTGTATCTCAATTCCTATGATGGTTCGGGAAGCCCGGTCGATCACGTTTGGTCTTACAAGGCTCAGATGGCACTGGTAACCAACGTGGATGAGTTACTGTGTCTGGCCTTTCCCAGCACCCTTAAAGGGGCAACCGCGTAGTGGTTCCACTCCCTCAAGCCCCGAACGGTCGACGACTTCAAGATGCTCGGTAAACTCTTCATTGGCCAGTTCGTGGGAATGTTGTACTGATCATAACCAGATACCCAATTGCTGACTGTCAAGCAACGCAAGGAGGAGTCCCAAAAGGATTACGCTGACCATTTTAACCAACAGAGGCTGCAAATCTGCAACATGAACAGACGATCATAATCATGGCTTTCTGCTCAGGAGTTTAACACACCAAAGTTGCTACGTCGTTCCACAGTGACCGACCGAAAACACTGGTGGAACTCTCAGAGAGAAATACATTGACACTAAGGAATTCTTGAAAGCCAAGCGCGCTAGCCTCACCGGGGATGAGTCCCCAAGGTCTAAGCAAAAGCGCGACAGTTCAGAGAAGGACTCGGTAAAGAAGCAGAAGTCGGATCCGTAACGAGGTAGCCAGGATCAAGCCCCGGTCACTTTCAAGCCCCTTTCTCGACCAATTCATGAGGTCCTGGCAGCCATCGAAACACAGAGGCTGCTCCAACAACCCACAAAGATGAAAAGTCTGCCCGGGAAAGGGAATTGGGATAAGTTTTGCCAGTACCACCTAGACCATGGCCACGACATAGATAACTGTTTTAAACTCAAGATGGCCATCGAAAGATTAATTGAACAGGGCCACCTTGCCGAGTTTGTTGCAACTGACAGACGACCGAGGCCAGATACTCGAGCTCCCGAGCAGCCACAGCCACAGCCACAGCCACAGCCACAGCCACTCGGGCTAATCAATGTGATTTTTGGAGGAACCTTGGATGGAGGGGATTCAAATTCGGCCAAGAAAAGGTAGGCCCGGGCATCCCGAGCGGATGTCTGGCATATCCAATCCATCAATTCGTAACTGACTGATGTGCTAACTTTCTCGTCTCACGACATAGGGGACCTTCATTGCCCCCATGATGACCCCATGGTTGTGACAATCTCCATAGCTAACTATACAGTGAAGAGGGTATTGATAGACACTGGCAGTTCCTCCGATATTCTCTTCGTCTCGGCGTTCGACCAGCTAGGAATATCACGGGACAGACTTCGGCCGGTTGCCACCCCTTTGGTCGGGTTCAATGGTTCGAGCACGCAATCACTCAGAATGGTCGAGCTCCCTGTTCTTATGGGGACTCACCCCCAACAGGTCTCCATGCTCACAAACTTTATGGTTGTGGAGGCCCCCTTCGCATATAACGTAATCCTTGGGAGGCCGACGCTTAACAAAGCCAAAGCAGTTGTATTTACCTACGGCTTGGTGGTAAAGTTCCCGACCCCCCGGGGCCCAAGAAACTTGCGAAGAGATCAGTCAACTGCTCGAAGCTGCTATGTTATAGAGGTGATCGCGGAGACATTAAACATTTAAGAAATGGACCCAAGGGACGTGAAGGATGGAGTGGGCCCGGTAGAAGAGTTAGAACAAGTGATGCTGGACCCTGCATTCCCCGACCGGTGTATGAGCATTGGCACTCTCCTAGACCCATGTTGGAGGGAAGAGTTAATCTAGTTCCTAAGAGAAAACCAGGACATCTTCGCCTAGTGCCATGAAGACATGTCGGGAATCGATCCCTGGGTTGTCTCTCACCGTCTCAATATTGATCCGAGCTCCCGACCGATCAAGAAAAAGAGGAAGGGCATGGCTCTTGAAAGGCAGGTTGCGATACGTGAAGAGGTGGAAAAACTCCTGAAGGCAAAATCCGTTAAGGAAGTCCACTATCCCGATTGGTTGGCAAATGTGATACTAGTAAAGAAAAGCAACGGGATGTGGAGAATATGTGTAGACTTCATCGACTTAAATAAGGCTTATCCCAAGGACTGCTATCCGCTACCGAGGATAGACCTCCTTGTGGATGCCACGGCCGATCACTCACTTCTTACGTTCATGGACGCCTACTCGGGGTTCAACCAGATCAACATGTACCCCGGGGATGAGGAGAAGACCTCCTTTATCACCGACCAAGGCACGTATTGCTATAAGGTGATGCCTTTTGACCTTAAAAATATCGAGGCAACATATCAACGTCTGGTCAATTTCATGTTCCAGGACCTGATCGGGAAGTCAATGGAGGTTTATGTCGACGATCTGTTGGTGAAAAGTCGAGACAAAACCGACCATCTCGAGCAATTGGCCGGGGCCTTCAGCAACTTACAAAAGTACCCAATGAGGTTGAACCCGACCAAGTGCACCTTCGGCGTCTTTTCTGGGAAGTTCTTGCGGCACCTGGTTAACAGACGGGGAATTGAAACAAAACCCAAGAAGATTCAAGCAATTATCAATATACGGTCGCCCAGGTCAACTAATGAAGTCCAAAGCCTAGTCGGACGAGTAGCCGCGTTAAACAGGTTCGTCTTTCGAGCGACCGACCAGTGTCTACCATTTTTCAAAGGTCCTTCATAAGGCCTTTCAGTGGTCAGAAGAGTGCGAGGAGGCCTTCCAGGAACTCAAGAAGCACCTAGCATTGCCCCCTCTGCTCTCAACACCCGTACCTATGGAGGAGTTATTTTTGTACTTGGCAGTGTCACCTTCTACAGTAAGCTCGATGCTTATCAGAGAAGAGCACAGGATACAGTTCCCAGTGTACTATACCGGCAGGGCACTCCAAGGAGCAAAAATCAGATATTCGTGCATTGAAAAGCTCGTACTCGCCCTCATCACTTCTGCCTGGAGACTCTGCCCCTATTTCTAGGCCTATGTCATCATAGTTCTTACAGATCAGCCACTCCGCTGAATCCTGAGCAGGCCCGAGACATCTGGAAGACTCGTCAAATAGGCATTAGAGCTAGAAGAGTTTGAGGTCATCTATCGACCCCGGACAACTATCAAAGGATCAGTCGTGGCAGATTTCCTAATGGAGTTCACGTACCCCAAAAAGGTAGTGGAAGAGCTAGACACGTCGATTCTACTGCTCGGTCTATAGCCTGACACCCCGACCTGGGTACTATATGTTAATGGATCGTCTAACAAACATGGTAGCGGGATAGGAATCATACTAACCACACCTAACGGAATCCAGTTGGAGTACGCTTTAAGGTTTGGTTTCCACGCCTCTAACAACGAGGCCGGGTATGATGGGTCGGGATGCAACTGGCCACTTCTATGGGATCACAGCAAGTCCAAGTGTACAGCAACTCCCAACTCGTGGTCAATCAAGTGAACGAGGAGTATGAAGCACGAGAGGACAACATGACAGCCTACCTAGCTCTCGTTCGGACGATATTGAACAGGCTGAAGGGTTTTTCCATCACACAGATACCGAGAGAGGAGAACACCCAGGCTAACCTATTGGCTCACATTGCCTCCTCGTCTGAGTCAGATCTACCCAGGATATAAATTGAGTACTTATCCTAGCCCAGCGTAACTCACTCGGGGGTATGGAGGTCGACCCAGTCGTGGCCTCGTCCAATTCGATGGATTCGATCATGATGTACCTAACCGCAGGCTAGTTACCTGGTGACAAGGATACAACCCGACGAGTCAGATACCAGGTAGCTAGATATCACGTCATTGATGGCATACTCTACAAAAGGGGGTTCTCTATCCCGTACCTAAGGTGTGTCCACCCTTCACAAGTGCAAGGAATAATGGGTGAGATCCACGAAGGAATATGTGGAAACCACGGGGTGGTCGGGCACTCTCCTGGAAGGCCCTACTCCAAGGCTATTATTGGCCGACGATGGGCCGGGATGCACAAGATTATGTCAGGAGATGTGATAAGTGTTGGAGATATTCGGCCATGATCAACCGCCCGGGAGAGCTCCAGACACCAATCCTTAGCCCCTGGCCATTCGCCCTGCAGGGTATTGATATCGTCGGTCCACTCCCTATGGGGAAAGGGCAAGTTAAGTTTGTGGTTATTGTGGTAGACTATTTTACTACGTGGGCTAAGGTTGAGCCTTTGGCTACGATCACTGAAAAGAAGATGGAAAGCTTCATCGAGAAAAACATCCTTAGCAGGTTCGGTATTCCTAGGGTCCTAATCAGTGACAACTACAGGCAATTTGATACCCCTGTCTTCATGTAATTCTACTTGGGATATAGGATATCCAATCACTACTCTTTACCCGAGCACCCTCAAACCAATAGCCAAGCTGAAGTGACAAACTAGACTATTCTGCATTCAATCAAGACTAAGCTTGAAAACGCCAAGGGGCTTTGGACAGAGGAATTATTGACCCTTCTATGGGCTTATCGTACGACCCCCTGAGTAGCTACTGGAGAAACACCATTCTCACTTACCTACGGGCTCGAGGCAGTGGTCCCCATATAGCTCGGATTGCCCACTTACTGAGTGGCAAATTTCAGCGAACTGGACAATGAGAAAGCCCTCAGAGGGGAGCTCGACTTGGTAGAAGAAAAACTGGATCGGGCATACCTGAAAGTAGTGGCTTATAAGTAGAGGGTATCCCGGTGCTTCAACAGCAGGGTGAAGCATCATAGTTTTCAAGTGGGAGATCTCGTTCTTAAGGTGGTAAACTAGTTTACCAGACTCCCGAGCCACGGAAAGTTAGGGCCAAACTGGGAAGGACCCTACAAGGTTACCCAGGTCAACCGGCCGAGCACTTACTAGTTACAGACTCTGGACGGGGATGACCTATCTCACTCATGGAACATTCAACATCTCCACAAGTACTTTCAGTGGCGCTCAGATAAGGGCAAGCTCATATTGGTTGGGAAATTTGTAGCTCTACTTGAGCATTTATTACGAATTTTCAAAATGAAATAAAATTTTTATCGTTACACTACAAGAAGTGACCGCTATAAGTGTCCTGTGCAAAGGCCTCGGGTCAACACCCGAGGCAAAAAAGACCTCGGGCTTAATACCTGAGTCACAAAAGACCTCGGGCTACTACCAGAGGCAAAAGACCTCGGTCTCAAATCCGTGGCACTGGCTTTGCCTAGGTCCCCAACCGACAATGGGGGGCAAACCCCCCTAGGCGGCTGATGATGGCAAGCCCCAAAAGACCCTACAACTACCTATGTTCCAGGTCACTTCCCTATGGTTGCTCCCTCTCGAAACGCCGACATTAGCGAAAGCTTGGAGGGTTGGGGGATATTGATATCTAACGCCAGACCAAAATAGGTAATCATACCGGGCACTTATAGGACTCGGGGCTAGGCATGCAATGCCGTCGTTAGACAGTCCCGAGTGCCTACAGTGTCCAGATAAACTGACCGGGATAGTAACAGGACTCAACTCCTACACTATACCCGGCGGGACCTTCAAAACAGGTCCCCAGAAGACCAAGTGTTCTCCACCGGTTATAGTCCTAAACTTTTGCTAAGGTAGGGTTTCTACAGGATTCATAACCGGTCGGGCACAGGCAATTACAAACAAGCAAGTACGAAATATTAGACAATTGATGAAAAAGGACAACCTCGGTGGACCTTTTCACTAATTAAAAAAATATTTACATTGCTAGGGGGGAAATTATAGTAGCCTACCCCAAAAAAAACACAAACAACAAACGAAAGAAGAGAAGCTAGGAGTCGTCTACATCGACCACATCCACCCTCTCCTCACCCTTCCATCATGTCTTCTCCTCTAGGGCAACCTCTAGTGGCGGCACCTTCAGCGGCGGCAGCACCCTCAGTGCCAGCGGGCGCCAGGTCCCAGTAGTTAGAGGCAATCCCCTCGTAAGGGGAAGTATCCCACTCTGGGTGGTCCTGGGCCAGCCGCCTCTTTAGATCCTCATAGCCCAGGAAGAACCCATCATCAAAGGTCTCCCCTAACGATCCAGAGGCCACCGCCGCCGCCTCCAACAGTACCTTATCCCGGCCTTCACCGCCGCACGGCCAGCCTGGGCAGTCTCCAGCTCTGCTAAAGCCACCGCCAACTCCTCCTGGGCTGCTCCCATGTTTTGGACCAAGCCCTTGACCCTATTTTTCTCCATGGTCAAGGCCCTTTCCCTGTCTTCTAGGGCTATCTATCCCTTCACTAGGGCAGCTTCAACAGCGATGGCCCTCCCGGCCAGGCCGGGCAAGAAAGACTCCGCTCCAGCAGCTATACAACTGACCTATAAAGTCGAAAATAAAGAGAATTGGTCAGTTGCTAAAGCATATGGAATAAATGAAAATTGAGGCGGTATGATAGAAACACTTACGAGGTGGGAGAGGCTGTGCAGCAACCCCTGGAAGGCCTGGGGAGATAGGTTGGCACATCTCTCCACCTGGATGGGGAGAAGACACGGTTTAATCCTCTCCCAGATCTCTGTCGACTCCTCCAGTGGGGTCCTTAATGGTATATCCACTCGGGGAGCAAACGTCTCCCCTAACACGACCATGCGGGGAGTCGATGTCTCCCCAGGGCCCTGTTGAGTCATTGGCCTGCGCCTAAGCCGCCTGAGTGGGCGGTCGTTGCCGACGGCCTCGACGGCCAGTCTCTTTCTAGCTGCAATTGTCGCCATCCTAGTAATAGCGGCAGCTTGCAAGGCCCTTAGCTGCTCCGGATCTCTCCTGGGGGCCATTTCTGTAAAAGGGAAAGTTCACGAGGTTAGTAACTGGAAAAAATGAAGTAATGAAGAACGGTAGTTCGTTGTATACTGACCCAGGATAATTGGGGGCAAGATAGGAGCTTCGATGGGTTGGTCTGGCCGGTGATCGCCTCTCTGGTCTCCCGACCAGGTCAGGACGTCCCAAACGTTGATGGGACGATTAGCCAAGCCCCTGATCCTTTCTTGGCACTCTTCTAGAATGCTCATTAGCTCGATTGACCTCACTGTACAACAAACTATGAGTCAGTTAGTCCCACAATTATAACTGGGAGCGAAAAAAAAGGGGGACATAGGATTGCCTTACTCCTCAACTTCCCCGCCCAGGAAGTCCTTAGTTGGACCCCTGGGGCTTCCTCGCAGAGCCCTGTAGAGGATACTTAGAACAACGTGTGCTTCCACCCCTTTTTGTTGCTCGGGCAGTTGATGATGACTTTTCTCCCCTACCGAGCCCCCAGAGAGAAGAACCCGACCTCCCCATGCACATAGAACTATCGGTGGATCCAGAAGAACTCTTGGAGGGTGAGTTTATACCTAAAGACTTGGGGCCAAAGAGAGATGCACCACATCAAGAACCTCTACCCATTCGGGGCTAACTGTCCGAGAGCAATCCCAAGGTAGATCAGGACGTCCTGGGCAATCGGTGAAGTGGAATGCAGAACCCAGCCATGAGGGAGTCCTCATATAAGGTGACAAAGCCCGGGTGATAAAGCTCGGCCCCACCCGTCTGTACGGTCAGGGCACAACCATTGCGAATGGCATACTGATCGCTAATCTGGCCAAGGTCTTGAGCTCGTAAAACGGAGGGAATGAATTCACTGGCGAACGCTACCTCGGGGTCCGGACCCTCTTGTATCTCATCATCAGAACCACGCAAGACGGAGGCCACTGGGGCCTCCTGGTCTGACTTATCCGACACTCGAATCGGGATCCTACCCTTACTATGGTGGTTCGACGGTATAGCAGTGGGTGGGTCCAGGCTCGTACCCGGAGTCCCAGACTGTGATTGCTCGTCTTTTGATCAGGAAGCGGAATCGAAGGTGGAGCGCTAAATCTCTAGGGTTCTTGGGACTGGACGGGAAAACAGGTAACGACCTAGGTAGCGGTCGGTGACTCCTAGTCTAAGGTACAAGGGGGGCAGATCCAACAACCTATAGGGTAAAGTGTCCAGGGTTCTCAGGGTGAAGAAACACTCAGTCAGCACTACTACCGGGCAACCTGACTGGTTCAATTGGCCTATCACTATAGAAGGGTTATCTGACCTGAGAAGAAAGATGAACCTGAGGAAGAAGAAGTCCCAGTCCCGTACAAGCCCAAGTGGGTTAGTCCTCTCCAGCGTCACTCGGGAAAGAAAAAGATAAGAAAGGAAGAGAATAATGAATTGAGACTAGGAAGAAAGGACTTACAAAAAATTAGAGTAGGAAAACAGCTCGGGAAGCTTGACCGGGGACTTTTGCTCTCAAACACTCGGTAATCTCTAGCTCTGAACAGAAGAAATGAAAGAAATGGCCAAGTATCCTATATATAGGAAGCTCTAACAGTTTAGATTAGATCAGATCCGACGGCTAGAAAGCTTTGCCCCTCAAAATCGTCTGACAGTTGTCACCTCGGGCAAGTGAAATGTCACCTCAAAAGACGCGCACATTTCATGCAGGATATGACGGTCTAGTTATGTCGTGACTATTCGGTTACACTCCCACAGGCCTGGTTGGGTCCTGACCAGCCCAATCACTACCTGACATGTGGCAACAACAGACCCCGGGTTCCTGAGGGTATCGATTGGTCCAATCCCCGGTAGACTAAGGCGGCGGGTCCGATCCCAAGCAGTGCCTCGAGTGGTCCGCACCTCGACTAACCATCACGATCGGTCTCGCCCCGGACAAGGGTCCTGACCTCCACTCGGTTGATTTTCCAGAACAATACTAATTTTCAAAACCTAATCTGATAGAGCATCACATCAATTTCAAAAATGGGGGGCAGTTGATATGTACAAAAATATCAGGTCAAAGTCAAGCCTCGCCACCTTAGCGAAGAGAAGCCAAGTCACCTTGAATCTGAGCTGACTACTCAACCATCCCAAGCCGTTATACAGAACCGCCCGATTCGGTCCAAAGTCCGGGCATTCGTCCCAGATTGGCCCCACATGGGCGCACTTCCAGAAGGCGTGGTTGCCTGCCCAGCAAGCCTCCGGACAGTTTCCTATCCTATCTAGAAGACTAAATGGAAGGAGCAAGTAGTTCCCTAAACCTCTTAGGAAACTCTCCTAAATTCATGTAAATCAGTTTCAATCAGATTGGGCTTCCAAATCTGATAACTTACCTTGTACGAGTTCCCTCTTGCACCTATAAAAGAGGCCACTCACCCCCTTTGGGGGGGAGGGGGTTCCGATCACATTCTTAACCTAGAGAATAGCTAACTACATCCCTATTACACATATACCCGACCGGTTAACTGGTAGTGCCGCCCTCTTTGTTGGCTCACCAAACACCGCCGGTGATCTGTTAGTGAAAGCGCTCTAGCGCACCCGTGGACGTAGGTCACCTAATTAACAGGGCCGAACCACATACTATTCCTTGTGTCATATTCTCTCTCTCTCTCTCTCTCTCTCTCTTAATTACTCGCAAAACTCTCCTACCAATTTTTGGCATCATCAGAAACTACCACACAATTAGGGAGAGAGAGTATGGTACTAATGGGGGCATGTTTATTCTTTTTAAGAAAAATAGATCCAGAAGGGGCATTTTTTTTTTCTGATGTTCTTTTATGATAATTGGATATAGGTACCCACAACTATGTTTGCACTTCACAAGTCAACTCATAGAGGAGCTTCTTTGAAATGCTTCTTAGGTACCCACAACCATATTTCTTTTTTCTGACTCTTAACGTTTTTTTCTTCATAACATTTTGAAACTGATAATTTTTCATAGAGAAGAAGCTTCTTCTCTCTTGTATGAAGCTGATGGTGAACCCTTATCTTCGTAGTTTTTTTGGTAACCTGGTGTTTGATTTCATTATTTGACATTCACTTGGAGAAGCATAGTTTTGTCTGAATTTGTGAACTACAAAGTTGATTTGTCCACAAACATGTCAAATGGTCAAATATGCCAAAAACTGTTTCTTTGTCTTTCTTTCTTCCTTCCTTTATAATTACATTTCCCTTTCGAGGTTGGGGAAGGGTTCTTACTTGTTTGCTTGTCCCTATGACCTATTTTGTTCTAGAATGGATATACTATTTTTAAAAATGGTGCATGCGTAGTTGTAGCTAGCTTTTATTCAGTAGCAGAACAACAAAACAGTTTTAGTCCATGCTTCCACCATTTGCATGGATTGAAAACGCACGTGGAAATCATATATATATACATATATATAGCATGGTAATTTGAGTATTTCCTGTAGAATTTGTTCACAATTTCATATGCTTCAAAAAAAAATCTATACATCCTAATTCTTAATTTTCAGGATTTTGGCAATGTTGCTAGTTGCTACATTCTTTTTTATTATATTTTTTTTGTTTTTGTTTTCTTTTTATCACTCTCTTACAGTTCTATTGACCTCAACCTCTGAAAGTCAAAACCATTAGACACACTCTTGCTCGGCTTCATTCCGAGTGTTATATTCTACTTTATAATTTTCCCCAATGTTCAATATATCTTATAGAGATGATTTCATAGATATATTCCTAAAAGTCGAACCAGGCAACATGTTTCCAGAAGAAACAAGGAAGAATAATGCTGGGGGGACATGTCAGAAGATATGCAACTTTGAAGGATGGATGAAAAAGAATAAAAAAAGGATTAAACTTATGCCCATGCTAGTGATTGTCTTGACTTTGAAACTGAGCAGTATTTCTTTTAAATACGTGAATTGGAAATGGTACATTTTACGGCACGCAATCGGTTCAGGGTGGTTAAAAGGATTTTCATGTGAAGCAATCTCAGAGTTGGTGATAGAGCACTAGCACTTAAACAATTAAAATAAAAGACAAAAACAAAAATGGAAAGAAAAGCTTTCGGGTCCGATAGTATAGTGAATCATACGAATCACAAGATTCATTCGATTCGGCTATGGATCATAAGTTACATACCTATTCTAATCGTAAGTGGACCCTGGCTTAGTCTACGACATGGATGAAATGTCTTACATTCAATTCCTATTCGATGAATGCTACAATGAGTTAACAACAGAGGTGATATCATTGTCAAAATCCATACTCTGCGAATATCAACTTATGTTATAACATGATCAGTGATGGGATCAGATGGAATTATGAAGGAATATTTTGACAGTTTCTTTTAGAGTTTTTGGAAGATGGTAACATTGATCCCAAGTTTAGTGTATTCTTTTCTTAGTCACGGGACTCAATCTAAGCCCAAACACTCCAAGCATAATAAAGTTCTTCATAAATGTCTTGGTTGTTTTTATAGTTTCTACAATTATGGAAATGTAGTATGACATGGTTGAATTTTAGTGAGTAAACCTAAAAAAAAAATAGAATTATCTCCATGAACAACTTCCATTTTCTCAGGTAATGTAGGAACAGTACTAGGATATCAAGACTAATGAATGTAAACTTCCAGTGTAAACATATTTACAAACTCTAGAAGGCACATATTTGATCCTTTCACATATCAAACAAAAGCCTCCAAGCTAATAAGTAAAACGCAATTAACAACTTTTGCAAGTAATAATACTCTCAACTACCCAACTATGCAACTCAGTTTGAAAAGAGATCAAGATTAAACAATGAGTGTTCCAAAATGACAGTGACTAATGTGCGTCCAAATGAATCCATATATAATGTCACCATTAAATCCCCCAAAGGAGCTATAGAGCTAGATGGGAAAAGTGGAAGCATATGGAGCTAGATGGGAAAAAAAATTAAAACAAACAAAAAAAAATATGAACAAAGACATGGGAAAATTGAACAAACAAACATAGGAGGGAGATTAATGGAGCAAAGACTTCGGTGGGAAGATTTTTTAACAATCTAACATGGGCAAATTCCAAGCATATATGAAAATTGGGAAAAATAATCTGAAAAACTTATGATTTGTGGTCCCCGGCGTCGTCATAGGCGGTGGTGGTCGACGGCGTCCTCGTCGACGAAGGTGGTGATCGACGGCCTAGGGTGGTGGCAATGGCAGTGGAGTCGTGTGGTGGCGATGGCAGTTGGGTCGCTGGTGGGGGCGGCGCTGATGAGAGAGAGAGAGAGAGGTTATGAAGGAACGACATCGATTTTGGTTAATTTAGGTGACCTGAATGTCAGTTTTTACAAGACCGACTTTAAAGTTGGATTATCAAAACCCGGAATTAAAATTGGATTTCATAAACCCAACATTAAAGTTGGGTTTTGTAACCGACATTAATGTGTTTTTTTTCCTCCCTTTTTTCATTTTCTGAAAATTAATTTGTGGAATAATAAATCTCGGTTTTAGTAAAACTGACATTATTACAAATGTCGGTGTTGCTAAGAACGACTTATTAATGTCGATTTTAGTAAAACCGATTTACTTGGGAAATGTCATTAAGTTCCAAGGCACACCGTTTTAATAATTAAGATGTTTATGGGTAATTTTCATGGAAACAACTCGCTCTTCTCTTTCTTTTCTTTTTTTTTTTTTTTTTTTATCTTTATTCTATTCTTTAAGGATTTTTAATTTTGGCCTAAATTTGTAAACAGAAGTTTCCGTTAGTATTTAATTTTTTACTGTTAGAAAATTCAAAATACCTATAATCCAAAATTGCTAATGAAATTTTAATATTTCTAACGCATATTTACCGTTATAAATTTGTAACGGTGAATTTCTGTTAGAAAACTAAATTCTTTTCTATTAGAAATTTGCCTATTTGGTGTAGTATATAGGATGATGACCCCTATTTTTGGCATTAACTCAAGCTATGGATGATGTATATCCCAACCCATATGGATAGGATAGGCACAGAACTGATCATACCTTTTGATGTAACCACTTGACATAAAGATACATATGGAAAATACTATTTTTGGATAACTGATTTATATTATGGTAATGATTCGTGATCCTAACTCTTTGATCATCATGATATAGATATATATATATATATATATAGAATGGCTGGAAGACTGAGGAGGAATTGGAATCTTATCGAGGTGGTACCTTTGGCTACCTACCCCACAGGAATGTTTGAGCCAATTATTCGACCCCTCAAAAGGATTGGAAATCCAATGAAATTTGACGTGACCACCAAATAGGGGACAAACTTCTAGAGAGATTCTATGTACTGTAGCTCGAATCGTTTATGGGAACTGCAGAACCCTGGAAGGCTGAACAATGGTTAAGACAGATGGACCGTGTATTCGAAGCAGTTCAGTGTAATGAATTGGAAAAGAGAAGGTTAGCTACCTTTTAACTAACTGATGCAGCTGCAGATTGGTGGGACATAGTAAGAGGCACCATCAGGAATGAAGCTACTATGGGAATGACTTTGACTATGTTTAAGGAGAGATTTTTGGAAAAATGCTTCCCACCTACTGAGAGGAGCTGAAGGGCGAAGGTATTCATGGATCTGACTAAGGGGAATAAATCTATGCAGGAATACACTACGCAGTTCAAAAGGCTGTCTTGGTTCGCTCCTCGTATAGTTGATACAGAAGAAAAGAAAATATGCAAGTATAATAAAGGACTGGCACCACAGATTCGTCGCTTGATTATCGGCCACATGGATAAATCATTTGAAGGACTTTGGCTACTTATCTGGAAGAAGATACTCGTGTGAACCTTCAACTGTATGATTTTCGGCCGCTTCAGAGAACTAATGTTGGGAATATGCCATTTATGTACCGATAAGGCCAGAAGAGGAATTTTGATGGAAGTAAAAGACCTCAAGCAAATACCTATCCGGCTCAACCCCGAGCAGAAGAGGGAGGTAGCACTGTGAAATGTTTTAACTGCGGTACCCTTGGTTTTATGGCTCGCAATTGCAAGGTACCTAAGTGCATTGCTCATCAAGATATAGTCTGCTATGACTGTGGTGAACCTGGTCACATCAGCAAGTGCTGCACTGCTCCTAAACGAGTGACATTTGGTCAGTAGGGTCAGACTTGCTTGAATGCTATTATTCCTAATGCTGCGGGATATGATGAAACTGTTTATGAAGAGGGAAACTATGGAGAAGAACAGCCCAAACAACAAGCAGTGGGAGGGACATTAACATTGTTTAACTCCTATGTTAAAGTTTTAGTTGACACGGGTGCTGCACTTTCATTCATATCTGTTAAGACCATTCAGAGATTGGGTTTCCTACCTTACTGTCTATATAAGTATTTGAAGGCCACCTCACCATTAGGAGCCATAGTCAAGTTAGGACATGTGTGCAAGGATTGTCCCCTACCAATTAGAACCGAAGATCCACAATTTGGAAAATGACCACCAAGTGTGAAGGTTCTTTTCAAATTTATAAAGTGTTTAAAGGTGGATTTATCATCTTAAGAATTTGAATGGTTATGTTCATTTAAGAAAGATTAATGGAAATTCTTAAAGCTGTATCACCCAACTATTTGGAAAGCAAGAGAAGAGTAAGAGCAAAATAGTGATTTAGTATTAATAATGTCAAAAAGAACAATAAAACAGGTTACAACACAGTAGCCAAACTTTGGGCTTTTAGTCTAAATTTATCCCAAAACTTATTGTACACCTTGACCTGATTGATAATTTATTGTTTCTCTCCCACAGTTTGTTGGTGTTTGAGAGTTGAAACTGCTAATTCAGTTTCAACAATTTGAAGATCTTCTCAAGATTTATCTTGTCTTGCTCTCATGGTGACAAGTTGATCTTCAACTTCTTGTAGGGCCGCCCTGAGTTTTGCAGCTTTGTCTTCGAGAGTTTTTATCAACTGTGTGTCAATCTTGGTTTTTTTCACCATGTCAAAAACCTTAGTTCTATGTTGAACCATCTCATCCATGTCCTTTACCAAGAGATCTCTCTATTCAGTGACTCTGGATAAAACAACACAGTAAAGGTTTAATGAGGTCAGGAGCTCACCAACTGCTTGTTTTTCCTTAGCACCGACTTTGTACTCGGTGAGTAGAATATGACATAGAAGCTTGAATATCTTCTTCATTTCATGATCTAAAAAGTTCTCGAAGAGGGCTCTGTTGAAAGGTCTAAGGAAAGAAAGGACACCAATAAGGTCAAGGTCTGAGGGTTGTAGTTCAGGGGGCCCTTGAATGAGTTTTTCAACTTTGTCTTCTACTTCATCAGTCTTTGGGATTGGTTTGGGCCTATGAAGGTTCACCACACTCCTTAATGTCTTCTGGAAATCTTCCAACTCTTTCGTAGCCATTAGAGGAGGCAGATATTGGGAAAAAAAATAGAAGGTGGGTTTTTAGTTACTTGTGAACTTGAAGAAGTAGGTTGAGAGGGTAAAGGGGTAGATGCCTGGGGGGTTGAGCTCTTCGAACTCTCAGAAGTTGTCTCTTTTGTTTTGGAGTCTTCAATCTAAAATTAAAAAGTAATGTGATTTTGATATCTTAAAATTATCAGCATAAAATGAATTTGAAGATATCATTTATCTGAGGAAGTTCAGCCAGATTGAGTGTTGTTGTCTCTTCTGTTACAGCAGGAATGCCAATAGCCTCAACTCCTGTTGGTTTCACCATAGAAATTGGTGTTGCCTTAATTGGTGAGCCAGTTCAAGGTGCCTTCTTCTTTCTCTGAAGGTGAATGGTAGGTGAATCATCACCTAGATCAGTATCTTCAAAGACAGCAGATTTGGTTGGAGGTGTTTCTGGCTGAGTCTATGAAGGTGCTTCTTCCTCCTCAGTTTGAACAAATTTTTATTTTGGTTATGGGGGTGAGAGGCTTTCCTGTGGTTACTTTGGGAGGTTTTGAGGCAGTTTTTTCTATTTGTTTTGGAGGAGGTGGTGTTTTGGCTCTAGGTGTAGCATAGGGGATAGATGCTTAGGAAGAGCTGGAGGTCCCAGTAGTAGTAGTACTGCAAAACAAAAGAACTTTTTTAGAAATTCAGAAGAATTCAAAGAGGTTAAAGAATTCATAGATGAAAGTAAGAAGTGTACCTTGTTCTTCAGAAGCGAAGACATTGAGAAGGTGACTTTGTCCATCAATCCAACCATTCTGTTTGGCCACCATGTCTCAAAAGCACTTGTCTTACCAGGTAAGGTTGGGAGATTGGTAAATTCAAGAATTCGAACCTTATCCTGATAAGAGACCAAGGAAGCATTGATCACTAATTCTGAAACCTTTGGAGAATTCAGATCCATGAGAGGATTGGCTAAGCTTTTGAAGGGGAAGGGAATGGATTGGACAAGCCCAAATTGCCTTGAGAACTGGGAGGGAAGATAGATTTCCCCAGAAGATTTGGAAGAGACTTTGCTCCCAAAAAACAAGTGTCGAGCTATTCGAAAACTCCCATAGACTTTTTTTAAGTCGTTGGGATGAGCCTTTCAAGTAAGATGATAGACAAGCCAAGAAGGGGAAAGATCACGCTTGTCTTTGGTGTTGTTTAGAAGAGAGAAGGGTTGATAAAGATACGAGGGTCTATCTTCGGGAAGATTAAAGAAAAATGCAGTTAAATCTACAAATTTCCTTTAAGTAGCAGGAAGGGTAGAAAGATAGATTCCATATTCGATGGTAGTGTTTGGAGGAATCTCAGGACTGAGCTCAGGTAAGTAGGCTTGAAGCCATAGTTGATGTGCACAAATGGGACCACCTTGGGAAGGATTTAAAGGTTTTGGGTGAAGATCAGCACAAGTTCAATATAGATGACCTAGAAAGAAAGGTGCTAGGGCCAATCTACGTTTGTTCAGGAGGGCCTTGACCAAGAAGGAAAATTCAGTAACAACTCTTTGAGACCCAGTACAGAAAATATGTCTCGAGAGCCAATAAAGTAAAAAACAACAGAGTTCGTTGTCAGTCACCACACCCTCTGTTCTTAAGTGGGTATCTAGGAAATGATTGTAACCTAAGGACTTCGGGTCTGTTATAATGGAGAAGTCAATTTCAGACTCAACCATAAAAGGACATACATCTTCTCAATGAGGAAAGAAACCAATGAGATGATAATGATCAACGACTGTTGGTCCTATAGGACTAGATGAAGTTGGAAATGACCGTAAAAGGGATTCCAAAAGTTTGACACTTGGAACAAGATATGGATCGAATTGAATGTTAAACTTACTAAGGGTAATCCCTTGAAGGATTCCTAGTTCTTCCAAGTTAGGTCCTTTGGATTCTATAATCCTATTTACCCATTTTTTCCAATGGTCATCGAGAGCTTTAGGCCAATGGCGGTATTTGTAATCTCTAGTTGGGATTTGAAGAGATTTTTGATAACTAAACTTTTGTTCCCCAAACCTAGGGTAGTAGACAGAGAGTTTGAAGGATGGGGAGGAAAAAGAAGGGCTTACTATCATACAAGGACTGGAATCATATAAGAGATGATCCTTTAGTTGGGATTTGATATTGGGCCTACTCTCCTACTATAGCGTTCTCAAAATTGATTCAATTGAATCACTTGGATTTTCCATGACTGGTATGGTACGTAAGGAATTTCAGAAACATGAGTATCAGGTTGAAGATGATTCTAAGAAACCAGAAAGTTAGGGCTTAGAGGGAGAAGAAGTTGAAAAGAAACGAGAGTGATCTCGTCACTTTGGGAATTTGAAATTCACTTATAGTCATGGATGGGCACACGTTTCACCATCGTGACTTTTCATTTTGTACTAGCCATTACGACGGTTAAGAAAAAGAACCATTTAGGAACAATTAAGGAAACTGAATTGGTTCTACTTAAAACATTTCATACATTTCATAACCAAATATTTACAATACCTAAATATTTACAATTTTAAAGGTTTTTCCTATTTTACAAACTAATTTGATGAGCATGAGGAAAACCAAAAGTTATAAGATTACGAAAAAGATCCCAATAATACAGAAAATAGTCTCTCTCAATTTTGAGTGCTAATTTGAAATTGCGGATCTCAAGAGCTTGGTGGTCTTCACCTCGAAGTATAGCATAAAGCTTCTTGGCTCTCCTTCGAAATTTCCTCATTCGAGCTTTGATTTCTTTCAGGGTGCAGACAGGTTGTTCTTGATCATCTGTAGTTTTTCCATTGCTAAAAACATATCTCTTCTTCGAAGGTGTTTAAATCATTTACCAGACACGAGGGTATATTTTGGCTTAGTGTCACGCCTTGGAACAACAAAAATAGAGAAAAATAAATTTTCTTTCTAGGTCCATAGGGAATGACGGGTGAAAGTTACTAATTATCTACACCACACAACACTAGTCTAACTGAAAGCAACGAGAACAGTAAACAACTGCATGTATATAAACGATTCTATCAATTACAATATCAGAGCAGTCTTCAGGATCCTAACAGGTCTAGAGACAACATATGCTCAAGTACCCGTTTACTAATAAAGTTCAACAGGAAGGAATAAAACTAAATATAAATCTCCATCTTTAGCTGGCGTAAAGGTAGTCGTCAGTGTAGTAGCCTTCTCCAGAATAACTGCCATCGGTGGGGCCACCCTCTGTATATACGCCCTCAGGGTTCATAGCTATCGCTATAAGCTCCATCACCTGCATTAAGAGGGATAGGGTAGTCTGGACGAGGAATATCCCGGCAATAATGGCCGTTAGCTTATGGAGACCTGAGTGAATAGAAACTCACAGGGTACCAATGATATAACATAATAACAAATTATGAAAGTTATAAGGTATAGTTCTACTAAGTAATATCTTTTCTTTATTCAACCACGCATTACTCAAATCCACGTCTTCTTATACAAAGACCTAGAGATACTGACTTCTAAGACACTGACCTAATTGTCATAATCCTGGATACACTACTACTCTGTTGACCGTATTTGAGAACATAGAGTACATATTCTGATCCCACTGCAGGTCTCGGATAAAATGCTTTGAGCAACAACATATCATTCTATTGCCATGACTCAGCGACTTTTACCAATGATTTTTCCATCCATCGCTCGTTAAGGACATAACTCGTCCACCGCTCGTTAAGGATATAGTATACATGACCTGGCTAACTCTAAACTACTTGGTCCCACCCACTGCTCGTTAAGGACATCTCACGTCCACTGCTTGTTAAGGGCATCATATGACCAAACGTCCACTTACGTACCATTTCCCATAAACATATCAAGACCTATTTAAGTTCCGTACTAGGACTAGTATAAGACATCCCATCCCATTGTGGCCTGACTACTCTGATTGAAATGAATGGATATCGAATTCATACATGAACCGCATAGTATCTAATGTCATCATGTTAATCTGTTTATTATTAAGCGTACTTACCTTTATTGTTACATTATCCCTGATCAACCCAAAATTGCATACTAAAAGTCCGAATCGAGAATCGAACATTCGAACCTCTTATAAAATAAACAAAAGGAACAATCTATGTTCTATAAGTTCGATCGATTGAACTCAGTTCAATCGATTGAGGAAAATGGGATTCAAGCGATCGAAGTCTTTTCGATTGATTGGAAGTTCAATCAATTAAACCCAGTTCAATCGCTCAAGAGTCGTCTTCTCCAGCAGTTCTAGACAGTGAACGTCCAGAAGTGTTAGGGCATGTTTGGGTCTATTTATTCACGTCAAAAACATGTAAAACATCACATTAAAAGTACCAAGTGAGTTTAGAACTCACCGAACGTTGTTAAGGGCTTGTTTGGCTCTTCAAGCTTTGAGCTCTTTCTCTACAATGATGGTCTCTTTCTCTCCTCCTTTGTCTCTCTGCTTTTCTATCTTCTTCTTCTTCTTTCTCTTCTCTACTCATCTCTCTCTCTCTCTCTCTCTCTCTCTCTCTTTCTCTCTCTCAAACAGAGTATATATAGGTATATGTGTATATGTGTATATATATGTGTGTATAATATATGTAACATAAGCGCACACTCTCTCTATCTCTTTCTGGTTCAGCAAACACATCCAACACACAAGCACAATGTATATATAGGGAAGAGGGGTGGGTAGGTGGCCATCTTTGCGTGAAACCTGGGATTTTTGATAATCACAAGTTCGGTCGATCGAAAGCAGATCGGCCAAATTTTGATCAATTGAAAGAAGTTTGATCGATTGAAATAGGGACCATGTAATAAATTATGTCGGTAGGGTTTCGATCGTTCGGAAGAGGTTCGATCGATTGAACTTTAAAATGCTCGATTCCTCGAGAGAACTTCGATCGAATGAAAGTGAAACTTTAGGTACGATAGAAGGAAGTACATAGAATCTCTGTGTATAAATAATTACTCCCTCCATCCCATATTTAGAGTCTCTTTTGGGAATTCCAACCTATTAATGGGACAATTTTGATTTTGGTGAGATTTTTAACTTTCCAATATTGCCCTTTTTGAAATTCAAAATTATAGTGTCACATCAAAACAAAGAGAGAGAAGAGTTGAATATAATAAAGGACAAATTTGGAAAGTGTGTATTAAAGTACTTTGACTTTTCAAAGAGGACTCTTAAAATGGGACATCAAAAAATGGCATCAAAGACTCTTAATATAGGACAGAGGGAGTACTAAAAATACAGGGTATTATGCTTGGGGATATGTATCTTCTAAGCATTCCAGAGGGTTCTAATCTTGTTTGTGATAGGCATACCATTTCACATGAGTTCGAAGGGTTCGAAGGGTGAATTGAAGTTGAGCTTGTACATGTGGAGAGGGGCCCAAGGTTTCTCTGCTTAGGATATAGCATGTTGATTTGAAGTTGAGATATGTTATTTGCACCACGAAATAAAATTAAAAGTGGGCCCACCAAATCCAATGGGGAATTACGGGCGGAATGTATACGAAGGCAGGCTGATGAAGAGAGTACACTAATGCAACACAACAACGCCATAATCCAGTACGTATGCCACGTCTGGCTGGGCGGTTATTGGCAGTTATGTTGAGTTAAATTAATGACATATGTAATGCAGAAGTAGTGGTAGGCGCAGTTATGTATGAATCCCATTATTCCCAAAACATGGAGATAGTGGGCAATTTCTCAATAGAGGGGCAGCGGTTATAGCCATTGTCACCTATTTAAAGGAATGAGGGAATGGTGAGAAAGGATCCCTGATCATGAAGAATACTTAACATTTTTCATACTTTGTATTTTGTTTTTCCTTTATCTTTCATTGTCAGTTTATTTCCTTGCTTTAGGACTAGCTCTGCAATCAAATTCCAATTAGAAGGCGAGATTACCACTTCTAATTCAACTATGTTTGTAAGAGATCTAATGGATGTTTGTCTCTATTATTTCTTGTACTAACCTCAGCATTCTTCACATTTTAAGTCTTTAATCTTTGGTTAAAACAATCTAAACCTATTTGGAGAAATCTTATTCCTCTGTTTCTCCACTCGTCTAATTTGTCAAATTGTTCGCATCAAAAGGACATTTGTCTGGCACGCCCGTACTTTAGTTCTTGTATATCTTCTAGCCATATAATTTTTGGCATGCCCAATAGGACATTGTAAAGAATTAAGCAGCCCATTATGCCACTAAAAAAGAATTTGACAAAAGATAAAGGGATCATAGCACTACCAGAAATGGATGCGCTGATTGCAAAAGAAAATGTTGACAAATGTTCATGGCAATACCAGTGATCAGTCTCACACTGGCAGTTGTGAGTCACTCCAACAACAGCCTGGAAATGTTGGGACTTTTGTAAATGGTCCAGACCAACAAGCTCTGAAGGATTATGCGACAGTAATGCATTTCAGTTTGGATAGTGCGCTGCATGATTGGCTTCAAGCCAATTCGCAACAAACATCTACAATTGTGAAACTGTTCACAGATATGATGCAGAAGATGGGGGACTAGATCACTAAGAGTATTGACTCACAGATGTCATACATGATGGAAAATTTTGGTTCAGCGTCTTCTTTGAAGGGCAGCGCATAGAAGGAACCTATCCAGGTCCCTATAAGCCATGCTCCACAACTGAATTATGGGAATGTAAAGGTTCTTGCCAATCCTATAGTGCCTAGGTTCTTGACCCATCCTGGATCTTGTATGCTCGACCATGCATCAAGTTTTAGTAACTAATCGGGTCCAAACCAGTTAGGATAGAGTGTATGTTCAACGGGTATTGACTAATCCTAATATGGGTACTCACCACGGTTTCCAAGTAGGACAAATAATGGTCGCAGTCCATCATCCAGGTTACTATGAAGGTACCCACCCCCAGACTTCTGGGCTTCCACCAGTTTACATGGTAGGTTCGCCCCAATCACAAGCATATCAGGATGGGGGGGCACTTTCATTGGTCAGTAGGGTAGGTTGGAGTGTGCTATCAGCTAGTAGGACAGACTGGGGGGGGGGCATCATCAACTAGCAATACAGGCTGGGGGGACATCCTCAACCACCACTGGGACAGATTGGCGGACACCAGTAACTGATAGCACAAGCCGGAATCCAATTCCAGCAACCTTTGATGCACAATGGAGGGCCAGTGTAGGTTTTGGTAATAGATTTTTTATTTCATTAGCCTACTGGAAATGAGGTACGTAATCCCTACCACCCTGATGTTCATGATCATATTCCTCTAGGAATGAATACGGACGAAAGGTTGAAGCCATCAGAGAACAGGTACATGGGCAAGTTAGAGTGTAGGTGAACGACCAATTGAGATAATAGTTTGGGGCAGTATTTAGGGCCTTTATTCGCCCACAATATCAAAAACCATGCCTGGACTTTATTGACCGAATGTTTGAATTCCTAAGGTATTTCAGAATACCTGAGCTTACTCTGTTCTCTAGTAAAGATAGGCAGACAACACTGGAACACATTGCTCATTTTACAACATAATGTGGCAAAGTTTCCTGCAATGATATTTTAAAATTGAGGTTATTTGTCAATTCACTTACTGGACCTGCCATTACTTGGTATGTGAACCTCCCCACAGGTTCCGTTCAAACTTCGCAAGATGTGAAAAGCATTTTCCATAGTCAGTTTATCAAACTGAACCAGATGTGACCATCGCTGATTTGGCCAGACTAAAAAAAATGCAGGAGAAAACGTAGAGACCTTTATTACTAGGTTTAAGTCTGCACAAAATAGGTCTAGGGATAGGTTTCTAGAAGAAGAATACGTGGGATTAGCTGTAGATAATTTAAAATCTACACTTAGAATGCAGCTTGTAGGCTAACAGTTTACGGACCTGGGCCATGTTGTTGATACCGTGGCACGACACGAGAAAGTGGTGGATGGGGAAAATCGAAAGAAAAATAGTACAAGGGGTGTGTATTACAAGGGATATCATCAGCCTGCACACTTAGTATAGATGGACGGTGATAACCAGGCTGACAAAAAAAATGAAAATGAATATGAATGTGCTGCAGTTCAAATAACTGGTCAAAAGCCATTTATATGTGATGTTCTGCGTAAACCATCCCAAGTTCAAGAGAAGAACACTACTACTCAGGCTAATAAGCCCAGTATGAAGTATGCCTTCGATATTACCAGGGCTGACATGATTTTTGATTGGATAGTAAAAGAAAAGAAAATCAAATTGACACATAATTTGCCAATGAATAATGAAGTAAAGGGGAAAACTTAATGCAAATGGCATAATAAATGGACTCATAGTATTAATAATTGTACAACTTTCTATGAGTCTATACAAAAGTGGATAAAAAATGGAACCATGAAATTCCCTAATGATAAGCCTACACAATAGGTTGACAATAACCCGTTCATGGCTAAAGCACATGTCAATATGGTATCAGTCGATTTTACTAGCATGACAAAGCTAGTTAAACCACAATGGCAGATTAAGAATGCTTCTAAAACAAGAAGGATGAAAAGCGTGGTCTCAAGGCCTAGAGCTCAGTCTAAAGGCCTCAATCCAGAAGCACCACCATTCGAGACAAGGACAGGAGTGTATTATCATACTGCCAACCATTATGAGTCATACATTATGACAATGAGGTCTTTATATGAGTTGGTAGAAGCCAGCGAATAGCCAGTTGTCTATATCAGTTACACAAAGGTATTGGCAGTACCACTCCAAAAATAAAGCGATGCTTTTGAGGAAGATGAAAGGACCCCAAAAAGAGGGAGCAACTAGGGTAAGGTAGTCCAACATCCAAGAGCCTTTCAAATCACGATGAATAAAGGTGGGTCTGATAAAGGAAAAGGGGTGGTAATATCCCAAACAAGAAAACAGAATAGCCAAGACATGAGGGGAATCTTCACTAACAGAATTAGTTCAAAGGTTCAGTCAGGCAAGGTCAAAAAAGATGTTCAGAACCCACAGTGTATCCTAACGCCAAACCAAGAATGGTGTTACCTCCTATACCACAAGACGGGCGTTGGATGTATGTCCAGCATCCTAAATTCCCACAATATCATGATCCACCCTTTTTAATTCAAACTCAAAAGAGACGTTTGCTACGAAAATAGGCTACACAAAAGAAGAAATAACCATTCATCCAAAGGTTTGAGGGCAAGTCTAATCAATGGGTTCATAAAGTTGAAACAAATCTGGTAAATCAAGATGATGCCCAGAAGAACGGAGCTTCTAAAGAAATGGGGGATGATCTATCAGAGTTTGATGAGCATACCAGTCATGAGCACTAAGGAAGGTTAGATCACCAGTCCTTAGACGAAGATAACATTGATTAGTCTAAATTTAGGTTATTGGTTCAGGATGATGCAAATCCTATAAGTGGTTAAATTCAGACTGATGCAGAACAATTAGTAAACCTGTTGAGCTCAGACCATTCATAAAACGAAGATAACCTTGATCAGTCTGAATTTGGGGTACTGGTCTAGGATGACGCAAATCCTATAAGTAGCCAAGTCCAGACAGATGCCAAACAGTCAGTAACCCTGTTAAACTCAGACCATTCCGAAGCCGTCAATTCAGGAGACAATGAAATGTTCCAATTAGAAAAATCATTGCTCTCCTTCTATGACAGCATGGTATATACAATGCCACATGGATTCGTGGCCCATGACTGGTAGCCTGATGGTCTGGAAGGGGGCGTTAATGATGATTTAAAGCCTATGGTGTGCATCATGGAGGAAGCCCAAACACTAAAGCCCTCTATTCAAAATGTTCCAATTTCATATGCAAAGCAAAAAATGGCCATTGTGTTTGATAAGCCAAACGCTGTTATATCTAAACACTTGAGGCCATTGTATGTCAAGGTCAATTTTAATGGTGTCCCAATGTCCAAAGTACTAGTGGATAATGGAGCTTTAGTTAACTTACTGCCTTCACAAAAACTTAAAAAATTACATAAATCCAGTAATGATTTCATTGATGCCAATATGGATATAATGGGATTCTCTAGAGCATCAGTCCAACTAAGGGGAGTGCTCCCGGTCATGGTGTCCATTGGAAGCAGGACTATCTTAAAGGCACTTTTTGTAGTAAATACTACTTCTCATTGTAACGCTCTGTTGGTTCGTGGTTAGATCGACACAACATGGTGTGTGTCATCTACTTTGCATCAATGTTTGATTTTTTGGAACGAAGAAGAAGACGAACTAGAAATCATCGAAGTCGACAAGAAACCTTTTCTGGTTGAATCTCATGTGGTTGAGGCAAAGTTCTATGATATTAAGGTGGCACAATAAAGGTTCTAGGGAATCGATAAAAATGGTCATCTCAAGGAGATCACTCCCGTAGTAAGAAGAGGAAGCCATGAATATGCTGAATTAGACAACGTTGTTTAATGGAAGAAAACCACATTGAAATCTATGTCGACATTATGCATCATATTAAGGATGATGCGTTGCTGAGTGTTCAGGAATCAGTTTGGTTAGCATACTGTATGACAGAAGAGACTGATCGGGGTGAACCAGATTAGATTCAAACATCTGAATTACCTTAGGCACCACCCAAGTTGGATGATGGTAAGGCCGAGGTTTAGGATCTGTTAGAAGAAGTTAACTTAGGGGGGGCAGACGGTCCTAGGAGGATTACATTCATAAGTCAACTTCTTCTAGCAGATTTTAAAACACATTTACTTGACTTGTTAGGTCAATACCAACATTGTTTCGCCTGGGATTAGCACAAGATGCGTAGCTTGGATAAAAGTTTGGTAGAACATCAACTTCCAATAAAGCCAGGGTATAAGCCTTATAACCAATCTCCTAGATGAATGGCGAATGTGATCATCCTGAAAGTCAAGGAAGAGGTAGAACGGTTGTTGAAGGCGAGATTTATCCGTACAACCAGGTATGCTGAATGGCTTTCAAATATTGTTCCTGTTATAAAAAAGAATGGAAAGTTAAGAATATGCATAGATTTTAGAGATCTTAATAAAGCCACTCCCAAAGATGAGAATCCCATGCTTATTGTTGACATACTAGTTGATTTTTCATCTGGGCATGAGATCCTCAGCTTTATGGATGGACACTCTGGCTATAATCAAATT
Organism: Hydrangea macrophylla; assembly: GCA_033977485.1. Taxonomy (NCBI): domain Eukaryota; kingdom Viridiplantae; phylum Streptophyta; class Magnoliopsida; order Cornales; family Hydrangeaceae; genus Hydrangea; species Hydrangea macrophylla. The sequence continues at coordinate 3,466,663 of CM066996.1, forward strand.
TTATAGCCAGAGATGATGTAGGAAAGACAACATTCGGATGTCCAGGGGCAATTAGAACCTTGAATGGGTTGTAATGCCATCTGGATTAAAGAATGATAGGGCAACTTACCAACGTGCCATGAATGCTATATTCCATGATATGATTGGGAAATAGATGGAAGTCTATATTGATGACGTGCTGGTGAAATCAACCTTTGATGACCATATAAAGTTCTTAACAAAGAGTTTTGAAAAAATGAGATGCCATAAGTTAAAAATGAACCCTATGAGATGCCGTAAGTTGAAATCAACATTTGGTGTCTGAGCTCGAAATTTTTTGGGGTTTCTAGTACATCAAATGGGATCGATGTGGATAAGAATAAGGCCAGAGTCATCATAGAGGCCAAACCACCAGCCAACAAGAAGTAATTGCAGAGATTGCTTTTCTAAATTAAGTTTTTGCATCGATTTATCTCTAATTGTGCAGGGAAAACTAATGTTTTTAGTCCACTGTTAAAACTAAAGAATGAGGAAGATTTTGTGTGGGGACAGGAACACCAGCTGGCTTTTGAGCACATCAAGGGATATGTTGCCAAGCTGCTTTTTTTAGTTTCTCCTAAGCCAAATAAACCTTTAAGATTGTATATATCAGCCTCCAATGATTCAATTGGAAGTCTATTGGTTCAAATCAATGATAAAAAGGTAGAACAAACGGTTTATTACCTATGCCATGTGCTGACTGATGTGGAATAGAGAGATGCTTCAATTGAAAAGTTATGTTTGGCTTTGTTCTTCTCTTGTATTAAGTTAAGGTATTATATACTGCCTGTAACAGTATAAATCATGTGCAAGACTGATGTTATTAAGTATATGCTATCAAGGCCAATTATCACTGGTAAAGTGGCTAAGTGGTTTTTAACCTTGTTAGAATTCAATCTGCAATATGTCCCTCAAAAGGACAAGTCCTGGCTGACTTCTTGGCTGACCATCGTTGCCTTGATGTAAGCCCTAAAAACCTAAAAGGTGTTGAAATTGGATATGTCGTTGTTACTCCATGGGTGTTATGGTTTAATGGATCTAGTATGGAAGAATCAGCAGGTGCAGGAATTATCCTCACCTCCCCATTTAGAAAAAAAGATCATGTTTGTTCAAACTTTATTTTAGATGTTCTAATAATTAGGCAGAGTATGAAGCTTTGATTATAGGCCTTAAGATTTTACTCGAAATGAAGGCCATGACTATAAAGTTAATTGGGTATTCTTAATTAGTAATTAACCCTTGGGGGAAAAAATATAATACCATTTTGGAAAAGTATCATGCAGTTGTGGTAATGTTGATTGATAGTTTTTCTGAGTCAGTTGTGCAATATGTGCCAAGGGAAGAAAATGGGGAGGCCAATGAATTGGCCCAGATGTCTTTGGACTTAAGAACCCTATAAACATTCTTCGGAGGATGATTACAGTTGAAAAAATGTCTAAGTCATCAATTATAGAGGAGGATGACACTATTTTTGCTATGCCTCTTCGGACTGATGAGGATGATTGGAGAGGACCAATAATTAAATTTTTGGAAATCTTAATGTGCATGCTGATATCAAGATTAGAAGGAAGTCAATGCATTATTTCCTAGCTGATAGATAGTTATTTAAAAAATCGACAAACGAATTAGTGCTTTAGTGTCCTAGTAAGTTAAAAGCATTGAAAGTGATGAAGTACATAGCGGGTTGTGTGGTGCTCATCAGGCTAGGACAAAAATGAGATGGTTGATAAGAAGATATAATAATTATTGGGCCACCATCTTAAAAGATTGCATTAACTTTGCTAAAGGATGTCAGGCTTGTCAGAGACATGGACCAATTCAACACGTGTCTGCCATTAATCTCTAGTCTGTTATCAAACCATGGCCATAAATAGATGAGTCAGACATGGTAGTGCAAGAAGGGCTAATCTCAGGAAAGCATAGATGGAGCCACAATTGTAGAATCGATAAAGGGCCACCCCAAGGGTCCAGATTGCTACTGATCAGCCTAAATAACCTCTGTAGATTTGAGCCAGAAGAAAAGGGCCTAGTGTCAGAATTTGGCCGGAAGCCAAAGCTAGGGACAAAGGGAGATCGAATTTGACCACTTTGAATGAAGGAGGATATATAGGTCAAGTATATACTAAACCAGAAAGTGGGAAAGGCAAGGTATTCTACACCAGTCAAGGGGCCATTATCCTTTTTGTGTTCCAAGATGAAAGGCTGATAAATGGTATTCTTTTCGAAGCCAGAAGTGATGGGGGAAATAGAGTATGCTTGCTAGGATACTAGAGCGCTGATAGGGTTACCACCCGGTCTCACCCTAATTAAGGTAGCTAGGTCAAAAAGAGTAGGGGACATCATCCCACATGGAAAGTGAAAAGAGTTGGTAGATATAGACGAAAAGGCCAGAGTAGAGGAGGGAAGTGAGGTATTCATGGCTAAAGGCACGGTGGTTAATTATACTAAGTCATGGATGTGCTGCCTATACCACTCATCCAATTTGAAATAAGTGACTCTGGCTACCTAGGCTAGCCATTTCGGCAAGGGTTTTGATTGCTAAAAATGATTGTCGTTACTGTTGCTCCATCTTTATAGTGGGGGAAAAAGACCATTACGGGGAAAGAGGTTAGAAACTCAGGGTAGGACAAATTCTTGAGCTATGCTTGGACCAAGGATGGGAGAGATGAAATCAGGTGAGGGTTCCATTATCTATAGACTGACGCCTTCGAAAGCAGTAATACGAAATGGTTTAAGCAATTCTTTGGCTCACGATTGAGGATCAGTGGCAATCTCCTTTGTGCTGGGAGATGAAGTTGATTCTGGAGGGTTTTCAGCCATAGGAGATAAAAGATTAAGAACGAGAGACGAAATGTGAAGGTCTTGGGCAAAAAAGAAATTTGATGCTGAGAAAGACTCAAGAATGGTTTAAGTATCAGAGGTTTAAATGGAGACGGAAGGATTTTGAATTGAAGTCTGTTTTAAATTGAAATTTCGCCAAAACTCACGTTGATTACAAATTAGAATTCCCTATAAATCAGGAGGGAGATGACACAACGGTACAAATAGTAATTAAATGAGGGTCAAGTCAGTATCTTTTCAAGAAAAGAATATCTTTATCCCTAGGGTGCCATCTCTTCACTTCCTAATAGATTGGCAATTACAGAGTTGGGAGATAAGAATGACTTCTTTAAGGGAGTTATGATTTGGTGGGCCAGTGTCCAAATTAGCAACATCCCTTCAAGTGATGGTTGCTTGTGTTTTTACTTGAAAGGGATGTTGGGGGCATTATTTGTACCACGAAATAAAATTAAAAGTGGGCCTACCAAATCCAATCGAGAATTACACATGGAATGTGTATGAAGGCAGGCTGATGAAGAGAACAGACTGATGCAACACAACAACGCCCTTATCCTATGCATATGCCACGTCAGTGGCATGTCGATTATTGGTAGTTTTGCTGAGTTAAATTAATGACACATGTAACGTAGAAGTAGTGACAGGCGCGGTTATGTATGAAGCCCATTATTACCAAAACATGGAAATAGTGGGCGGTTTCTCAGTAGAGGGGCAGCGGTTACAGCCATTGTCACCTATTTAAAGGAATGAAGGAATAGAGAGAAAGGATCCCTGATCATGATGAACACTCACCATTTTTCAGACTTCGTATTTTGTTTTTCCTTTATCTTTCATTATCAGTTTACTTCCTTGCTTTAGGACTTGCTCTGTAATCAAATCTAATTTAGAAGGCAAGATTACCACTTCTAATTCAACTATATTTGGAAGAGATCTAATGGAAGTTCGTCTCTGTTATTTCTTTTATTAACCTCAACATTCTTCACATTTCAAGTCTTTAATCTTTGGTTAAAGCAATCTGAACGTATATGGAGAAATCTCGTTCCTCTGTTTCTCTACTGGTCTGATTTGTCAAATTGTTCGCATCAAGAGGACATTTATCTGGCACGCCCTCACTTTAGTACTTGCATATTTTCTAGCCATACATGCTCTCGGTGTTCGTAGAATAGAAAAATGGAGATGTGAAAAAGCAACAAGGAGCCTCATAGCTTGGACAAGATGGATAAGCTTGGGGTCAAGGATGAGGTGAGAATGATTAAAATTAGGACCATATTGACACAATTGGTCCAGTGCACGAATAGGAGCAGTAAGTGGTTCTTCGATAGGATCAAAGGGTATGCCTGTGTTAGTAAGGAAACCAAGTTGAGTATAGTTGAAGAGAAGAACTTTTTCTTCATACTCTTGTGAGAACATAGCATATTTGCTCAAACATTGAGTGGAGTAATGCTCAGTAGAGAATTTTTCAAAGGTAGCCCTTACAAAAGTAAGCATAGGAGGTCTTCCTTGAGGAAAAATGTGCTTTTCCCAATTGAATCGAAGACCAGAAGATTTGTGGAAGAAGCAAGCCAAGCATTTAGAAGATTCTATTCAAGGGTGAGATTGTTTGCAAAAGGATAGTAAGGGTTAATTATTTTGCTTTGAACAACATCTTCAACTGCTTCGAAGTAGCTAGTCAAAGTCAGGATGCACTACTGAAGGAGTGGTAATAGGGGTTTCAAGCTTCATTCAAGTGTAATAACCTAGCCTTCTCCCTTCGAAACCGGCATTGTCCAAGCAGGAGGAAATTCGTAGTCAACATATTTGGGTTTCGAAGATGAAGCATCTTGGGGATTCGATGGCATAACATGAGAAGCCCATTTCTTTTAGCCAAAAAGAGTGCAGTGGCTAGAAGGTGGCTTAATTGGGGTAGTCCCATCCCAAGCTATTAAGACTTCAGGTTGTTTAAATTTTGTGGCAGCTTTAACATCTTCAAGCAAATCAAGTGGAAAATTGTCTGGGCTCCATTCTTGGCCCATTGACTCGATATTGCAATGAAGTGAAAAAGGTATTCAAAGACAATTTGAAGAGGGTGATGAAATTTTGAAGATCATTGAGGCTTTATAAGAGTAGATTAGAGAAATTTGAATTCAAATTATAAGCCATGATATGTAGATGTTTAGAGAAGGTGTTAAGATGCAAGTTACTAGTGATTATCAAGAAACTGTCAATTGCACTTATGTTCAAAAGGTAATTGACGCGAGGGGTATGTTTGTACCATTAAAAACTAGTCCAGTAATATGTTGACACGTGGAGTAAGTGTGAACATTTGCATTGCAAGATATGGATATACAGAAGCGTGACACGTGGAAGAATTTAAACAAAGGACCTGAGCACGAGTAGTTTTCATTCAGTAGGGTTTAAATTCAAAAAACATCTATCAGGACATGTGTCGAAGAGAGATCAATCAATTTGAAGTAACAGTTGAAGTGCGTGGAGACTTGAAGGAAGCAGTTACTTTGAAATCCTATAAATAGAAGAAGAGACGAAGAGATAGACACATGCAAACACACCAACCAACTCTTCAGAATACACTTCTATTATCATACTGTTTTCCTATTTAGCCTTTAGGAGTAGAGCATCACTTCGAAACCTTCTTCGAGGTTAGGATATGTGCTTTAGTTTATGTTAAATAAAGTTTTTCCTTTCTTTTACTATTTTACAGTTCTTAGTTGTCCTTTTTTTTTTTTTTTTTTTTTTTTACAAATGTTTGTCATTTCACACGATAAAAGTCCTTTTAGCATTCGAATGGTCATAACTGGCCTGATAAGGCACATTTGGCTTATACAATTGCGCTAACACATTGACAACTTACTTGTCTGGCATACTCGTACATAAATTGCAAAAATGTCATTCAAAGGATAAAAAACCATACATTGTGCATGCTCAGAGTACATTCATTGTACCCCAAGCAAGGGGTACTCATACAAATTCTATGCATAGGAGAACAAATACATCAAACAGACGGTGTTTGGTAAGTCCACAAACTGGTTATATTGTAGTTCTAAATAATATTGTTTAATGCTATATGTCTTTTATTTGATAGAAATTCATGTTTATCCAAATAATGTCACATCTACCTAATGCTGTCATGCTAGAGGTTGAATATATATACATATATATATATAAATATATGTTTAAATGCAAAATAGGTTGAAAATTTTACTTCTTGAGTTGTTGGAGTTGTTCAAAAGTCATTGGCATAAGAGGCTGTAAATTATTCAAATCGTGTCCTTTCACACTTCCTCACACATAGATAAGTGCGTACAAATATCTTAAAAAAATAAAACAAAATTCTCTTGTATTGTTTCTTTTGTCTCCATATCATATGTTCTTATCCACTTCCTCACCCGAATTCTCTTCCTAATTGTTCAAACAATCAATTTGAATTAGTACCCAGTATTTGACAATTAAAAGAGTGACTAGTTGCACACACATTTCTTGCATGTGTAAAATATTTGAAAATAATAAAATAAAATCTTAGATGGACTGATGGCTGAGAACAACTAATACACATCCCAAAATATAGAAGTTGCAACACATGATAGTAGTGCATGTCCTATTACTCAATTGTTTGTTGTACTATATTTTATATCCTCTTAGTTTGTTTTTTTATGTTAATTTGGTCCTGTAGTTCAAAAAGTCTCATTTTAATCCACGTAGTTTTATAAGTGTGCCATTTTAGTCCCTCAAACATTTTTTGTGACAAATGTTTTACTTTCAGTGACAAAATTATTTGTCACTAAACGACTTATTAGATTTATTTGACACACTTATGAAATTACAAAAATTAAGTGAAACTTTATAAATTACATAGACCAAACTAAAACAAGTGACAAACTTCAAGGATGTAAAATGTATTTAACCCTTGTTTGTTTCCACTTGGCTTGATTCCATTTTACGTCGAGCATTGAGGTTATTGAATTGCAATCACTTGTCACGCAATCTGTTTCATGATATCTCCACGGACCATTAATAAGAAAATTCAATATAATAATGTGTCATCCAAAAATATATCTGATAAATATAAATTAATACAATTACAGATTACGTATAAATAGGTTTTCCATCATATTACGATAGAGAACTATAGGACAGTTATCAAAAAAAAAAAAAACAGATAGAGAACTACGACTGGGTGCTGTAAGAGTTGGTTGACACCTACTTATCCTAACTTTTAAGAGCCGATTTTCGAATTCCTTCTCCAATTGTAATATAAAAAAAATAATTAAAAATGCTAGACAAATATTTGGACAACAGTATTTAGTGCCTGTTTAGTACCGAACTACTTGAGATTATTGAAAATGTTGAGTCCGTTCAGCAATCAACATTTTACAACTTTTTGAAAAATTAGATCTTTCTTTCTCAAAATAAAAAAAAAAATGTAATAGAGAGAGATTAATCTAAAAGTGGCAAATTGAAGCTTTTACCAAAAAAAAAATAAAAAATCATAAATAAAACTAAATGAATCAGTGAAATTATTTTTTACAGAATTATAGTTCAAAATTGTTTAGATATCATCTGTAATTATTTAGAACTTATGTTTCAAATGTTCTATAATTGGTCATTAATAAATTGAATACTTCCCTTATCTTGATGAAAATAGTCAAACACTATTCTTCAGAAAAATCTCTAATTCCCATAGTAACACCACACACTAAACAAGTTTTTTTTTTCTTTGAAAAAAAAAAATATAATTGGTAAAAGTCCATCACTTTTACCATATCCAATATCAAATCTTCGCCTGACAATGCCTGGCTTGTGACGGCCAGTCTTTGGTTGACTGGGTGACTTGATTCCTTTGGCCCTGGACCTCGGGTAGGTCGGGTCAGAATGGCCGGTCGGGTGACAATGTTGGTAAAAGTCCATCATTTTTAGCATACTCTAGTAGCCTCCAGTCCAGCTTGCCCAGAGCTACCCGGGTCCTGTCTGACCAAGGAAGTAAGGGACGTCTTTCAATTTTGGTTTTTGGTGATAGTGGCCGAAATGCTAGATGTAGTCCGCTACTCTCGAGGAGGGGGATGATCTGTCAAGCTCGGGGTCGTGTAAGTCGGTATCCAAGAGTGATCCCAAATTTATTGTTGGGGGATTGGCAGCAATCTCTAAGCCCAGGGTTTGGTCTAGTTCGGAGAGAGGTATTCTATTGAAAATTCCTTCGCCCTGTCTCTTCCACCTCGAGGTTGTTGGGCATGTTCCTGTTAGCCCGGGTTCTTTACTCTTTGAGAGGATGACTTCATGACTAGTTTTACTAATAGTATCCTGCTTTTTATTCAACCTTACATTACTCGATTATGCACGTTTTGTATATAGAGATCTATCAATACTCACTCATGAGAAACAAACTTGATTGTAGTAATCATGGATACACCAATGCTCTGTCTACCGTGTTTGAGAATACATGTTCCCAGTCCACCGCAGGTCATAGACACCTATGTCTATCTACCACGTTCGAGATCACATATCCCCAGTCCACCGCATTCCCCGCTTTTAAGAACATACGCACAGTCCACCGGATGTCAGGGATTTAAAGCTTTGAGCAAAGACACATAAGTTCTATACCATGACTTAATGATGTTTACCAGTAATCCCAGTCCACTACTTTTAAGGACATGTACCAGTCCACCGCTTTTAAGGACATATACCAGTCCACCACTTTTAAGGACATATGATTGGATTACCAGCTATCTTAGAGCTAATTGGTCCAGTCCACTACTTTTAAAGACATATGATCAGTCCACGACTCTTAAGGACATATGATTGACCAATGCTCATTCCCGTAGTCCTCCCAAAACTTATCAAACCTACTTAACGTTACACTATCACTAGTACTAATAACATGACATTCCTATGTGGCCTTACTACTTTGATTAAAATGAACGGATTATCAAAATGGATTAAGATCTTACGTCCTGAGACTAAATACGTGACTCACAACGTTATCCCATTATCGCATCTCATCATCTCTTCATTCAATCGGATTGCGTATCAGAAGTATGAAATGATAATTTAAACATTAAAAAAATTGATTGAAGTCATTCTCAATCAATTGAAATAAAGGTGGTCTCAATCCATTAAAGCATCTTCGATTGATTGAAGTGAAAACAATTTCAAGCGTTTGAAATCATTTTTAATCGATTAACACATTTTCAATCTATTGAATTTGATTCAATCAATTGAAAGTCTTCTACTCCAGATTCTCGATAATGACGCCCAAAAATATCCGTGGTGCATTAGGGTATATTTCTTCACGTCCAAAACTTGTAAAATAGCATATCTAAGCTACCGAGTAAGTTAAGAACTCACCGAAAGGATCAAGGTGGTGTTTGGAAAGCTTGAGCTTTAATGGCCTCCATTGGCTTCCTCTTCCTCCTCCTTCCTTCTGTCTCTGTCTCTCTATCTCCATCTGTTTTCTCTTCTTCTTCTCCTCCTTCTGTATCATCTATCTTCTCTCTCTCTCTCTCTCTCTCTCTCTCTCTCTCTCTCTCTCTCTCTCTATCAGCAGAATATATATAGGTGTGTGTATGTATGTATATGTGTGTTATACATAACACAATATATATATATCTCTCTCTAAACTCTCTTTGGGTTCCAAAACACACACCCACATGAAATGGTTCAATATATGTAGGCAATGGGAGAGCAAGGTGGGTGTGTTTGTGCAGAAACTAGGATAAGATTTCTAGACATTTTAAATCGATTGAGATGATTTCGATCGATTGAGGATAGGTGGCACACTTTCGATCGATTGACAAGGGTTAAATGAATTGAACTTGGATGCAATCATTGCATTTATGTTGGCAGGGTTTCGATCGATTGATATAGCTTCAATAGATTGAAGAGGTTATCATGTCAATTGATTGAAACAATTTCAATGGATTGAGCTTAGCTTTACAGGTATTGCTCAGATAGTTGTATAGAATCTCATTTATTTATATACATTCAAAAACACAGTGTATTACATCATCCACTACTTATTACAAGATTTCATCCTCGAAATCGGAAGTAGTAGAGTTAAAACAAAAATGGAAACTTCTCCCGCATCTCTGACTCCATATCCAATGAAGCTTCTCCCTCGTCATGATGCTTCTACTGAATCTGCACTAATGAAATCTCCTTATTCTTGAGCTTCTTGATCCCATGGTCTAGGAATCGCACTGGTCCTTCGTTGAATGTAACATTGTCGTTGACTTCAATTTCCTCGAAGTTGATGTCATGTTTCGAGTTATGGGAACACTTCCTCAGCATACTGATGTGGAAAATGATGTGCACTAGTGACATCTTTGGCGGCAACGCAAGTCGATAAGAAACCTTTCCAACACACTCCTACTGTGAACTTGGCTCTCTTCTGACCAAATCTGGCGATTCCTCGAACTAGTTAAACCTTGAACAGTACGTGATCTCCTACTGCGAACTCTAAATCTTTGCGTCGTTTGTCCGCATAATTATTGTGTCGGGTCTGAGCCGTCTTCATCTTCTCATGTACAACTTAAATCTTCTCGATGGTTTCTAGTGCCATTTTTAGCCCAAGAAGTTGATTATATCTGACTTTGGCCAAACATAGCGGCGATCGTCAAGGTCTTCTGTACAAAGCATCAAATGATGTCATTCGTATGCTTGTATGATAACTATTGTTAGAAGCAAACTTGATCAATGGTATGTGCATTTCCCAAGATCTCTCAAAATCTATAATGCAAGTGCGTAGCATGTCATCCATCACTTGGTTAACTCTCTCAGTCTGTTCGTCAGTCTACGGATGAAAAGTTAAACTCAAGTTTAATGTAGTTCCCATGGCTGTCTGAAGACCCTTCCAAAATTCTACGAATCTCAATTTTACACAATTGAGACAGGTACACTGTGTAATCGTATAATGTGCTGTAGATGCATCCGGCTTAGGTACTCTACTAGATACGTCATACTGTAAGTGCTAAAATACGTCGTCTTCATAAATTGATCCACGATTACCCAAATAGCATCGTAGTTTTACCGGGAACTTGGCAAACCTATAGCAAAATCCATGATTGTGTGTTCCCATTTCCATTGGGGAATTAGTAGCGGTTGTAGGAGTCCGGGTGGTTTCTAGTGTTCCGCCTTTACTTGCTTACAAGTAAGACACTGAGCTACATACTCAGCCACTTCTCTCTTCATTCCTTCCCACTAGAAATTCATCTTTAGATCCTTACACATCTTCGTACCTCCAAGATGAATAGTCATTCATGACTTGTGTGCTTCATCCAATACATTATTCTGGAGATTATCTTTGTGAGGATCATCGATTCTACCTTTGCACCTTAAAGCTTCATTTGTATTGACACTCCAGACTTGTAGTTCCTTTGCTGACATCTTAGTGAACCATAGCTTCAAATCTTAAGTTACCTGTTGAGCCTCTATGATATGATTGATGAAAGTTGACTGTATGACAAGGCATCCAAAATTCTGTCCTTCCGTTGATTCCACTGGCCGAAGGTCAAACTCAGTTTGAAGCTCCAATGCTTGCCATTCCCGAATCAATAGAGCAGTGATTACTAATCAACGTCGGCGACTCAAAGCATCAACTACCGTATTTGCCTTACCTGGATGGTATTTCAAAGAAAATTCGTAATCCTTGAGTAATTCCATCAATCTCCGTTGACACATGTTCAACACCTTTTGAGAGAATAGATATCTTAAGCTCTTATGATATGAGAATAGATCAAACTTTTCTCCATAGAGTGTCTCCAGATCTTCAAGGCAAACAATATTGTAGGTAACTCCAGGTCATGCGTAGGATAATTCTTCTCCTGTGGCTTCAACTATCTTGATCCACACGCAATAACATTCCTATCTTGCATAAGCACACATCCAAGTCCTTGGTATGGTGCATCACTGTAGATGATAAACCGCTCTCTGCTCTTGGGTCTCGCAAGTGCTGGTGCGAAAGTTCACCTTTGCTTTAATTCCTAAAATGCACCATTATGCTTATTTGCCCATTCGTACTTTGTCTCTTTTCTAGTCAAATTTGTCAGTGGCCCTGCAATCTTGGAGAATCCTTCAACAAATCTCCGATAATATCTAGCTAGACCAAGAAACTTTCTACCTTCTGTCACATTGGTTGGTCTATTCCAGCTTAAGACTGCATCAATCTTAGATAAGTCTACTGAGATACTGTCCTTGGAAATAAGAAGTCCATGAAATTTGACTTCCTGTAGCTAAAACTCACACTTGCTGAACTTAGCATACAATTGGCTATCTCGAAGCATCCGTACAGTAATCTGTAAATGCTCTTTGTAATATTTGTCTGTCTTGGAGTAGATCAGGATGTCGTCAATGAAGACTATAATGAAGTGATCCAGATAAGGTCTAAATACTCTATTCATTAAGGCCATAAATACTGTCAGAGCATTAGTGGACCCAAATGGAATGACCTGAAACTCATAATGCTCGTATCTTGTCCTAAACGTAGTCTTTGACTCATCCTCCGGTCAAACCAATAGCTGATGATAACCTGAATGTAGATTGATCTTTTAAAAGATTCTTAATCCTTGCAGTTGATTGAATAGGTCGTCTATCCGAGGAAGTGGATATCTATTCTTGATAGTAACCTTATTTAACTCTCTGTAGTTGATACAAAGTCGAAGTGTCCCATCTTTCTTCTTTACGAACAATATCGGTGCTCCCCAAGGTGACGTACTTGGGCGAACAAACCCTAAATCTTCTAGTTCCTAAACTTGCTTCTTTAATTCCAACATCTCAGTTGGCGCCATCTGATCGGAGTATTAGAAATAAGTAGCGTACCAGGTACTAGTTCTATACAAAAGTCGATCTCCCTCTTTGGTGGAAGTCCTGAGATATCTTGAAAAACATCCTTAAAATCTTATACGGTAGGAATCTAATCTATAGTGGGTTCCATACTCGTACTCCCAATTATAGGTACACAACTTGTCAAGAACATGTCGCTCATCGGCTGACACTGAAATCTAATCATAGGACGTCCTGGTATCGAAAACACGATGGTCCTAGTAGGATAATCCTAGTTGCCATTGTACTTGGTCAGCCAATCCATTCCTAGGATAACGTCAAATTCTGACATTGACAGAATAACCAAGTCTGTTGGAAGATTCCTATCTTCCAGGGTCAATGAGCCATCCTTGCATACTTTACCCAACTTAATAGTCACTCCCAATAGTGATATAACATTAAGTGCCTGGGGTTCTAAACCTAACTGGCACACCATCTTAATAATAATAAGTGAATGTGCAGCACTAGTATTGAATAAAGCTTTAACTTGACTATGAAAGAGCATAAGCGTACCTTCCAAGTGCTGATGTTCCTCAGCATTAAAACCTGTTTCCCCTGGAATGATAGTGTTCATTCGAGTCTGATCTAGGTTCTTTGAAGTCCTTTTATCAGTGCCCTATACTATCCTCTGTGAGGTGTGGGACAATCCTGACTCAAGTGACCGGACTTGTTACACCTGTGACAGAATTGAGCATTACAGAGGTGGCTCGTGGAAGCAGTGTAATTCCTTGCAATATGTCCCAGTAATCCACAGTTGAAATAACCTCTAGTATCTGGTTACGGGGTAGTAAGCAGTGCCTGAGATGGTGGTCCTCGCGGTTGATATTGTAGAGGCCAAGGATAACTCAGCTGAGGTTTCCTAGTTCCATTCCAAGTGTGCTTATTTCCTTGAAAGTTACCCTGGGGTCTCCAACCTTGGGTATTCCTCGGAGGTGGGTTTTGGGAATTCCTCTGTTGAAAGTTCCTCAATGGTTAGGGTCAGTTCATTAGTTGTCGCTGTGCAGCATCCTTCTCCAGAGTCACAGTAAGTCTTACAAGTCCCTCAAAACTCTGATTGAGGTGACCAATCATTATGTGTTAAAAGTGAGGGTTCAGTTCCTGCTGAAATCTCTTTACCTTCTTCTGTAGTATATCAATCACATGTGGAGCGAACCTCGACTGTCGCTCGAACTGCATGGTATATTCCCTTACAGTCCAACCTCGTTGGACTAGACTCATGAAGTTCTTCTCCTGTTGATCCTGCTCATCCTCTAGAAAATACTTTTCCAGAAATCCACCTCTGAATGCCTCCCAAGGCATTATCCTTGCAGCATTCATCCCAATGGTTACTCGCTCTGCCTACCACTAGTTAGCGGTGGCATAGGTCAACTAGAATGTGGCAAGGCAGCGCTTATCCTACTCATTACATTCTAGAGCATCAAAGATCAGCTCCATTTCTCATATCCATTGTTTCGCCTTCCACGGCTCTATTAATTCGTCAAGCTTCTCGGGTCGCAATTTATGAAAGTGTTCTAACAACTTATCCCCGATTTTCCTAGGAGGAGGAGGAGGTACAATTGGGTGTTAGATAGGTCGTTGGTTAGTAGAATGGTTGTAGGTATCCCCTACATGCTCCATCTTTCGCATGAAGGCTTCAAATACACCGACGGGTTCCATATCTTCTGGAATAGGTGCTCCAAGTCATGCCTAATTTCTTAAAGGTCCAACCATAGTTATCTTGGGTGAGGTGTACCTACAAAAGACCTATCGATTAGCTGACAGTCTTCTCGAAGAAACAAAATCCAAATAACACAAAAGATGAGATGAATTAATAGTTCTAAATCATAAGCTCATAATAAAACTCAAGTCAAAATCACAGCACAGACATCACAAAAGGGATACTAATGTATATATATATATATCAAAAGATGTACTGCAGAGTACACAATAGTGAAATAGTGTTCCGCGTGGTGAATGAGCTAATATAAAACTAAAGTCAGCTATTTACAGTACCACTACTAGTGTCATCTGACTACACAAAAGAGCTATGGTCAATAGCTATCTCTAAAATCTCAAAATATATGGACAACATATCCTGATATATAAACTAGAAAATCTAACTCCCATGGATCCTGACTTAAGAGTTGTTAGTAACTGATCCAAGTGGTGGTGCCTCGTCCTCTGATGCAATGTCTATCTCTGGAGGTTGAGTATCCTCCATAGATGCAGCAAGACCTCCCACTACAAACCCAATATTCTAATCATCAACCATGATATCATCAGCGTCTCGCGCCATATCCTCCATCACTTAGTTAGCGGCGTCAGCAGCTACTGCGGCAAAACCCTCAGCCATGGCAATAGCTTCTACTAATGCAGCCTCCCCTATAATAAATCTGTTTGGCTGAGCGGTCATCTCTACTACCCACTCTGCTGCTATCTAGGCAAGAGCTGGCATATGTGCTATAGGTTGTGCTAGTAACTCATGTACGTCTGCCTCCTCCTCTGGAATATCCTCCTCTAGGACTACAACGTCCTCCTCAACTACGAGATCAATATTTGCTAGCTCTGGGTCCTTTGGCTCCTCCTTTGGTGCATACTCTGGCTCCTCTGGGTCATCCTTTGGCTCTTTATCATTGTCCATAAGCTCCTCTTCTTCATCCCCATCTATATCCTCATCATCTAGCTCGATGTCCTCTCTTGGATCCTCATCATCCTGAATCAGCTCGGGCTCTGGATCATTAGGCTGATCCTGTGGCTCGGGTACTGGTACATCGAGTATCAGTGCTGGTGATGGTGCATGTGCTGGTACAACTATAAGTACTGGTGGAATAGGTCTTACTAGAATGGTTCATAACTTGATAGCATCCATCTCAAGCTTACTCCGAATAAAATGAGTCATGTCGTGGAATATCGCCTCTTCAGTCCTCGCGTAATGGTAAGCATCCATACGCATCTCTGTCGGGTGAGTCCATCCCTTGACAAAAAGAGCTCTCCACATATCCTCCTATAAGTACTGGCTAGTTGTGCTGTGGATGCAATCTGAATACAACTCTGGGTTAACTGGCTCTACAGTGTCCCATGGATCACATGTCCTCCGTAATGATCATCAACAAACTTATGGAAGTTAGGATCCATGCTAACTTTCAAGGAAACTATCTATCGTCAGCACGACGAACTTATCTTAACCTCGATATCTCCGGGATCATAAATGCTAGCACCAGATGGTGTGGGACAATTAATGACCAAATGTATCAACTAGGCTCTGATACGAAAAATCTTGTCATGCCCTGAAATAGAAAAAATAGAGAAAAATAAAATTTCCTTTTCCGTTGGGAATGACTAGTGAAGATACTGAAAATTATCCGCACCACACAGTCCATCCAATAGCAAGTAAAGGAAACAATGACATCAACGAAACTGAGTATATTACAAACATACTATTTATTACATCAAAGTTCTATAAGCGGAAATACTAAAATGTTAGGGCAACATATGCCCGATTATAAAATGTAATACAAAGTTCGATAGAAAAATGGAACTAATGCTATCTTCGTCTTCAACTGGTGTAGATGTAATCATCAGTGTAGTAGTCTTCCTTAGCATACTCAGCATTGGCGGGGCCAGTTTCTTCTGCATAGCTATCCTTCTGGTAGTAACCATCGTCGTAGGGTTCATCACCTGTAGCATTATAAAAAGGGGCAGTCTGGATGGGGAATGTCTATGCAATGAAGGCAGTCAACTTATTGAAAGTTGAGTGAGTAAAAACTAAAACAGTCTCATTGATATAATGATTATCCGTTTAGGGAGGTCAAAAGATATAGTTCTACTAATAGTATCGTGCTCATTATTCAGCCTTACATTACTCGATTACGTACATCTTGTATATAAAGACTAATCAATACTGACTCATAAGAAACATACTTGATTATAATACTCCTAGACACACCAATGATCTGTCTAGCGTGTTCAAGAATACATGTTCCCAGTCCACCGCAAGTCATAGACACCTACGTTTGTCTTCCGCATTCAAGAACACAAATCCCCAGTCCACTACAAGTCATAGATAGCACGCCAGTCCATCTGTGGATATCGCAATTTTCTTCCCTACCCACAGATTTCAAAATATAAAACACGAGTCGCCACTTAATTTTTAAAAGGAAAATTAACAAACCATTTTAAAGCAAACTGATCTTTTAGGAAACCAGATATTTCTAGGTCCGGGGATTATGGAATGAGAGAGGAAGGAGCCCTTCGGACTAAAACACCCTCTCTCATCCTATCTTGTGATAGGCCTCTACTCAATATCCTTTTAATCGAATTATTAATTTAAATGTGCCCTCAACTAATAGATATGTATAAATATACATTACAAAAGCATGTCTAAAGGGTGTAAGATTGCAAGTGATAAAATATCATTCAAAAGCCATGTAATTCAAGTAGCAAGCAATATGATATGCAAATAGGGAACTAGAGAACTTACCCGGGATCCAGTCGCGAATATTAAACGTGCAATGCATGCAGATAAATAAAACCTAGGAAAAGAGTCCCTAATCCACATATATACAAGTAAGGTAAAATCCTAATTCTACGATGTCGCACATGAAGTCAAAAAATCAATAAAATCAAAGAAATAACTAAACTAAAGGAGAATCGAGGGATCATACCTCATCGGCGCTACAAAACAAAGGTTAGTCCACATGATATATAATATATGAAATTAGATGGTAATCCTAGGCCTCTATCTTAAATTTATCAAAAGCCACGTAATGCTTTGTTTTTTTAGGGTAGGTTCCTAACACATTAAGCTAACTAGAAAAAATTATTTTTGGCCAATAAAGCTTGATTAAGGTTCTGATTTGCTTATTTCAAAAGAGTGTTACTATTCTGAAACTCTTGGACAGATTGTAGTTTCCTCACAAAACCCTTGATCAAACCACATTAAACATGAAATCTTCTTAAAACAAAAATTACAGTGGTAGAACTTTGAGTTATAGACACTCTCCCGTTGGTTTCATTCAGTTCCAACGGTCCGATGTTTAACTAAAAATCTACGATCAAAAATAGATTGTGAACTCACTGCATATTTGGTTAGTTCATCTTGTTCTTATCAATTTAGACAAATAAGCCATGGAGTTGGGTTTGTCTAAAGCTAACTCTCCTACCCTTTGATGGTCATTGGAGTCTAAAGATGTTTATGTCTTGTAAGTCTCAAAGAAATATGGAGAGACTTCATGAGACTTAAACATAACAAACCTAAACCATGGAAATAGGTTTAGATTTATTAATCAAGTGTACTTATTTCAACCTCAATCTTCTTATAAATCATGAATTTACAAAAGAATCAAAGGATTTTTTAGGTCTAAGGATTCAAGTAAGACATTGAGGGTCTTATGAATCTCAAAGATTAGAAAGAAAAGAAGAAGAAAATTCAAAGACTTTAAGCATTTTGGTGATTAGAATGTAATCAAGACTAATTGATTTAAAGCTTTACCACCAAGATTTCCTCAACTTGGTGATTTTTGAAGAACTTCTAAAGACTAATCAAGCTCTTCCACTCTAATTCTACTTAAATGCTCCCCTTAACCTTCTCAAAACCTACTTCTAATTGTGTTTAAGAAAGCTTTTTCAAAACTAAGTGGGAGTATATCCTCTAGGATTTAGCAAGATTCCAACCCCTACAAGAGGATATTCATCCTCTATTTATAGGCAAGCTTAAAAAAGGGTATTTCAGTCATTTTAGGGGCAAAAACCCTAATTCAGGCGTCCTTTTGATAGTACAAAATGTGATGTATACCAGTTGTCCGTTGTAAAAACGCGGCACTCGTCGGAGATGGAAGCGGCACTCACTGAATGCCGGAACGACACTCACTGAATGCCGGAATGGCACTCAGTAATTGCCGTTACGGCTTTCACTGAATGCCGATGCGGCACTCAGTAAATACAGCGGACAACTCCAAGGACTGCGGTATTTTTGTAAAAATTCATTTTTTCACAGCACTTTTTGAAATTCACGACATTCACAGAATGCCGTTCGGCAGTCCAGAGACTGCCGCAGTGGCAGCCCGTGACTGTCGCCAAATGCCGCAAGTGCCGTTCTGCCTCTTTTTTCTTTTTCCTTTTCTTTTTCTCTATTTGTTTTTGGTTGGAGAGTCTTTCGAAGAGCTTGAATCATCTTTGGAAATCCTAGATTAGCCGGACATTGTCATCACCGGATTTGGAGGTAACATTCCCCTTAATCTGGCGTTTGGTCAAAATCGGGGTGTCTACACTATCCCCAGCATTTAAGAACATATACACAGTCCAATGTATGTCAGGAATTTAACGCTTTGGGCAAAGACACATCAGTTCTATGCCACGACTTAACAACGACTACCAGTATTCCCAATCCATCGCTTTTAAGGACATATGACCAATCCACCGCTTTTAAGGATACATGATTGGATTACCAGCTATCGTAGAGCTAATTGGTCTGGTCCACCACTTTTGAGCTCATATGATCATTCCACCGCTCTTAAGGACATATGATTGACCAATGCTCATCCCCGTAGTTCTCCCAAAACATATCAAACCTACTTAACATTACACTGTCACTGATAACATAACATTCCCATGTGGCCTGACTACTTTGATTAAAAGGAATAGATTATCAAGCTGGATTGGGATCTAACGTCCTGAACCTGAATACGTGACTCACAACGTTATCCCATTATTGTGTCTCATCATCTCTTTATTATATTGTATTGAATATTGAAAGTATGAAATGATAAATTAAACGGCTAAGTAGTGTGTATTATAATCAACAAGAAACAATAATATTCTACAAGTTTCAATTTATTGAAGTCATTCTCAATTGATTGAAGTAAAGGTGGTCTCAATCGTTTAAAACATCTTCGATTGATTGAAGTAAATCTAATTTCAAGCGATTGAATTTGTCTTCTTTTCCAGATTCTGGGTAATGGTGCCTAGAATTTGTTGGGCTGTACTAGGGTCTATTTCTTCACATCCAAAACTTGTAAAATAATATATCTAAGCTACTGAGTAAGTTTAGAACTCACCGAAAGGATCAAGGGGGTATTTGGCAAGCTTTAGCTTCAATGGCCTCCAGTGGCTTCCTCTCTCTCCTCCTTCTTTCTCTCTTTATCTCTGTCTATCTATCTCTGTCTGTCTCCTCTTCATATTCTCCTCCTTCTGTATCTTCTGTCTTCTCTCTCTCTCTCTCTCAGCAGAATATATATAGATGTGTGTATGTATGTATATATGTGTGGTATATATAACACAATATCTCTCCTTCTAAACTCTGTTTAGGTTCCAAAACACACACCCATACCCACACAAAATGGTTCAATATATATATGCAATGGGAGTGCAAGGTGGTAGTGTTTGCGCAAAAATGGGATAAGATTTCCAAATGTTTTCAATATATTGAGACGACTTCGATCGATTCAGGATTGGTGGCACACTTTCAATTGATTGAACTTTTTCACAATCATTGAATTTATGTCAGTAGAGATTCGATCGATTGATATAGCTTCAATCGATTAAAGAGGTCATCATGTTAGTCGATTGACACGACTTCAATCGATTGAACTCAGCTTTATAGATATTACACTAACAGTTGTACATAATCTCATTTATTTATATACATTCAAAATACAAGGGCATTATATCAATCGATTGAAGCTATCTCAAAATGTCTGGATCTTTATTCCACAGTTCACGCAAACATCGCCACCCTGCCTCTTCTTTCCCTATATATATAAGTTGAGTTTGTGTATGAGGGGTTGTTGAAAGCCATAGAAAGTTAGAGAGGGAGAGATATTATATCTATATACACACTCATATGTATATATATACATATATATACTATATATATTCAGGCAGAGAGAGAGAGAGGCACAGAAGGAAGAGGAGAAAAGGAAGAGTAGAAAGAGAACGAGAAATGAGATAGAGATAGAGAGAATAAGAGGAGAGAAGGAGAGAGACAGAGAGAACGAGAGGCCATTGAAGCTCTACAAACTCACCAAGCTCTCCCCTTCACTTTGGTGAGTTCTAGACACATTCAATAGCCTAGGTATGAAGTTTGACAACTTTTTGACGTGAAAAAACCAAGCCAAGGCATCCCTGAAATTCTGTGCATCACTACTCAGTCTTCTGGAGAAGATGACCTTTCAATTGATCGAACTTGGTTTCTATTGATTGAACTTATTTTCAATCGATTGATATGGTTTCAATCGATTAAAGTTACTATTCATCTAACAATTGAAAATGTTTCAATCGAGTGAAATTTAGTTTCTTCATTCGATTGAAAATGACTTCATTCGATTGGCATTTACAAAATGTGGATATTCCCTGTTGCTTATGGTATAAACTGCTGAGTTGTTTAAATACTATCTTTATGCTTCTGTTATGTAGTACCATTAACTATGAAGAGATACGAAGACGAGATAATGCAACACATTGATAACGCATAGTACGGAACATAGCAAGGTTTGATAAGTTTTGGGAAATGGTATGAGAGCGGACACTTGGTCATATATGTCCTCTACAATAGTAGGCGGTTAAAGTCCTTAATAGCAGTGGACAAGACCAAGTAGTCCTAAGATAGCCAGGTGATCCATGATATGTCCTTAACTGTAGTGGGAGGTTAAAGTCCGTAATAGTAGTGGGAGAGGATCACTGGCAGATGTCGATAGATTGATAAGCCTTTGTTCAAACGTTATATCCCTAACGAGCAGTGGGTGGTCATGTCCTTAACAACGGGGGATGGACTGGCGTGGTGTTCATGACAAGTAGTGGGCAGTTATGTCCTTAATAGCTGTAGGTAGAATGATGGTATATCTATAGAGTTGAACTATCAAGTTTGTTCTGCATTCAGGAGTACCTTGTTAGTCTTTGGGATAACAAGACTTCAGTAATCAAAAATGTTTTTGAATACTGAGAAGATATTATTAGTAACATTATTACTTATCGTTCATAATATATAATTACTTCACCTTTAAGATATTGTGTAAGTTTCTACTCACTCAGCTTTCGGTAAGTTGACTGTATTTATGCTTGGATATTCCCTGTCCAGATTACCCTGTTCTTAATTCTGTAGGTCAGGAGCCATACAATGATGGCTACTACCCAGAGAGTGGATACACTGAGGGTGACCCTACTGAGGACGCATGTGCCGAGGAGAACTACTATACTGATGATTGCATCTACGCCAGCTTAAGATTAGATAGATGTTAGTTTGTGTTATACTGTCGAACTTTACTGCTATGTTTTGTAACTGGGCATGTGTTTCCTTAATACTTTCTATATTATAAACTCTGATGTAATAATTAGATTGTTTATATTATGATTAGTTGGTTTTATTACTATTCTCATGTTACTATTAACTACACTGCGTGGTGTGGACAATTCAGTGACTTCACTAGTCATTTCCTACAGACCTAAAAAGGAAAATTAATTTTTCTCTATTTTTGCTGTTCTGGGGTGTGACGGGATTTTTTGGTTTCAGAGCTTAGGTTGATAGTTTCGCTCACTAATTGTCCCACACCATCTGGTCCTAGAATTTAAGATCCCTAAGATATTAGTTTAAGATAAGCTCACCGTGCTGACGATAGATAGTTTTTTGCAGGTTAGCATGGATCTGGAATTTCATATGTTTTTTGATAATTCATTTAGAGGGCATTTAATTTATGGAAACACAGTCTACCTAGCTAATTCGAAGGTATACCAGAGACATATTTTTAAGACAGCCAGCTATTACCTAAAGGAGAAGATGTGGACAGCTCTCTATGTCAAGGAGCAGACTCACCCGACAGAGATGTGCATAACTGCGTACCACTATGCAAGGACCCGAGAGGTTGTACAACCTAGATCAAAAGTAAGCTCGAGATGGATGCTATTGAGTTATGAGCCATTCTAAGGTGACCCATCCTACCAGCACTGGTACCTGATGTACTAGTACCCGAGCCATAGGATCAGCCT
The DNA here is from genome assembly GCA_033977485.1 of Hydrangea macrophylla. Taxonomy (NCBI): domain Eukaryota; kingdom Viridiplantae; phylum Streptophyta; class Magnoliopsida; order Cornales; family Hydrangeaceae; genus Hydrangea; species Hydrangea macrophylla. Next base: position 3,489,283 of record CM066996.1, read on the forward strand.
GAGGTGCCAGAGTGACTAAAGTCGCAACAGATAGGGGATGATAAGGATCCTACTAAGGGTGTAGAGCCAAAGGATGAGAAGCATGATGAGGATATAGATGGGGATGGAGAGGAGGAGCCTATGGATGATGACGATAAGCTGGAGGATGACCAAAGGAGCATGAGGATGACCAAGAGTAGAATCCCAAGGTCCCAGAGCCGGTAGATATGGATATCATAGTTAGGGAGGATGCGGTGGTTCCAAAGGAAGATTTACCCAAGGAGGAGTCAATCATACCTGAGTTACCAGCAGGGCCGATAGCACAGATGGAATCCATTGCCTAGATAGCAGCAGAGTGGGTAGCAGAGATGGCTTCTCAGCTAGACAAATTTTATCATAGAGGAGGCTGTGTTAGCAGAGGCTATTACTATAGCCGAGGGATTTGTTGCAGTAGCCATGTATGCCAACTAGATAATAGAGGATATGGCAGGAGACACTGATGAGATGATGGTTGATGATTAGAACATTGGGGTTGTGGTAAGAGGATTCGCTACACCTGCGGAGGATGATCCCTTAGAGGAGCTAGACGTTGCATTGGAAAAGGAGGCACCATCAGTTAGATCAGATGCTGATGAATTTTGAGTCAAGTTTTGTAGGTGTTAGATTTTCTATTATACATCAGGACATGTTGTCCACTTCTTTTGAGAATTCCAGAGATAGTTATTGACCATATCCTTTTGTATAGATAGCTGCCACTAGTAGTGGTATTACATAAAGCTAACCTTAGCACTATATTAGATCATATCCCATATGGTACACAGTTTGATTAGTGTGCACTTTGTGGCACATCTTTTGATGTATACATATACATATGAGTATTATCTTTTAGAGATATTGGTATTATGAGCTCCATTTTATTATGTGCTTGTGATTTGGAACTATTAGTTCATCCCGTCTATCGCTTTATCTTGATTTTATTTCTTCAAAAAGATTGTCAGCTAACTATTAGGCCTTTTTCATAGGTAGACATCACATAAGATCACTATGGTAGGATCTCTGAGGAATCAAGCACGACTTAGAGCACCTATTTTGGAAGATATGGACCCGATGGGCGTATTTGAAGCCTTCATGTAAAGGATGGAGCATGTAGGTGATACCTAAAATCATTCTACCACCTCCGCAAAGGTAGACTAATGACAAGTTATTAGAATGTTTTCGTGGCTTGCGCCCATAAAAGTTCGATGGTTGACAGAACCATGGAAGGCAGAATAATGGTTACGTGAGATGGAGCTAATCTTTGAAGCTCTTGAGTGTAATGAATAGGATAAGTGACACCTTGTTATGTTTTAGTTAACCTATGCTACCATGGACTGGTGGGAAGCTGAACGAGCAACAATTGGAGTCGACACTGCACGAAGGATGCCTTCGAAAACCTTCAGAGGTAGATTTCTGGAAAAGTACTTTCTAGAAGATGAGAAGGATCAATAAGAGAAGAATTTCATTAGCCTGGTCCAAGGAGGTTGGACTATAAGGGACTATACAACGTAATTTGAGCGATTGTCGAGATTCTCTCAACACATATCGATACTATGAGTGATATCGGTTGGTTATGGTTAGGTTTTAGCCAAAAATGTTAACCGAACTGAGACATTCGGTGTGCTTCTCTTGTAAATCATTTTTGACTGCCTTATTCGGTTCTTGTTTTATCACCGGCCAATGCTTATGGCAGTCGATTTCGGTTAACCGATCGGTGTTCTTCCATTTTTCTTCTTCTTCTTCCCTTTTTTCTTCTTCTTTTCTTCTTTTTTTTTTCTTTTTTTTTTATTGTGAATCAGTGTTCTACTCTTGTCAAAACAAACTTTCCCAAAATACAATCAACTTACTAAAGTATTGATTATCAAATCAGCAATATAAACTCAACTATTTTTCAAAAACAATCAAATTATGAAAACAAACTCTTAGTTATGGTTGATTGGTCTCAAATCCAATATTAAAATCTAGAAAATCAACAAAATGGGGGATCCTTGAGAGAGATAGAGACATTTTGTTGGGGGATCCTTGCGAGAGATAGAGATAGAAAGGGGATTCAAGGGTTTAGAAAGAGAAGAGTATTACCTTGTTTAGGCTCGAGATCTGACTCAGATCTGTCAATGGTCAATGACAACGGCGATGTGGGTTGCTGTAGACCAACGATGTTGGTGATATGGTGCCAGAGATTAACCAAGGCGGTGATGCTTATGGTTTTGGCTTTGCAATAGCTTTGACAAAGAAAAACAACTTTGAAGCTCTTTAGCTTTTGTGGTTCCAATAGATGAAAAACCACTTTGAAGTTCTTTAATCTTTTGTGGTTCCAATAGATGAGATGCAGAGATATAAAAAAAATGACATGCAGAGCAAATTTGACTAAGAGAGAGAAAAAGTGATGATGAAATGCAGAGATACTTTGACTACTTGGCCCTTGGGGTTTGGTGAAATTTATTACTCCAACTGGTTGTCTAAAAATTAGTGGATAGGATTTCATCTAGACAGTAGACACTAGTCTGATATATTGATTCATACACGTATAAGCTCTAGAAGGTCGGTTCAGCGGTTTACAGTTTTAAGTTATAGGAACCGTGTACCGAACAGAAATCTCGATGTCCCTCACAAAATAACATCGACCACCAACCAAGTCCTTAGAAAATTGGCCAAAACTGTGGATTTCATCGAGATCGGCCGGTCGGTTAGACCAGCCAATTTTTTTATCTGCCCTAATCAATACCCCTCAGAAGAAGGTGAAAAGATTTCACCAGGGACTGAACCTTTACCTTCGACACATGATAACCGATCACCTCAATCAGAGTTTTGAGGGACTAGTTAGACTTGCTGTGAGACTAGAAAAAGATGCCAATCCAGTGTAGCAATAGCAGCTGAATCGACCTATGCCACTGAGGACTTTTCAATTGAAGGATTTCCAGAAAACACCGCCGAGGAATATCCAAGGTTGGAGACCTCAGGGTAACTTCCAGAATAATAAGCGTACCTGGGATGGAACAAGGAAACCATAGATTGCTTACCCTTAATCTCAGCAGTAACAACAACAAGGATAGCCACCCCGGGTACCATTCGTCACCCCACGACTGGGTACTGAAGAATGCTTTAATTGCGAAAGGCCTGGACATATTGCAAAGTTCTGCACAGTCCCCAAACTTCGTTAATGGTCAGATGCCACCTATAACAACTACAACAAGCCTGGCCAGTTGAGCAAGGATTGTCGCACCCTTTGCAGAGAATACTATGGGGTACCTATTCAAGGACTTCAAGGATCCCCAAATCAGACTTGAGTGAATGCTATTATCCCCGAGGAAGCTGGTTTTAATGCTGAGGAGCAGCAGATTTTGGAAGGTACACTTATACTCTTTCACAGTTAAGTTAAAGCTTTATTCAACACTAGTTCTACATATTCATACATTGTTGTTAAGATTTTGTACCAGTTGGGATGTTTTGACTCTATATCGACTACAGAGAGATGAATAAGGTTACAATCAATAATAGATATCCACTTCCTTAGATAGATGATCTGTTTGATCAGTTGTAAGGATCAAGGATCGTTTCAAAAATTAATCTACGGTCAGGATATGATCAGTTGTTAGGTCAACCAGAGGATGTGTCCAAAACTACTTTCAAGATGATGTACGACCGTTCTGAATTTCTAGTGATACCCTTTGGATTAACTAATGCCACGATAGTATTCATGGACTTAATGAATAGAGTATTCAGACCTTATCTAGATCAATTCATTATAGTGTTTATCGACGACATCTTAATTTACTCCAAGACAGAGGAAGACCATAAGGAGTAATTTAGATTGCTCTACAGATGCTTCGAGATAGCCAGTTATATGCTAAGTTCAGTAAGTGTGAGTTTTGGCTATAGGAAGTGAAATTTCATGGACATACTATTTCCAAGAACGGTATCTCGGTAGACTCATTTAAGATCAATGCAGTCGTGAACTGGAACAAAACAACCAATGCTACGGAAGTTAGAATTTTTCTTGGTCTAGCTAGATATTATTGGAGGTTTGTGCAAGGATTCTCCAAGATCGTGGGACCACTAACGAATATGACGAGAAAAGAGACGAAGTATGAATGAACGGATAACCACGAGGATACATTTTAAGAGGGAAAGATTAACTTCAGCGCGGGTACTGGCACTACCCAAAAGTATATAATCTACAGTGATGCATCGCACCAAAGACTTGGATGTGTGCTTACGCAAGATAGGAATGTGATTGTGTATGGATCAAGATGATTAAAACCCCATAAAAAAACTACCCTACGCATGATCTGGAGTTAGCTGTGATAGTGTTTGTATTGAAGATCTGGCGGCATTACTTATATGGAAAAAAGTTCGACCTGTTCTTAGATCATATGAACTTAAGGTATCTGGTCGTTCGGAAGGATTTGAACATTCGACAACAAAGATGGATGAAATTACTCAAGGACTACAACTTTTCTTTATAATACCATCTGGGTATGGCAAATGTGGTCGCTAATGCTTTGAGTCGTCGACCTCGACTAGTATTCATTACCATATTGATTCGAGAATGGCAAGCATTGGAAGTTTTAGCCGAGTTTGACCTTCAGCCAGTAGAATCAACGGAAGGACAACTTCTTAGATGTCTAGTCATATAACCGACTCTAATCACCCGTATCATAGCAGTTCAGTAGACAACTGAGGATTTGAAACTATGGTTCGCAAGATGTCAGCCAAAGAACCTGAAGTCTGGAGTACTAGTGCGGACGGAGCTTTAAGATGCAAGGGTAGACTTTGTGTGCCTGACGAAGATAATCTCCGAAAAGATGTTTTGGATGATGCACACAAGTCACGAATGACTATACATCTTGGAGGTACGAAGATGTACAAGGACTTAAAAAGGAATTTTTGATAGGAAAGAATGAAGAGAGAAGTAGCTGAGTATATATCTCAGTCTCGTACATATAAACAAGTGAAGGTGGAACATCAGAAACCAGTGGGACTTCTACAGTTGCTGCCAATTCCCCAATGGAAATGGGAATATATCACTATGGATTTCATGGTAGGTTTGCCAAAGTCTCAGCAAAACCACAACACTATCGTGTATCGGCTGAAGAAAATAGCACATTTTATTGCCTACAGTATGACGTACCAGTGGAACGCATGAGCTGAATGTATCTACAACGAGTTGTACGATTACATGGTGTACCTATCTTAATTATGTCTGATCGAGATTTGCATTTCACCAAAGAGTTCTAGAAAAGTCTTCTTCGAGCAGTGATGGGAACTACACTGAACTTGAGTTCAGCTTTTTATCTACAGATTGACGGTCAAACTGAACGAGTAAACAAAGTGATGGTAGATATGCAATGTGTTTGCGTTATACATTTTGAGAGTTCTTAGGAGACACATCTACTGCTGATAGAATTCGCCTATAACAATAGCTATCATATGAGCATAGGAATAGGGCCGTTTAAAGCTCTGTATGGAAGACCTTGTGACAAATGACAAAGACAACTCAGACCAGACATAAGAGTTATGCTGACAAATGTCGCAAAAACTTGGAGTTCACTATAAGAGATCACGTACTGCTCAAGATTTAACCTGTTCAAGGAATCGTCAGATTTGGTCAGAAGAGAGGCAAGCTATCGCCTCGATTCATTGGACCATTCTAGATCCTAGAATGCATTGGGAAAGTTGCCTATGGACTGGCATTGCCACTGAAGATGTCAAGAGTGCACAATGTTTTCCACATCAGTATGCTGAGGAAATGTGCTCACAACCTGGTGCATGAGATCAACTTCGAGGATATTTAAGTCCACAACAACGTCACATTCAATGAAGGACCAGTGAAGATCCTTGACCACAGAATTAAAAATCTCAGGAATGTGAAGATTCTGTTGGTGAAGATTTAGTTGAAGCATCACGATGAGGGAGAGGCCTCATGGGAACTAGAGTCGGAGATGCGAGAGAAGTTTTCATTTTTGTTTTTAACCCTACTACTTCAAATTTCGAGGATGAAATCTTTTAATAAGTGTTGGATGATGTAATATCCTGTATTTTTGGATTTATATTAATACAATAAGATTCTATATAATTGTCTTTGCAATAATTATAATTTCACTTTCAATCAACTGAACTTGTCTCAATTGAATAACATTGTGTCTTTTCAATCGATTGAAACTTTGCCGACAAAAATGCAATGATTGCATCCCAGATCAATCGATTGAACCCTTGTCAATTGATTGAAATTGTGCCACTCGTTTTCAATCGATTGAAGTTGTCTCAATCAATTGAAATGTCAGGATCTTTATTCCACAGTTCACGAAACCATTACCACCTTGCCTCTTCTTTCTCTATATATATGAGTTGTGTATGTGTATAAGGGGTGCAAAAAACTAGAGAAAGTTAGATAGGCAGAGATATTATATCTATATACACACTCATACATATATAAACACACACACACGTATATACTATATATATTCGAGCAATGTAGACATACCAATTTTTACCAGACTTTCGAACCTAGGGAGAATTACCTTTGGATACGATGATGATACTGTCCGGCGTGCTTGGACAGTCTTCAAGAACTCTTCATGGACTTCAAAAAGATTTTCAAACAATTTTATTTCAAGAAAATGAGGGTAAATAGATCTTCGAAGAAAGGTTTCTATGATTTATCGTGTATCAGATACGGGTGGTAAGGAAATTAGAGCGTTCGGGATGACAGAGATCCAAAGGAAGAAGGTTTAGAAGCTTAAAATAATCATTTTCCTATTTTATCATTCAAAAAAGAGAAAAATAAAACAATCAATGCAGAACCAATGAATTTAGGCTCTAGAGATGAATTTTACTTATTCTAGACTTTGAAACAATCTCAAAAATATTTTATTTATAATATTTTGAAGTAGAACAACTTAAATAAGGATTTTTTTTTTAGTAATGTTTGGGCTACACCCATCCACACCCACCTCAAGGTGTGGATGCTTTTAGGGTGTGGATGGGTGTAGCCCTAGCATTTGTTGTTGTTGTTTTTTTTTTTTTTTATATATATAAAGAAAATAGAGTATGAAAAGAAAAAGAAAATGCTTAAAATGAAAAACTGGCACACAGGACTAAGATCTGACACTCAGTAAGTGTCGGTGCAGCACTCAGCAAGTGTTGCTGCAGCATTAACTGAGTATAGTAGAGATCAAATTGACTGCCGCTCTGTACGCAGTATTGAAAAATAAAATTGCTTCTAGAACCTTCTTTGGATCTCTAGAATATCCCAAATGATCTCATTTCTTAAGGATATATTTTATACCCTTAAGTAACCTTTAACATGATTAGATCATCTAAAAAGGACAAAAGAACCCTTCACTTTGAGATTTTTCTGTAAATATAGACCTCTTGGGTTGGTGGAGAGATTGCCTAGTCTTGGGAAGAAATTTAGAGAATTAAGAGAAGTTTTTTAGAGAAGAGAGATACAATATGAGTTTCTTCTAGAGAAACTCAGTCCTTAAAGATCTAAAGTGAGGAATTCAAAGAGTTTGAAGAGATTAAGAAGACGAAAAGAGAAAAGAAAAGCAAAGTTTGAAGAAGAGGAGTGAAGAGCACTTGAATATTGATCCAAATCAATCAAGATCTTTATAAATCTGAGTATTCCCAGAGGTAATTCTCTCAACTAGTGTGTTATATTTTCATAATTCAATCACAATTCATAGAATTCTAGGATCCTTTTACAAGAATTTCAAAAAGTCTCTTTTAACCTCATTTCATCACATACCACTTGAATTGTGATTGAATTCTCATTTACTTGTTGATTTGGATCTAGTTGATTATGGATTGAGTTTTGAAATAAGCTTTTTAAGAGAAAATTTGCTTTGGATCATCAAGTTAGTTTGAATTCTCTCTCTTTGTTCATCTATTATTTCTTTGTTCATACTCTTCTCTTGAAAATCAATGGGATCTTCAATATCCCGTTTGAATTCCTTGAGTTTGATCTCTTAATTTTTTGTAAATTGATGGTTTACATGAGGACTAAGGTTGATTTTGTTCATATTTAAGACCAATTGGTAGAATCAAGTCTTGTATCCATGGCTTGGGTCTATCAACATGAAGGTTTCATAGAAAGTTCTTCATATTCTATTGAGACCTATGAAGACTGGTGTTCTTAGTATCCAAGGATCATTGATTTAGGAGGAGAATCAAACCAAATAAGTTTTAAATTCCTCAATGACCATCAATTTGAGAGAGGAATTGGATCTAGAACAAACCAATTGTCATAGTTTGATAGTTAGATCCAATTAAGTTTAAGTGTTTTGGTATGTTCATGAACTTTAGTAGAATCCTTAGAGATCTCCATGGAGGTTTCTTTAAGGTTGATTTCATGAAGATCCTTAATATTTTGTTAATTATCTTGACTGGTTATAACCAATACTTGGTCCAAATTCTCTTTAGAAATTTGGAACAAGTTGAGTTTAAATGAGAAATGACAATTCAACAATGGTGCAGTGATTTTGATGATGACCTGTGATCAAAGAATTCTAGTTAAATCATGATCCATTGGATTTGGAAGAGACCAATTGGAATGTGTCTAAAACACCTAGATCAACCATTGTAAGGTTTTTTTGATGAGATTTCATGGTTAACATGGCTTGATCATGGGTTTTGCAACCCAATTGTTCTCTATCTAAAATTTCAGAACAGTGGCCTTTTTTTAAGATGAATGGATCAGAGGCTTAATCAAAAACTTTAAGCTCCAAATATTTTTTCTTATGAAGTTTTATGAGTTAATACGATCCTCTAAAATGATTGATGTGATTCAAATTCGTTTGCTATTTTTAATAAATCATACAAAGTCTCTAGACAGAGAGTTAATAAACTCTGAATGGTGTCTGATCTTGTTCCAATGTTGTCATGGGTTCTTTTTAAATATGTTGAAGCTATATCATTTCTATATAGACATTACATTGGCTCTAGGTTAAGGCCCCTCTGGACCTTCCTTTCGAGACTTGTATGTCTATAGGGATGTTACGATTTCAACAGTTAAAGAGAATTCATGATTTTGGTCAAACTTATTTGTCTTGGTAGATTTGGATGAAAATTTGATAATATTATATTCAAGCATGTGGACTAACCCTTGTTTTATAGCACAATTGAACTTATTATATTCATTTTTCTCTTTATTTTGTTTGGTCTTAGTTGTTTTACTCATTTTGTAACTCCATGTATGACACCTTAGATCGGGTTTTGCCTTATATGCTTATGTGATTAGAGACCCTTTTCCTAGGTTTTCTATATTTTGTATGCATTGCACGTTTCCAATTCGCAGTTAGATCCCGGGTTCGTTCTCTCGTTCTCAAACTGCATATCATTTGTGTGCTATTTGAGTTTACTTGGTTATGGATGCCTTTTTTAGAAATTTAACACCCCTTTCAACTTGCTTGTGCTATGTAAATCTATATCTATGTATTGATTGGGACACACATAAGAGTTTAAATTGAATAGAAGGATGGTGACTAGAGGCCTATCCATGATAGGATGAGAGGGGGCGCTTTAGTACCACCGGGCTTCTACCCCTCTCATTCCATGATCCCCGGACCTAGAAATCTTTGGTTTTGAAGAACTGTAGCTTTCAAAATGATTTCTTAATTTTCCTTTTAAAAATTAAGTGGCAACTCTTTCGTTTTAAATTGATTTGAAAAATTGAGGAAAAAGCCCAAAAGCTATGGGCAAAACCTTGATTATAAGATTACGCTTCCTCTATCTTGTTAGCTAAGCATCATTGACCTTGGATGTATCCAAATTCATGAAAAGTATGATGATTATCCAATCTTGTGATCCTATTACCCGTAAGTCCAAAATTCACCATTTTTTGATTGAAAGAATTCGAATTTGCAAAATGTTTTGAAATGCTTTGAAAATCACCCTTTTGAAAGAAAAGGTCCAAGGTCTACTTTTTAAGCGAGCAAAGTTGAAACTCAATCGCCTTTATAGAAAAAAAAAATGTGTTCACCTTCCTACTTTCTCAAAATTTTAGAAAATTGTTCCTATTTTAGAAAAGACACCAAAGGAAATTTCAAAAATTTTTCAAGAAACATCTAAAACCTCAAAAAGGTGACAAGGATCACAATGAGAGGAGAAATTAGCGCACTTGACATGGATAAGGATTTTTATGTGCTTATGTTCTATTTGTTAGATTTGGGATTTTTTCTTTTTATTTGGCATATAGAGTAGGCACATACTGCATCGTCATCCGCATAACGTGTGTGCGATTCACAACATCACATCTTTTAAAAGAATCAATCAAAATAAAATTTTTCCTTGAAAGAAAAAGAGTCATTGCACATCAAAGTTTTGTAAATAAAAGAGTTGACACAATAAGGTTATGATTGTAGGATAGCAGTGGACACCAGGACAGTTTGTTTTAGACTTAAGTTCAAGGTTGGTAAGAAAAAAATCAGAGATAGAAAGAGGGATGGATCAAGAACAGAATGCTGCAGAGATGTCAAGAATAAATGAGAGGATGGATCAAATGATGACTATGTTCGAAACCTTAGCCCGCCAGAGGCTTGCGATTGACCTACTGATAGTTGACCCTCCTCCACCTACAAATCGAGTTAGAGAGGAAGACTGGTATGAGGATCTTGAGCCACCAAGAGTCGAAGTGCCTAGGGAAGAGAGAGAGAAAATTGAGAAAGCTGAGAAAGAGCATATTAAGATTAAGGAGAATGTCAAAAAGCTAGAGAAAGTTGTCTGCAAGTCTAATGGGCTTGATAGTTATCTAGTAGAGCTGGAAGGTCTGTTTGAGGGAGCTAAAGAGAAGTTACCGGCCAGTTTTAAGATGCCTGAGATTGATAAATTTGATGATTCAGACAATCCCAGAAATCATGTAAGGATATGCATCAGAGCTTTTCAGCCAAGTGGTTTGAGTCCTGCCATGATGGCTTAGCTATTCCAGCAAATCTTGACTGGAGCAGCCCTGCCCTAGTACTTCACATTGGAACCAGGTAAAACTCGTGTGTGGGAAGAAGTTATGAAGGCTTTCGTCATGCAATATGAGTACAATCAAGAGCTGGATGTAACTGTGAGAGATCTAGAACAACCAAGCAGGAAGGCAAGGAATCATTCATCAAGTTTTTGGCCCGTTGGAGAGAGAAGGCTGCGAGAATGAACCAACGACTGATCGACAAATACCAGATTCGAATCTTGGTGAAGAACTTACAAGGTATCTACTAAGAGAAGCTCGTGTATCGGTGCATTCATACTTTTGCAGAGTTGTTTGAGGTAGGGACCAGGATCGATGATGTAATCAGAGAGGGCAAAATTAAAAAGGAAGATTTGTAAGGGAACCGGCCTCGAAGGCCTTTCTATGGGGAAAACACTGGGAATCAAGAGGTAACTGATGTTAATACATTAAGCCAGCCAGAAGAAAGGCAGAATTCATCGAGAAAGGGAACCGCATCAAGGCCCAAGTTAAAAGGAAAAGATCATCATTTCACAGATCTGGGGATTTCACTGTCCACCACCCTCAAGAGACTAATAGAGAAAGGTTATTTAAAGCCTCTAGATACAAGGCCCATACCTGATCTACTTCCACTAGGCTTCAATGTTAACATCTATAGTGAATTCCACCAAGCTCATGGCCACACGACCGATCAATGTATAAGGTTGAGGCACGACGTGCAAGATTTGCTCGATAACAAGGTCATCTTTTTTCCCCCTGCAAACAGACCAAATGTGACCTGGAACCCACTCCCCAATCATTATGCAGGGCCACTACTACGAAATATCAATTTTTTAGATGTCGGGTAAGAATTCTTTGATCCATCTGATTTGATTGTGCCATTAGGACAAGATACCAAGGCATATAAATTTCCAGAAGAACAAAGGGTATGCATCATGATGGTCGAGGAGGAAGAATGGCTATTGGGAGGAGAAGAGGATCAAGCCTTCGAAGAAGATATCGACAATGACATCATTCAAATTAATTGGTGGGATCTGAATAACCCAACCGACAACTCTGTTTGGGAAGAAGAGGAATCATATAGTGATACTGATAGCTTGTGGTACGAGGACGAAAAGAATGAGAAGATAGAAGAAGTAACGAAATTAATCAGTCGTGCTCAAATAGATGACCTTTGGAAATCACAAGAGGAATTCAGCCACCTTACCAAATCAGGGAGGCATTTCAAGACACACAAGTTGGAGGGGGACCATCCAAGAAGGGATTTGGAGAAGGAAACGGGGAAAATGTTTGAGGAAGATGAGGAAGAAGACCGGGTGTTGCAATAAATAAAGCGGATTCAAGTGAATATATCTGTTTGGGGACTGTTAATCTCTTCAAAAACACATAGGCAGTCTATGTTATATGCCCTAAACCAGTCAGAGATCCCTATTGAGATCACACCGGGGGAATTAGTCACTATCATCAACGTTCATGCATAGGCACCTGCGATCACATTCATCGATGACGATCTACTATATGAGAGACCGGCTCATAACAAGCCTTTCACGTTATAGCCTAGTGCTTGGGAAGAACTATACCAGTATGTCTCATTGACAACATGTCCGCCCTCAACATCGGTCTAATGAAGAGTGCTATAAGGATGGACCTAGACCAATCAATGTTTCAATTGTCAACCCAAGTCGTGCGCGCGTATGACAATTCTCAAAGGGCTATCATTGGGGTGGTTAGCCTCAAGGTGATCACGAGTCCATTGGAGAGAGAGACGAAGTTTCAAGTTATTGACATTCCTTCATCATTTAATCTGCTTTTAGGGAGGCCTTGGATTCATAGCATAGATGGTGTGTCATCCACATTGCATCAAAAGGTCAAGTACGTCTTAAGGGAGAAAGTGGTGGGAAGAAGGTAGTGAAGGAAGTACTAGGAGATAGCTAGATTAAGGAGCTAGAGGTCCCGACTGATGCTCCTATACTGCAGGTCCGCTTTCCTATGCAACATGTGAAATCAAGGGTTTTGAGTTTGTTTAGGTTAATATGATAGGATAAAGTACGCCGTCTGAATTACTACCACTATACTTCGATCAGTAAGCCAATCTTATGGTGGCTGGTATCATTAAGAAGATGGGATTCTTTCTGGGAATAGGACTAGGTAAGAGAAATCAGGGGTTGGCAGAGTTTCCTGAAATAAAAAGTCAGAGAAATAGCTTTGGGTTGGGATATGTTCTGATGGAGGAAGACAAGAAGCAGAAACAAAAGGAGCTGTAGAGAAAGTGAAGCCGTATTAGAAGACCTTTAATGGGTATTTTGTTAAAGAATGTTAAGATTTCCCTTTTTGCGATTTTCCAGAATCATGGTTGGATTGGACAGACATGTGCCTAAAGCCGAGATTTGAGATTTTCTGCGATCATGGGTTCACTGAATATGAGGATCCCTACTTATCGACTCCCCCAAAACCAACCTCATTTGGTGATTGGATGACAGCTCTGGACAAGGATGCAATGAAGAATCTGATGGGAGGAGAAGAGTCTGAGAATAGAAAGGGAAGAAAAAGATAGAGGAAGTTGAGTTGTATGCATTGGTCAAGAAGGAAAAGTGGACAGATTTTAACTTTTGGTTGTGTGGGTTTAGTGATAGGGTTTGTCCCTCCTCGGATTCTGTATCGGTCGATTTTAATTTCTGTTGATGAAAATGATGTAACCCAGAATAATGTTATCAATGAAAATGTGACTAATTCTGCTTACTCGACTGTGCTTAATGATGATTATGATGATTTTGAAAATAATATTCCACCTGATTTATAAAAATTAATTGAAAGAGAAAATGAACTTGCATACAAAATCATTGAGGAAACTTAACAATTAACTTAGGTAACAAAGAAAATCCTCAAAATGATTTTATCGGCACTACGTTCAATGAAGACGAAAGCATAAAATTAATCTCACTACTAAAAGAATTCACGGATGTTTTTGCATGGTCTTGTACCAGAGATTGTCCAACATCATATCCCCCTGTTTCGAAATTCCAAACCCATTAAGCAAAAGTTGAGGTGAATGAGACCATAATGGACTCTCAAAATCAAGGATGAAGTCTAAAAGCAGTTAAAGGCAGGATTCTTGATACTCACAAAATATCCAGAATGGGTAGCTAACATAGTACCAGTTCCTAAGAAAGATGGACGCATACGAGTGTGTGTTGACTTCTGAGACCTAAACAAAGCCAATTCTAAGGATGACTCTCCCCTTCTGTACATAGACGTATTGGTGGATAACACAGCGGGGCGTGAACTTTTATCTTTTATGGATGGATTCTTAGGATATAATCAGATACTAATGGCACCCAAGGATAGAAAAAAGACTACCTTTATCATACATTGGGGTACCTATTGTTATGGAGTCATGCCTTTCAGGCTTAAGAACACAGGTGCAACCTACCAAAGGGCAACAACCACATTACTTCATGACATGATCCATAAGGAGGTAGAAGTATATGTGGATGACATGATTGTGAAGTCAAAGAAGAGAGAGGGACATCTAGAGCCTTTCGAAAAATTCTTTGAGAGACAGAAGAAGTATAGGATGAGGCTGAACCCACAGAAGTGTACTTTTGGGGTAACCACCGGGAAGCTGTTAGGATTCTTAATCACTCAAAGGGGGATAGAAGTAGATCCTAACAAAATCAAAGCCAAAATGGAAATGTCGTCACCTAAGAATGAAAAAGAAGTCAGAGGGTTCCTTGGTTGAGTCCAATTTATTTACCGATTCATTTCGAAGCTTACCATGAGCTGTGACCCGCTCTTTAGGTTGTTAAGAAAAGGGCAGAAATTCAAGTGGGATGATCAATGCCAAGAAGCCTTTGATAAGATCAAATCCTACCTCCAAAAGCCACCCATCCTTTCACTACCTAACCCAGATAAACCCTTACTCTTTTACCTATCAGCCACTGAAAATTCAATGGGGTGCATGCTAGCCCAAGAGGGAGGGGAGAAACATTATGAGAGAGCCATTTGTTACCTTAGTAAGATGATGACGGGGTATGGGCTTAATTATTCACTAATAGAAAAGACTTGTTGGGCCTTATCCTGGACCACCCGTAGTCTTAGGCATTACATGCTAGTTTTTCCTATCATACTTATTTCCTACATGGACCCCCACAAATACCTATTTAAAAAACCCACCTTGACTAGTAGAATGTCCCAGTGGATGCTAATGTTAGCAGAATTTGACCTCAAGTATATCACCGCCAAGTCTGTCAAAGGAAGAGCCGTCACAGAACATTTAGCTGACTTTGCTATAGAAGGAGAGAAGGAAGGGGAATTCTAGTTCCCCGGTGAGGAGATAATGGGGGTAGATGAAGGCATGTAGAAGATGTATTTCGATGGGACCGCCGACCAAAAGGGCTATGGGGTAGGAATCATCTTGGTTACACCTAATGGAGCCCACAACCCCTTAGTAATCAAACTTAGGTACACCTCTACTAAATATACTACCTAGTACAAAGCTTGCATTTTAGGGCTGAAGGATGCTTTGCATCTGGAAGTTAAGAAGATTGATGTTTTTGGATATTCAAACCTGATCATATCCAAGTCTGGGGTGGGTAGATGGTGAAGCACGAGAAATGGATACCATACCATGAGTACCTGGAGTCTGATCACTTTCTATTACCTACCCCGTGAGGAAAACCAGTTGGCCGATTCCTTAGCAACCCTAGCTTTGATGATCAAGATTCCCATAGGTGTCAAGATAGCTCTGCTCACAATAAAAAAAAGGGACAAGCCTTTATTAGAAATGATTGTAGCTACAAAAGAACTTGAGGATGAATTGTCGTGGTACGTGGATGTATGGAATTTCATCAAGAAGGGAGAGTACCCTGAAGGGTCGTCCGAGAAAGATAAAAGGGCAATCAGGTGATTCACCGCACAGCTTATCATCTGTGCGGACATATTATGGAAGAAATCATATACCAGGTATAATTTGGAAAGCTTGTATGGGAAGGAATCCCAAAGAATGATGAAAGAGATACATGAAGGAGTCTATGGGCCTCATATGAATGGACACATGCTGGCAAAGAAGATAATCAGATAAGGATATTATTGGACTACCCTTGAAAAAGACTGCTGTGAGTATGTAAGGAAGTGCTATAAGTGTCAGGTTCATGCCAACCTAATGCACATGTCACCGTCTCAAGTCTATAGTATGACCACTCCTTGGCCATTCTCTGTGTGGGGTATCGATATGATCAGAGAAGTTTTCCCAAAGCATCTAACGAACATTGATACATAATCGTGGCAATTGATTATTTTACTAAGTGGGTGGTAGCACCGTTATATGCAACATTGAAAGCCAAAGATGTGGTGAGCTTTATTCAGAAGAACATAATCTATAGGTATGGGGTTCTGAGTGAGTTCATTTCTGATCATGGCAGTAATTTTCATGGAGAAGTCACTCCTTTGTTGGAAAAGAACAAGATCATGCATCATCTGTAATCACCATATAGGCCACAGACGAATGGGGCGGTTAAGGCGGCCAATAAGAATATCAAGGCGATCTTGGGAAAAACCATAGACACTTACAAGGATTGGCATAGGAAATTGCCATTTGCACTATGGGGATACCGGACGTCTATGAGGACTTCTACCAGAGCTACACTGCATTCATTTGTATATGGAATGGAGGTTGTCTGACCAGTTGACGTGGAGATACCATCTTTACGTATATTGGCGGATTATGAAGTGTCAGAATTCAACTGGCTATGTGAATGGTATGAGGAGTTAGCTCTCATGGACGAGAAATGAATATTAGCCCTGAGTCATGTTCGAGGGTATCAGAGAAGGATAGCTCGTGCTTTTAACAAGAAAGTTCGCCCGAGGAAGCTTGCTGAGGGTGATCTTGTTCTTAAGGAATTGAAAGCACTAGTTTTTTTATCCTAGAGGAAAGTTTAAACCAAATTGGGTTGGTCCTTACATCATCAAAACACTTCTATTTGGAGGAGCTGTTTACCTCATGGACTTAGACAGAGTTGAGTTCAAGCAACCAATCAACATTGATCGGCTCAAGAAATATTTTGATTAGAAAAAGCCTTGTTTCTAAAACCACTACTTCAAGACTTCCAGAGTCAATGAACTACGTTTTGACCTGATTCCCACTCAGGGATACATAGGCAGCCAGCGCGGTTTAGTCACAAATACCCTCATAATGCATAATGTTCTTCTTCTAGGCCTTAGCCGAACTACTAGAGAACATGATGCCCACTCAGGGATAAATAGGCGGGCCTCTCATGGCCTTCGATCCCCAAAGAAACCCAAACAATCTCCTACCCTTCAAACCAAGGGCAAGCTGACGTTTTCCCAATAAACTACTTCATCACCATTCAACCAGGGGCTAATCTCGTTTGTCCAGCATCTCACACTAGGGGCAAACTTCCATTTGCCAAAAAGAAAACCCCAACATACCTTTGGGTCTACTGGCTTTTCGAATAAAAATCAAGTTTGAAAATTCTTAAAATTTATTTCAATATGTGAATCTGAAACTGAGTAATAAAAGCTGAAAAGAAACATAAAAACGAGAATTCTACATTATCATAAAGTCATTTGTAAAGGGAACTACAATGAAGAGGTGTTGTGGGTTGATGATTCTCCGACAAATCTTCCTAAAAATCATTAAGAAGTCAGAAAAGTGCATGAAAAGAAAGCAGAAATCGTCGCAACATTTATAAATGCTTGTATGCATGTCTCTTCTCAGTCTGAGTCTATCTCATAATCACTCCCTAGATCTCCAAAATGTACTCCTCAGAAGTCTTTTGGCGGCAGCCGTACTGCCTAGCAACCCTATCCGGAATAGAAAAGTAATGGCTCGGAGGCCAGGAAGCAGATCCCTTTCTGCTCAGGAAATCGAACAATGATAGAGCATACTCCTAAAAAGCACAAATGCAATAGATATCCTCAGCCAATAAGGCCCTGAGCCATGCAAGCCAACCATCACATGTACTAAAAAGCCTCCGAACCTATCTCTGGTCAAAAGGGAGAACCCTGGGAGGATCGTGAGGAATAACTAGAAGCCTTAGGTGCTCTAGAAACCACAATTACAAGATCATGGTCTTAGCAAGAACAAGCATCATAGGGTTCTTGTGTGAACGAAGTCCAAGGGCAACTGGTATGATGGTGTCAGAAGTAGAAGAAAAGAGGAAGTAAGAAGTGATGGGAACTCCATCCAGATGCATGATGATCAAATTGCCCGCCCATAACTGGGCAATATTGGGGAAAGGTGAGTGGAAAGTGAATCTCATGATCAGAAATCAAGGATCTCGTGGCAGGATGGGTACAACCAAGAAGTAATGAAAGGTCCTGAACATATCCAATATAAATAGAAGGGAGAATCAGATTAGAGAACGGGCTAAAGTTGATAATGGCATTGAACTCCTCAAGAAAAGGAGAAACCTCCTGGTAGCCAAATCTGAATACATGGAACTCTGGATCCTTGCACTGACATGAATAAAATATTGTGTGCTCTCGTGTGTAACACCCAAGTGTAGGTGATCATGCAAGTAATATAGTACTGGAAATCCAGGTCGATCCCACGAGGAAGGAATAGATTATTAAGATGTTTTTATCTAAATTATCTCTTAAAGAAAAGAAAATATGATTGATTTTGAAGGATTATTAAACTAATTGTAATATTGAAAAGTATATAAAATAACTAGACTAGTGAATTTAATGAGAATAATTAAAACTGCGAATTAACTTGAAATAAGTAAAATATGAATTAATGGGTTAGGATTACACAAATTCAGACTAGATTCACTAATTATCATGCCTAAGGAAGGATATGGTCACCTACTATAATTTAACAGTTGCCTCTTGATGTTTGTGTCTTGCTTGAGTTGAGTCAATACCAAATATTTATTAATCGGCATAAAACAAAGCCAAATGATCCTATGAATTAATTACGGGCAGATTTGAAACAATTCCTCTTTCCATTCAAAACATTTTAACAAGTCCAAATACTAATTATTTGAAGTGCGAAATTGATTTGAGTGTTTAAGTTCATGAAACAAATCAAAAATTAGATTAGAATGTAAGACCAATGTTTAATATAGTTAGAAAACATTCTGAAAATAATTCTAAACTGTATTCCATGGAAAAGTTAAATCATGAAGGTTGCCCTTTGAGAACATGCATGAAAATTGGCTTTTCTAGTGCTTCATCGCACAAACCTAACACTAGGTTTTGCCTACCATTAGCAAAATAAATCTAACAATCATAGATAACATAAACATAATGAATATCATGATTAAACAAGAGCTACTAATCTGAAAGTATAAATAAACAAGAGCAACAAAACCTGGAACGAAGACAAACTACTTTATTGATTTGAAATCTTGAAATAACATCCAAACATGGCCTTAGAGATCCTCAACTAAGGTTTAGGAGAGCCTTAATAGCCTCTCTAACACCTACTATATGTAAAATATGATAAAAATTGCATATATTACATTTACAAGTCATATATATATGTATCAATATACCATCCTAGACCTAAAGAGAAGTTGTTGGGGGTGAATCTACTGAATGGGACCAGTCCCACTACACTACCATGACCAGTCATGGCTAGGACCGGACCTGCATATGTTTCAGGATCGGTCATGGTCTTCTGCAGTTGACTGCTCTGCGCACCGATGGAAGAATTGCGATATCTCTTTGCTCAGACATCGAATTGATGCACAATTTACGACCACACAACCGTAACTCGATGAACTACAACGTGTATTTCTGGATAAAGTTCACAATTTCAAAGTCTTTAATCTCAAAAATGCCCTTTTCTCAGCTGCTGTCGTCATTCTCTTCTACCAGAATCATCTTTTAAGCAACGAATAGTTTCTTTGACCTACTAAACACTTACAAACCTTGTATAAATGATGTAAATGAAATATATGTAAGGGTTATATGACAAAAAGTGAGACATTCATTGCCAAGCTTCAAGATTCACATCATCTAAATGCACCCAATAGCTTATAAGACCATACAAATACACATGTTTTAGCATTAACATCATGAAAGTGCAATGTTATGTACTTAATAGTAGTGGGTGGTTAAAGTCCTTAATAGTAGTGGGTGGGGATCACTGGAAGATGTCGATAAGTCGTGGTAATAGATTGATTGTAATACCTTGTAATTTTATTGAACTTTGGTATTTTTCTTTAAATAAATAAAGACCCTTTGTTTTATTCTTGTCTTTGTTGAATTTTAGATCCCAATCGATTGGCCTTTATACCAATCGATTGCCATCTTTTGAACTCCAATTGATTGACACCTTTCCAATCAATTAGAATTATGCTGATCTGAATTCATTACGTGGCACTATCCCTATCGATTGCCTTATGATCCAATCAATTGCCATAAAATATTTGTGCCCAATCGATTGTCTCTGGTTCCAATCGATTGGCACCTGCAGAGACAAGTTTTCTTCTTTGTTTTGTGTTTTGACGAGTGGCACTCTCATTCTCAATATATGGACTCATTTCTATCCATTTTGGTTTTGTTGGACTGTTTGGGAGAGAGAGAGATTGATACATATATATACATACTCACATATATACACACCTATATACATATATACACAAACACACATACATTGCCTTTGGCAGAGAAAGGAAAGAGAAGAAGAAGGTAAATAGAAGAAGAAGAGAAGACACAGATAGAGACAGAAAAGAGAGAGAGGATGTAGGATAGAGAAAGCTTCAAGCTTCCCTAAGCTCTACACAAGCCAAACACACCCTTAGGTGAATCCAACTTACTTGGTTATCATCATATGATGTTTTTATAAGCTTTCATGAAGATTAGACGTAGTTACTACGTCCTAAGGACTTTATATATGCTAGACTAAATTTCTGCTAGGAAAGATGAAGTCCCAATCGATTGGGATGTTTTCCAATCGATTGCCATCGGTCTGGAACCAATAGATTAGATAATTTTCCAATCCATTGCCACTGGTTGCAACCCAATCGATTGCCAAGTTTCCCAATCGATTGGTAATTATAGAATATGGTTTGTTGCTATTATTTATTATAAAAGGGGTTCGATCATCCGATTATCGATCTAGACTTCCATAATGCGACTACAGGGAAATAAGTGACAAGGTGATACAGTATTAGAATAATATACACGTTGAATAACGGGTTAATGCATTAAATAGTAAAATTGTTGATATGATGTTGTTAACCGAATTGAGAAGCTGACGTGCATAGTCGTGGGTCTATTGACCCCAGAGGTCGATATTATATATGTTGGTGTGTAAGAATGTGGTCATTAAGATTGTATGATGTCGGGTGTGGAATCCTAAGGTGGTGGGATAGGATCGGGACTACGTGTTAGGTTTTACGTATGATATGAGTTGGACTACGTGTCAGGTTTTACGTATGATAGAGTTAGATTGCATGTCAGATTTGGGAGGTTATGTGATGTGGGACTTCGTGTCGAATTTAGTATATCGGGCCTGGTGGCCATAACGTGTCGGGGCTAGAGTGCCATAGTATATCAGGGCTGTATACTGTAGCATATTGGGGCTACGTGCCGTAGTATATCAGGGCTGCGTACCTTAGCATATTGGGGCTGCGTGCCGTAGTAGTATATCGAGGCTGCGTGTTGTAATAATATAGCGGAGCTAAGTGCTGTGGTGGTGTAGTATTATTGAGTGATATTGTATTGATGAGTGCTTTGATGTTGTAGAGCTAAGTACTGCGAGATTATAGAGTTAAGTGCTGTGACATTGCTAAGTGCTGTAGTATTGCTAAGTGCTATGATATTGCTGAGTGTTATGGTGGAGATGAGTACTGTAGCATGATGGAGCTGAGTGTTGTGGTATGATGGAGCTTAAGGCTGTGGTATAGTGGAGCTAAGTGCGGTAGTATGTCAAGGCTACATGTTGTATTATATTAAAGCTGCATGCCGTATTATATCATGGCTACGTGCCATATTATATTTAGGTAGGTTGGCCAAAACGTTAGGGCTGTATGTCGGTGTCTGACAGACCGTAGGTATAGGACTACATGTCTGATTAATGTGGACCCAAGAGTCTATGTTATATATTAGGACTGGTTGGGACGACGTCTATTGTTCTATATTGAGTTGGTGCATACATGCATACGAGCGATGAGATGATCCTTTTATTGATGCTGTTGTTTTATATACTACAAATCTATAGATACTCTGTTACGGTATGCATTCACTCGTCTTTCGTAGCTGATGGCGTTTATGCCACTAGATATTCGACGTCCAACTGGCCAGTGTTATGAGTATGCAGGAGGTGCATACATAAATAGGGGTTACAAGGATGGAACCTATGATGATGAAGGCTATGCTAGAGTGGACTACTACGCGAGCTGAAGACCTGGAGCTTCGCCATAGATAGTTTATGTTATGTTTCAGAGACTTCTGTATTAGTTAAGTTGTAATCGACGTATGTTGCCATAGTACTTTGATTACATTTTTGCAGATACTTATGGTTTTTATAATGGTTAGTATTGAACTCTGGTTTTATATATCAACCTTAGTACTTTCCAATGCATGGTTTGAATCATTACTCCGATGGTTTGACATTGGTTATGGACAATGTGGTGACTTTCAACTGTCATGGCCTACGGATCCAAAAAGGACTTTATTTTCTCTATTTTTGCTCCTGCGGGGCGTGACAGGACTTTTTATGTCAGAGCCTAGGTTTAATAGTCGCGTTCACCAACTGTCCAACATTTCTTGAGTTTTGAACCTTAAGATTCCTTGAGATAAGGGTTGACTCTAAGAGAACATTTTGAGTTGTTCATATAGAGTTGCTTTATTATTAATGTGACAATAGTTGTAGCTACTACATTTAGTTGCGAACTATTTTCTATGACTATTTTTGGATTAGCGACTATCCAACAGCTGTCCCTATAGGTACCCGATCATACTGCATCGATGGCAGGAATGCCTACCTGGAATCGTCCTGCATAAATTGAGGATGTACCCCCAGCACCCCAGGCTGCTAATCCGATTGGATTGTTTGAAGCCTTTGTACAGAGGTGGAACAGATCAACAATCCTAACGTGCACAACGGAAATAATCATGGACCACCTCCAAGGCCAGTCAAGGATCGAATCTTAGAGCGGTTCCATCATCGTCCGGAGA
The DNA here is from genome assembly GCA_033977485.1 of Hydrangea macrophylla. Lineage (NCBI taxonomy): Eukaryota > Viridiplantae > Streptophyta > Magnoliopsida > Cornales > Hydrangeaceae > Hydrangea > Hydrangea macrophylla. Next base: position 3,512,384 of record CM066996.1, read on the forward strand.
AGTTTGACGGGAATATTGAGTTGTGGCAAGCGAAATAGTGGCTCCGAGAGATGGAAGTGATCTTTGACACCCTAGGATGTAATGAGATCGAGAAGCGTCGACTGGCGACATTCTAGTTGACTTATGTAGCGGCAGATTGGTAGGAATCAAAAAAAGCAACCATTAGGAGAAATTGCGGTAGGACGGATGCCCTGGATCATGTTCAAGGGACTATTTTTGGAAAACTACTTTCCTCAAATGGAGAGGAATAAGAAAGAGAGACAATTCATTGAGCTAAGGCAAGGAAACCGAGGAAGTATACGGTGCAGTTCGAACGATTATCCCATTTTGCTCGGCATATGATCGATACCCCTGAGAAGAAGAATAGGCAATATCACAAAGGTCTTTTGCTGCCACTATGATGGATGACTTTAAATCACCAGGGTCAAACATTCAAAGCTATGGTAGGGATGGCAGTCGGTCATGAGGATATTAAAGGTCAGGAGCAAGGATGTTTTGGGAATCAACCACCACCCAAGGGTAACCAAGGACCAAGGCCTCCGATGTGGTTCCAAGGGAACAAGCGCAACTGGACTGGAGAGAGGAGCAACGACCTGCATTTCCTCAGAATCGCTATGCTATAACTCAAGCACCTCCCCCACAAAGACTCCCTACTACTACTGGAAGCAATATCGGTGGATGCTTCAACTGTGGAAAGCCAGGCCATGCGGCTAAGGATTGCAGAGCTCCAAAGAACTATAACTGGTTAGGTATTCGTTGTTATAACAGTGGCAATCATGGCTACATCAGCAAGGACTCTAGAGCACCCCGTATGTCATACAACAGACCAACCGTTCAGGGCCAAGTTGGATAGACTTATATGAATGCTATCCTCCCAGAGAACACATGATTTGATGAGGCTGGACAGCAGAACATGGAAATTACTCTTACGTTATTCAACACTCGAGTTAATGTTCTATTTGATATTGGTGCTTCGAATTCATTTATTGCTATCAGAATTGTTAAACTTTTGGGTTTAGTACCCAACCTTTAACATTGCCTTGAATGCGGCATCACCTTTGGGAGTGACCTTACGATTAGGGAAAGTATGCAAGGACTGTGCCATAACCCTTGCGGATAGGATTCTTCCCGCAGATCTAATCGTTTTGTCAATGAAAGAATTTGACATAATCTTAGGATTTGATTGGCTCACGAAGTATAGTGCTAAGTTGCATTGTACCAATAAGATGATTACATTTTTAGTACCGGGAAATCAACATTTTGATTTTCAGTGCAACCCCTCTAGTGATGCTTTCCTTACTAGTCGTCTAGCAGCTATTGAGAGATAGAGTTCGAAACTCACTGTTACATATATTCTTGTAGTCTGAGTCTTTGAGGATGTGTTTCAGAATATTTTAGGATTGCCACCAAAGCGTGAGATTGATTTCTACATCGAATTAGTGCCCGGTAATTTACCACAATCGAAGGCTCCTTATCGGATGGCACCAACGGAGATGCAAGAACTAAAGATGCAGGTTTAGGATTTAGAAGATCTCAAGTTTGTTCGACCCAGCACATCACCTTGGGGAGCGCCAATGTTGTTCTTTAAGAAGAAGGACAGAACATAGCGACATTGTTTCGACTGTAGGGAGCTCAACAAGGTCACAATTAAGAACAAGTACCCACTCCCTAGAATTGATGATCTATTTGATTAGTTGCAAGGAGCGACGACTTTATCAAAGATCGATCTACGATCTGGACATCATCAACTGTTGGTTTGACCTGAGGATATTTCAAAGACTGCTTTCAAGACGAGGTATGGGCATTATGAATATTTGGTTATGTCTTTTAGATTAACCAACGCCCCAGCGGTATTCATGGACCTAACGAACAGAGTATTTAGACCCTACTTGGACTAGTTCATTATCGTGTTCATTTACGACATTCCAATCTACTCAAAGACCGAGGAGGAACATGAGAAACATGTAAGGATCGCACTACAAACCCTCCGAGATAATCAATTGTATGTGAAGTTCAACAAGTGTGAATTATAGTTGAAGGAAGTTAAATTTCTAGGATATGTTATCTCGCAGGATGGAATAGCCGTAGACTCGTCAAAGATTGACGCAGTGTTGGATTAGAATATACCAACCACCGCAACGGAAGTCATAAGTTTTCTTGGTTTGGCTAGATACTATCAGAGATTTGTGGAAGGATTCTTCAAGATCGCAGCTCCTCTCACTGGACTAACAAAGAAGGATTTGAAGTTTGAATAGAGTAACAAGCACAAACGCGCATTTCTAGAATTAAAAAAAAGATTGAATATAGTGTCGGTGTTGGCGATTCCCAAGAGCGGTGAGCAGCCACCATTTATAGCGACGCATCACACCAAGGACTTGGATGTCTTCTAATGCAAGACGGGAAGGTAATCGCATATGGATCACGATAATTGAAGCCTCACGAGTAGAATTATCTAACGCATTACCTTGAGCTAGCCGCGGTTATTTTTGCTCTGAAGATTTGGAGACATTACCTCTATGGCGAGAAGTTTAATCTATTGCCGGATCACAAGAGTCTGAGATACTTGTTTTCTCAAAGGGAGTTGAATATGAGGCAACGACGTTGGATGGAATTATTAAGGGACTACGATTTCACGTTGTAGTATCACCCTGGGAAATCGAACGTGGTAGCCGATGCATTGAGTCAGAAACCTAGGAGGATAGTAGTAGCTTCTCTTATGGTTAAAGAGTGGCGAGAATTGGAAACCTAGGCTGAATCTGGTATTCAGGCCTTCGATCCAAGTGAAGGACGGTACTTTGGATGTCTCATGGTGCAACCGACCCTCATCAGGCATAGAGAAAGAATGAAGGTCTTCAAGAATGGTTCGCAAGCAACGTAGTAAAGGAACTCGAGAATTGGAGTATTAGTGAAGATGGAACACTCAGGTGCAGAGGGAGACTTTGTGTGCCAAATGAAGGTGATCTTAGAAAGGATATACTGGACGAAGCTCACAAGTCGCGAATGACTATCCACCCAGAAGGTACAAAGATGTACAAAGATTTAAAGAGAAACTTCTGGTGGGAAGGAATAAAATGAGAAGTTGCTGAGCACGTATCTCAATGTCTTATATGTAAGCAAGTGAAGGCAGAACATCAGAAGCCTCCTGGATTTCTATAACCATTACCAGTTCCTGGCTGGAAGTTTCGTGGTAGGATTGTTGAGATCTCAGCAAATCCACGATGCTATTTGGGTAGTTGTGGATCGACTTACCAAATCAGCGCATTTCATAGCTTATAGTATGTCGTACTCGGTCGAACATCTGAGCCGTATGTATATACATTAAGTCGTGCGAACCGATATCAATCATAATAGACCGTGATTCCAGATTCACCGCAGAGTTTTGGAAGAGTGTTCAGACAGCTATGGGGATGTCATTGAACCTGAGCACTACCTTCCACCCGCAGACGGATGGACAGACTGAACAAGTTAACCAGGTGATGGAGGACATGCTCCGAGCATGTGCCATTAATTTTGAAAGCACATGAGAGACTCATCTACTGCTGATAGAATTTGCATTCAATAACATCCACCATTTGAGTATAGGGATGGCACACTTTGAGGCATTATATGGAAGACCATGCCAATCACCATTGTGTTGGGCAGAGGTTGGAGACAACCAACTACTTGGACCGAAGTTAGTTCAGCAAACTAATGCGAAGATCAAGATTGTGAATGAAAGGATGCGTACAGCGCAGAGTAGACACAAGAGTTATACTAATAAATGCCACAGAAATTTGGAGTTCAGTATTGGAGATCACGTACTTCTCAACTATATGCAATGCGAGGCGTTGTCACATTCAGACAGAAACGAGGAAAGTTGTCACCGCGCTACATTGGACCGTTTAAAATTTTAGAGCACTTGGGAAAATTAGCCTACTGACTTGCACTGCCACCTAAGATGTCAGGAGTACATAATGTATTTCATATCAGCATGCTTAGGAAGGTTGTACATGATCAGTCACATTAAATTGACTTCACGAACATTGAGGTGACTAACAAAGTGACTTATACTGAAGGACCAGTCTGAATTTTGGATTGAGCAGTTAAGAAGCTGATGAACAAGGAAATTCCAATAGTGAAGATTTAGTGGAAATTTCATGACGAAGGAGAAGCTTCTTAGGAGTTAGAGTTGGAGATGCGTAAGAAGTATCTAGAGTTGTTTAGCGATGCTTAGTTTGGATTTCGGGGACGAAATCTTTATTTAGAAGGGGATGATGTAATACCCTATAATTTTATTGAACTTTGGTATTTTTCTTTATATAAATAAAAACCCTTTGTTTTATTCTTGTCTTTGTTGAATTTTAGGTCCCAATCGATTACCATCTTTTGAACCCTAGTCGATTGACACCTTTCCAATCGATTAGAATTCTGCTGACCTGAATACATTACGTGGCACTATCCCAATCAATTACCTTATAATCCAATCGATTGCCATCAAATATCTGGGCCCAATCGGTTGCCTCTGGTTCCAATCGATTGGCACCTGCAGAGACAAGTTTTCTTCTTTGTTTTGTGTTTTAACGCATGGCACTCTCATTCTCTATATATGGACTCATTTATGTCCATTTAGGTTTTGTTGGACAGTTTGGGAGAGAGAAAGAGAGATTGATACATATATATATACACACTCACATAAATACACACTTATATACATATATACACAAACACACACAGTCACTGTCTTTGGTAGAGAAATGAAAGAGAAGAAGAAGGAAGTAGAAGAAGAAGAGAAGACACAGAGAGAGACGGAGATAGAAAAGAGAGAGAGGAAGGACGAGAGAGAAAGCTTCAAGCTTCCCTAAGCTCTACACAAGCCAAACACACCCTTATGTGAGTCCAACTCCCTTAGTTACCTTCATTTGATGTTTTTATAAGCTTTCATGAAGATTAGACGTAGTTAATACGTCCTAAGGACGTTATGTATGCTAGACTGAATTTTTGCTAGAGAAGATGAAGTCCCAATCAATTCGGATGTTTTCCAATTGATTGCCATCAGTCTGGATCCAATCGATTAGGTAGTTTTCCAATCGATTGCCACTGGTAGCAACCAAATTGATTGCCAAGTGTCCCAATCGATTGGTAATTGCAGAACATGGATTGTTTCCTTTGTTTATTATATAAGGGGTTCGATCGCCCGATTATCGATCTAGACTTCCGTAATGCGACTACGGGGAAATAAGTGACAAGGTGATACAGTATTGGAAGAATACATATGTTAAATAACGGGTTAATGCATTAAACAGTTAAATCGTTGATGTGATGTTGTTAACTGAATTGAGAAGCCGACGTGCATAGTCGCGGGTCTATCGACCGCAGAGGTTGATATTATTGATGTCGATGTACGAGAATGCGATCGCTAAGATCATATGATGTCGGGTATGGAATCCTAAGGTGCTGGGATAGGATCGGGACTACGTGTCAGGTTTTACATATGATAAGAGTTAGACTACGTATCAGGTTTTATGTATAATAGAGTTGGACTGCGTGTCAGATCTGGGAGGTTATGTGATGTGGGACTTCGTGTCGAATTTAGTATATCAGGGCTGGTGGCCGTATCATGTCAGGGCTAGAGTGCCATAGTATATCAGGGCTGCGTACCATAGTAGTATATCAGTCTGAGTGCCGTAGTATATCAAGGTCGCGTGCCGTAGTCGTATATCGGGGCTACGTGCCGTAATAATATAGCAGAGCTGCATGCTATGGTGGTGTATTATTGCTGAGTACTATAGTATATTATTGAGTGTTGTAGTATTGCTGAGTGCTGTGATGTTGTAGAGCTAAGGGCTACGAAATTATAGAGCTGAGTTCGGTGACATTGCTAAGTGTTGTAGTATTGCTAAGTGTTGTGATATTGCTGAGTGCTGAAGTATTGCTGAGTGCTATGGTGGAACAAAGTGTTGTAGCATGATGGAGCTGAGTGTTGTGGTATGATGGAGCTTAAGGCTGTGCTATAGCGGAGCTAAGTGCGGTAGTATGTTAAGGTTGCGTGCCGTATTATATCAAAGCTGCGTGCCATATTATATTAGAGCTGCATGCTGTATTATATCCGGGGATGAAGATTCCGACTAGGCATAGTGGTTCGCTGTGAGCTGGCTTGGGCTTGGCTGTAATTGATCTGACTCTAGAGATCTCCATAGCTTGCGACAGAGGCTTCCCGGACTGACCTCAATTGTTGTTCACGTTGGGCTGCTCTCCTATTCTCAGTCACTCGCCGAACATCCACACCATTGACCGGGTATGCTCGAGTGTGTCGGATAGCCCATACAGGCGCCTGGAAGACCTTCGTTTGCCGGAGTAGTAGTGACGGAGGCCTGATTTACCATCAGAGTGTTGATTTGCTGCTGCATCTGGTGTTGTCCTTCAATGAGCTACGTAAGAGCTGTAGAGATCTATTCTGGCATCATGACTACTGGAACTTCAGGGATCACCTGGGATGCAGGGGTTGCAGTGGTGAGTAGTTTAGCTCGATGACCACGTTTTCCAGTCCATCAGTCAAAGATTTGTTTTGTTGAGGAGATCTGTCATTTCCCACAGATGGTGCCCAACTGATGATGTCGGATATAGTGCAAAGTATTTGAGATGCGATAAATATAAAAGAAAGAGGGGGTATGTATGCGGTTTGGTGCTATTAACTAAGCAGCTTACGTCCACCTGTGGTGTGGTGTGGTGTGGTATGGGGTGTGTGTATGTGTGTGTGTGTGTGTGTGTGTTTGTATACGTGTGTGTCAGTGCTTCTACTGTGGAAAACTATTTACAGAGTTTAGTGAAGGAGCCATGAAGATCTAAGGATGGATTAGAACTATCAAGGGCTGCCATACACAACTGTTTATATTATTCTAGAGAGACTTTAGTTGATTACGGTTTATATCCTCAAGGATAGAGAGAGAAACTTGTTGTACGTATGTAGAGATGGGATGTAGAAATCAGATCCTTTTAGAAGGGGAGCAGAACTTGTTTTACAAATGCAAAGGGTTTCCTAATACAAATAGGGTGCCTAGGAGAGTTATTGGGTGATTGTTTCTTTATCCTAGCAGTCCTAGATTAGGGTTTCCTTTAGTTGGCGGTTTATCTAGGAGTCACTGAGTCAGTGTTGTGTCTGACTCGTTGTGGAGCTAGCTGAGCTGGATTAGGACAGTCTTGCTGAGGAGATGCCTACACGAACTCTTTATTCTGACCTGGAGGTTGGGGTCTTCACATGACGATGCCTAGCTTGTGACGGCCAGTCTCTGGTTCACTGTGTGGCTTGAATCCTCTGGCCCTGGTCCTCGAGTAGGAAGGGTCAGAATGGTCATTCTGAAGTAATGGATACTTTGACCATTTTGGGTGTATCAATATATACATAGATATATACATATCTGTACAGAGAGAGAGAGGGAGCGAGAGAGTGAGAGAATATGTAGAGTAGAAATATTGGATTTAGTCCCCTATTTATGAAATTTTATTGAGAAATTTTAAAAAATGCTATAATCTTGGGAAATGTACAGTAAATGTCCACAATAGTGAACTATAATTCCTACATTTAGTTTTGTAATGAACATATTTCTATAAAAATATACCATAATTGACTAAATCCAAACTTACCCATAGAAACAAATAGTATTGTTTCTTGTGTCTCCACATCACATTTTCTTATCCGCTTCCTCACCCGAATCTTCTTCCTAATTGTTCAAACAATTAATTTTAATTAGTACCTAGTATTTGACAATTAAAAGGGTAGACTAGTTGCACACACGCTTCTTGCATGTGTAAAGTCTTTGAAATCATAAAATAAAATTGTAGATGGAGTGATGGCCGAGAACATCTCATACACACCCCAAAATATAGAAGTTGCAACACATGATAGTATTGCATGTCCAATTACTCAATTGTTTGTTTCCACATTGGCTTGATTCCATTTTACGTCCTACATTGAGGTTATTGAATTGCAATCAATTGTCACGCAATCTGTTTCATGATATCTCCACGGACCATTACGTGTCATCGAAAAATATATCTGATAACATATAAATTAATACACTTAGGGTGCGTTTGATAAAACTGAATATTAAGTGCTGAAAATTAAGTGCTGAATTTTAAGTACTGAAAATTTTAAGTGATGGAATTTGTAATACTAAAAATAGTGTTTCAACTACTGAAATAGAATGCAATCAGTGATTATTTTCAGTAGAAAATTTTCACTTAAAGTTTTCAGTGATTTTTTGGCTGCTTTTTCAATTAAGTGGTATGTTATCAAACGCACTGAAAAAGAATAAGTGCTGAATCTTTTCATTTTCAGCACTTAATTGGGTTATCAAACATACCCTTACACATGATATTTACGCATAAGTATGTTTTCCATCATACTAGTGCTTAGTTTGGTCCCCACGTGTTTTTTTTAAAAGGAGCGTATGAAATTTATTATTAAGGTTTAGTTTAACCCCTATTTTGGTGTTTCTCCTCTTTTAAAACACAATTTCATGTTAATTCATTTGGTCTCAAGCTTATGATCTTTACAAAAATTAAACTTAGGGCGTTTTTGTGGGAGCTTTTAAAAGCTCAAGGTTACTTTTTGGTTTCATGATGTCTTTTTGAAGAGCAGTGTGTCACTTGTATAAAATTATCAAACAATTTAGTAATAAATTTCATAAGCTCCTTTTAAAAGCCACGTGGGGGCCAAACTAAGCCTAAGTTGTATGATAATTTTATACAAGTGACACACTACTCTTCAAAAAGACATCATGAAACCAAAAAGTAACCTTGAGCTTTTAAAAGCTCCTCCCAAAAAAGTCCTATATTCAATTTTTGCAAAACTCATAAATAAATTACCAAATTAACATGAAATTGTGCTTTAAAAAAGTGAAGCACCAAAATGAGGGCCAAACTAAACCTAAGATGGAGAATTAGGACTGTTATAAAAAATAAAAATAAATATATAAATAATAATAATAATGATAGATAGAGTACTATGACTGGGATCCTATAAGAGTTTCGTCGACACCAACTTTTCCCAACCTTTGGGAGCCAGTTTTCGAATCTCTGCTCCAAGTGCAATATAAAAGAAATAAAATAAAACATAAAAAAGCTAGACAATTGTTTGAACAACAGTATTTAGTGCCTGTTTAGTAACGAACGACTTTAAAGAACAGTATTTAGTGCCTGTTGAGTCTGTTTGGCAACCGAATTTTTACAATTTTTTTAAAAATTAGATCTTTCTAACCAAAAAGAAATAATTTATAATAGAAAGAGTTTAATCTAAAAGTGGCAAATTGAAGCTTTTACCAAAAAAATTTAAAAAAATTAAATGACATGAACCAATGAAATTAAATTTTACAAAATTATAGTTCAAAATTGTCTAGATGTCATCTGTAATAATTTAGAGCTTATGGTTCAAATGTTCGTTTTGGTCATTAATAAATCGAATAATTCCCTGTTCTTGATGAAGATAGTCAAACACTATTCTCCAGAAAAATCTCTAATTCCCATAGTAACAGTAACACCACACTAAGTATGTTTTTATTTTTTATTTTTTTGAAAAAAAAAAAGGATAATTGGTAAAATTTCATCATTTTTACCATATCCAATATGAGGTCCAAATTTATGTAATTATACAAGATGTATTTATTGGAAATTCTATATATAGAGCAGATTGGGGATCAATTTTGTAAGAATTGCTCATTTTATGACTATTTTTAGCTTCAGCGATCACTAGATAAATTTATGTGTAGTCATTAAATGGTGATCTAACTTTATCACTTTTGGAATTTTTTTTTTTTTTTTTTTTTGAGATCTATCCATTAGAAACTTGTAAGAGAAGCTTCGTGCGCAAAATTCGCAACAGTCGTTTATAGCCTTTTTTAAGCTATAGTGAGAAGTTTTTAATGTGAGAAGTTTTTCATATGAGAAAGCGGATTTTAACTGTTGGATTAACATCTGACCATAAGATTCTCAAGAATTTGGAAATTTATTTATTGCCAGATGTTCATCCAATGGTTAAAATCCGCCTTCTCACATGAAAAATTGCTCAATATAGACTTGCCCATAAATTTATCTGTTGTTTCATACTTATTTTAAAATTTCATAACTTTTCCATTTTATTGGCTTTCTTAATTTGTCAAATTTATTATTTGCACATTTTTCGAGACCTATCCCTTCAAGACTAGTATGATCAGGAGCTTGGGATTGCCTTTTTATGAGTCATGTTAGCTTTATAACAACAATGTTAGGTACACAACACATTTTACAACACAATTCACAATTGTACTTTAAATGTATATACTCTGTGCTGTATAAGTGGTACATAGAAAAGTATGAAAAATTTCAGATAGCACAAAGTACAACACATTTAAAGCCCTGTTGTGGAATGTGTTGTGTACTTGACATTTTTTATAGATAAATTTATCAGATATTATGTGCTCACTTTAAAAGGTCACGACTTTTTAATTATCCGATTTTTGGGTGATCTTTTTTAATTTTGGGTATTTTCTTGATACCATTGCATTTATGTTTGTCAATTTTGCAAAAATGATTCAACTAAATTTATTCATTTATTTTTTTTGATATATACAAGAAAAATACATTTTATCCTCTAAGTCCAAAATTTGCAATACTGATATCCAAAAATTTATAGCCAATATGAGTTTGGTTTTGATAGATCCTCTTTATTCCATATATCCTCAATTTTAATATATCTACTATACTATATACTATAAGAACGAAGAAACAAGCACGTCAAAAAATATAAACTTCCTCTTTTGTCCTTCACTACACCCTAATTACTCATATAACTATCTATACATCGTAAGGATATACTGATTAGTCTGAGGGTAAATATGTCATTTTGGACAAATAATTACATTCAAGTCAGCTCTTGAAATTTTATTTAATATAATAATGAGATTTTAATCAACAATCTTGTGTCTAATTACATTTGAATCAACAATTTTTGGGATATTTATTATTGACTTCAAAAAAAAGTCAACAAAAATGTCTATTTTGGTGGCTATTTAGGAATTGGTCACTAATATTTACAAATTGGTCAACTTCTTCTCTCAAATGAGGTTTCAATCAACAATTTGTGTCTAATTACATTTGGGTCAATAATTTTTGGGATATTTATTATTCACTTCATAAAAAGTCAAAAAAAAGTGGCTATTTTAGTGGTTATTTAGAAATTGGTCACTAATATTTACAATTTGCTTAACTTCTTCTCTCAAATTTAGGATTCATATATTGTAATATGTGTAATTGCATTTAGGTCAGCAAGTTTTGGGATATTTATTATTCACTTTAAACAAGTTTTAAAAAGTGGCTATTTAGGAATTAGCCACTAATTTCACTTTTTGGTCAACTTCTTCTCTCAAATTTAAGCTCTGGTACATTTACATTGTCAATTTAAGTGGCTATTTTAGTAGCTATTATTAATTGGTCACTAATATTTACATTTTGGTCAACTTCTTCCCTCAAATTCAAGATTTATACTCCCTCCGTCCCATAATAAGTGTCCACATTTCTTTTTTTGCATGTCCCACAATAAGTGTCCACTTTCCTAAATTGTTATATAGCTTTTACTTACTTTCCAAAACTACCCTTATAATAAAGACAAAGTAGCATTTATTTGTGGTCCCAAAACAAGCAAAAAGCCAAACACCCATCACATCTAAGGGTAAAATTGGAAAGTGACTCTTTAATGAACCAAAAAAATTAATATAATACAACTTTCTTAAACATTGTGCAAAATGGAAGTGGACACTTATTATGGGACGGAGGGAGTAGATTGTATTTGAATATCAATTAAGGCCTATAAACACATTCATGCCCTTTTTTAGAGGAAATACCCTACTTGTGTCATATATTTTTAGTGGCGCTTTATTAGGTACCTTTACTACTCATTTATAAGATAGTCAAAATTATCAACTTCTTCCGTAAGAAGAGTCTTAGATTAAATAGTTACATTTACAATTTCCTATTTAACTGTTTTAACATCTTATGTTGATTTTTAAAAGTGGACCATATTTTGAAATATCAAAAAAAAAAAAAAAAGGAAATGTGACACTTATTTTAAAAATATCCAAAAAAATGAAACGTTGGCACTTATTTTAAAACGGAATGAGTAATTATACCTCTCCAAAGACCTCTAATGTCAATATTAATACACAATATATCTAGGAATACAACTATCCGACGGGCACGTGTCTTCCACGTGCACCCTCACTAGTATATATATATATACATATAGGGTAAATTACATTTTGCACCCTTAGAGTTTGGGGTGATGTCATTCTGGTCGCTGCAGTTTCAATTTTGTTATTTTGGCTCTTACAGTTTCAGTTTAGGTTTAATGTAATCTATTCATCAATTTTTCTTACAAGTTTTTGACAAATTTAGGTTCAGTATAGGTGTATAAAGTGTAATTTCTCTAAATAAATTTACCATTATGCCCCTAATGCTACCTTACGTGTGCACCACATGACCTAATCTGTCAGAATTTGTAAAACAATTTTATAAATAGACTACATTGAATTTAAACTGAAACTGCAATGACCAAACTGACAAAATTAAAACTATAGAGACCAAAATGACATCACATCCAAACTACAAGGGTGTAAGGTATAATTTACCTACATATGTATATGTGTGTGTGTGTGTGAATGTACATGTAGACTCGTACAACCAAAGTTATTGGATTTTGAAAAATATATACACTACTTACTAAGAGCATGGATTCACTTAGATAGAGACATAAGAGCATGTAAGCAATTAATTAATAATATAGGAAGAGTCCTAAAAAGATTAATAAGTGATAGTTTAACCTACACCTAACAAATCATGAAATTAATGAGAAGTAATGATTCACTAAACAATATAATCTATATTAAGTGCTCTTTATTCAAAAAGTACTAAGAATGAAACCAAAGAGAGAAATGAGGGAATAAATTTGAAACTCCTAGCAATGGGAGTAAGTTGTCTTCTAATAGCCTTGCTTCAATAGGGCTTTGTAGGGCTTCAAAATAAACTAGAGAGTATAAGCTTCCATGGAAGTTTGAACATTCAAACTAGAGAGAGATAAGGTGTAGTCTTCAAAAGTTGATTGGTTTGGGTTAGGTGTGGGTAGCCTTAGGGTGTTTCTTATACACACTCACACACGAGTATCTTTACACACATGTACTCTCAAATGTGATCAAATGAACAACTAGGGATACTAACATGCATAAGAATTTAAATATACGGTCCCAAATTAAGACTTATGTACATTGATCCAAAATTATCAACATACCCTTAACAAATTAATTTTGAGTTTTTACATTCTCTATTAACGTTAAAAGGATTTGAACTCGTGGAGTAATGAGCTAAAATCCAAACTCCATTAATTAATTATTTCAAAGCAACAACATATAACGGTAGTGGAAAATTTAGAATGTAAAACATAAATAAATAAAATAGTATGGGTAACACAACTTGTCCTTGTCAGCTAGAATTGTACATGTAAGTATTGTCATCGCACCCTTAACTTGTCACTCGGATCTTTGAATACATGAACTTAATTCAAAAGTTTGGTGTCTCGAACACGTACCCTTGACTTTAAAGCTCTCCTAGAACTTGTCAGCGTTTTCCTTTGCACAAGTATATCCAAAAAACCTTCTACGCCAAACTATATATATATATATATATATATACTCACATACCATTTATACATAGACATCACAACTTCCTTTTGAATATTCTACTCATCCCTTTAATTCTCAAAATGTTGCCAGGATACTTAGGCCTCCAAAATGGTGTCCTTAGGCCATTTTGGATATCAATATGTATGTTTGTAGTGATCTCTTTGGTACATTGTACTCCCCCCGAGGACCCTATCAAGTGTTCATTGAACAACTCAAATTGCACTATCACAAACTCATACGGCATGTTTCCCGATAGAAGCGTGTGTCGAGCTGCCGATGTCGTGTATCCCAAGACCGAAGAAGAGCTCATCTCTATGGTAGCCCAAGCTACAATGGCCAAAAGAAAAATGAAAGTCACGACTCGGTACTCTCACAGTATTCCCAAGCTGGTTTGTCCTGATGGTGATCAAGGACTTCTAATCAGCACAAATTACTTAAATCAGACGGTGAAGATTGATCCATTGGGCATGACGATGAGTGTGGAGAGTGGGGTCACATTAAGACAGCTGATCAATGAGGCAGCCAAGGTCGGTCTAGCACTACCCTATGCACCATACTGGTGGGGCTTGACCATTGGTGGACTACTTGGGACAGGGGCACACGGTAGCACACTTTGGGGCGAGGGCAGTGCTGTCCATGACTATGTTGTTCAGCTTCGAATTGTGACTCCGGCCGAACCGGAAGAGGGCTACGCTAAGGTTCGTATACTTGACAACATTGACCAGGACATGAATGCAGCTAGAGTTTCTCTAGGAGTCCTTGGAGTTATTTCACAGGTATGCTCTGATCAATTAGTCACTTTTTATTTACATTTTCAGTGTTTGTACATGAAATTCTTTAGATTATAAACTTGCCTATATGATATCATCACACAAGTGCCAAATATGTCACTTAAAAAAAACCAGCAGATAATAAGGATAAGTAAAATCTCTTCAGCTACAAAATAAATTAAAGAGCACACATTTACATCAGTTCCAAAGTTATCAATACAAAAACAGGTATATAAGTAACCTTTTTGTTATTGAGATTTTCAATGAGTTCTCATATATTATGCATCCAATGAAATAGTATGCAAGTTTGGATAAGTCCATCAATCCTTCTATAAGGGTTAAATTCGTCACTTAAATATTTTGGATAAAATGCCCTCTTAGTATGTCACGGCAAATTTTAGTGTTTTCTTTTTCTTTTTTCTTTTTTTTTTTCTTTTTTTTTTTTTAAATTAAACATGTGGATTTTTTGACTTTGTGTCAATAGCATCATTACCTGACTCTTATCCCATAGATAGATGATTAGATATCTGAAAATTGTGTAAACACCGAAAAATTTAATTGGCTGAAAGGGTAAAAAAAACAGATAAATTAAAAGCTAAAATCAAAGAAGCAATGTAAATGATTACAAAAAAAAAAAAAAAGAAAAAAAGAAGTAATGTATACCAAAGTTGAAATTAGTCCTTATTTTTAAGACCTAAAATCTAAATAATAAGTCATTTGCATGTGTCAAAAACAAATGTATGTTCTCCATGAAGTTCATTTCTTCACTGTGATTTGAAATTGAATTTCATTTTATCAAACATTTTCAGAAATAATATACAAATTGGAACAAGTCGGACAATATTAATACTGTTTGGGAAGGCAGAAAATAGTTTCATGTGCAAAATCCATCATAAATTGTTAAACGTTCAAGAGTATAGGAGACTACACAAAAGCCGTCATAAATTTTGTTGAAAGTCATGTAGTTTTTTGAAAATATACATATATATATATACACAATGGTTCATTTACTAGTCTCATGCTCTTAAATCTTGTTAAATCTGATGCAGCGCAGAAGCAAAATATTAGGGGACAATATGGGCAACTTCCTTGAATCTATTTATTGTCACAATAATGTCAGAATAAGACTTTATACCCATGATTCACCAAGAATACCGAGAATATGCTTCTCAATTTTTTATTGATTCGTAAACAAGAATGCAAGAAAACAAAGGCATCAAAGTTTTGTTGATTCCTCATAATAAGGAGAACAATTGGGCAAGAAAGAGAAAACTCTCAACAACTTATTTTTAAAATTTTTTTAATCCAGCTCAACTCTGTTTAAAAAACTAAAGCCAATTGGGAAAATAAACACAAATTTCATTTTTCTTATAATTGGATCCCTATTTGAAGACCCTAAAAAGCTTGAAAAATAATTAATAACATTCTAAAAATGATCCTTACTTATATGGTAACATATTAGTACTTAATTTCAGCTTTTAGAATCTTAAAATTAAAATAGTTAAAAACAAGGAAATAAAACCCTAGAAAAATTAATTCCAAAAATTTTAATTAAAATAAGATACATCAAAATATTGGCATAGATCACTAGATATTGTCCTCCATCACAATCTCATTTTTTATCTGGTTGGTATAAAATAAACAATATAAAGTTGGACAAAGAACCTATTTTAAGATGATATTAGATGTGACACAAACTTCTATGCAACAAAGTGGCGACAGCCAAACACTAGAATAAATTGAACTGGATCATTAATTTGTAAACAACTGAAGCAATTATGAGCCTTCCTAACCCGGAAATGAGTTTATGGTCACAAGATAGGTAATAAAATTTCTTCATCCTGAAGCGAATATATGGCATGTATGCTCTGCAACTTATATTATACAATATAGACATTAACAAGATCAAAAACAATGTTGCCATTGTTGGGGAAAAATGTTGAAATCCAATATTAGGAGTAACACTTCCTAACCCTTGTCTAGTATAAATTAAATAGGAATAAATAATAATATCCAAACTACAATGATATTTTCCTTTCACCACAATCAAGCATAAACAATATAATAATAAGGCACCAAAGTAATAAATAAATGACGCCAAGATTTATGTGGAAAAATCCTCCAATGAAGAGAGAAAAAACCACAGGGTAACTCCGAATAATTCCACTATGTAAAATAAGGAATGCAAATATTCTCTCAGCTTTTGCCCTAAAACATGAGGTATCCAAAATTAAAGAGAGTGAGTACAAGGGTTACCTCTTAGGGTTCGCAATACCCAAAGGATTACAAGATAAACCTTCAAAACCTCAATAGTCTTGGTACACAAATAAAAGCCCCTGAAAAATCTCCCAATCTACTCTTCTCCTCCAGCCGCCGCACACTACTCTGCACACAAGCCGAGACACCTCTCTCTCTCTGTTTTGTGTATATGCTCCGCAGATTCTAGGTTTTGATTCCTAGCATCTATATATGTTTGTATTCATTAGCTAAATGAATAAAACAACAAGCATGGCCCACGGGCCCACAATGGGTAGTATAAGGCTTAGCAAGTCATAGCCCATGTGAGGCTTTATATCTTATATGTATTGATATAATACACACGGTACCCAACAAACCTCCTCCTCTATACACATGAGAGGAGGGAACACCCAAACTCGACTCCTCACTTGGAGTCCATTCCGACTAGAGTTTTATAAAGCTCAAGGTTCTCTCTCGTCACACCTTTTGTCATCATGTCAGACGGATTCTTATCCGTATGAATTTTCTTCAATTTCATTTCATGTTTTTCCATCGCCTCACGAATCCAGTGGTAATGAACATCAATATGTTTCGTACGGGAATAGTATATAGTATTCTAGCTCAAGTCCATATCACTCTGACTATCACAATGAATCACGTACTCACTATGCTTCAAATCCAACTCTTGGAGAAACCGTTTCACCCATAACATTTCTTTCCCTGCTTTGGTAGCAGCGATATACTCATCTTCAGTGGTAGACAAGGCAACACATTTTTGCAACTTGGACTGCCACGAGACAGCTCCCCCTGTAAAAGTAAACAAGAAACCCGAAATAGACTTTCGATTATCGATGTCCCCTGCCATATCTGAATCTGCAAACCCTTCTAAGATTGGTTTTGAACCCCCAAAACATAGACACAAACTTGAAGTGCCGTTCAAGTATCGAAGAATCCAGTTGACTCCTTCCCAATGCTCTCTTCCAGGATTGAAAAAAAATCTGCTCACAACACCAACTGCATGAGCAATATCTTGTCGTGTACAAACAATCGCATAAATAAGACTCCCTACTGCTGACGAGTAAAGAACAATTGCCATTTCTTCTCTTCCTTCTCAGGTAGAGGGACACAAACTTTTGCTTAGCTTAAAGTGACTCGCAAGTGGAGTGCTAACTGGCTTAGCATCTCTCATATTGAACTTTTCAAGCACCCGTTCAACGTATTTCTCCTGTGACAACCATATCTTCTTGACTTTCCTGTCACGAATAATCTTCATACCCAAAATTTGTCGGGCCAGGCCTAAGTCCTTCATATCAAAGTACTTGAACAACTCTCCTTTTAGCCTGAGAATCATATTAACGTCTTGTCCAATAACAAGCATATCATCAACATAAAGTAAAAGCATAATAAAGTTACCATTTGGGATTTTCTAGAGATAAACACATTGATCTGCAGCGGTTCTCTTAAACCCATGACCCACCATAAATGAATCGAATTTCCTGTACCACTGTCTCGGAGCTTGCTTAAGGCCGTAGAGACTGTTCTTCAACTTGCAAACCAAGTGCTCTTTCCCCTTAACTTCAAAACCCTCTGGTTGTACCATATAAATCTCTTCCTCCAAATCACCATGAAGAAAGGCAGTCTTCACATCTAGCTGCTCAAGCTCAAGATCCATGCTAGCTACCAAATCCAAAGCCACTCGAATAAAACTCATCTTCACCACCGGTGAGAAAATCTCATCAAAGTCAACACCATGCTTCTGCCCGAAGCCCTTGACAACTAAACGAGCCTTATACTTTAGTATCTTGTCACCATCCTTCTTCAACTTGAACACCCATTTGTTTCTCAATGCTTTTCTGCCCTTAGGAAGATCAACTAACTCATAAGTATTGTTCTTATGCAAGGAAATCATCTCATCTTGCATAGCTTGTACCCAACTGCCTTTGTCTCTGTAAGACTCAACATCTTGAAAACTCTCTGGCTCCCCCTCATCTGTAAGCAAAATATACTCAGAACTGTAATACCTAACTTATGGCCTGTGCTCTCTAGTCGAACTCCTGACTTGAGGTACTGCAATCTCTGGTTGAGGGAGCTGCTCTCCCTACTCAAAACCCTCTGTGTCTGGCACATCATTATCATCCCCAAATTCTGGAACATCTATAACTAGCTCACATTGTACTTCTCCCCCATCTGTGGTACCCTTTAATGTGGAAGGAACTGGTGTGAGGTTTAGAGCACTACTCGCTCTAGGCTGTGCAGGTTTCTCAAAATCTGCCAAAGTCTGATGCTCGTGAAAAATCACGTCTCTGCTTTTGATCACCTTTTTATTTTCTAGATCCCATAACCTGTACCCGAACTCTACATCTCCATAACCAACAAAGATACAAGGAGTAGCTTTATCATCAAGCTTAGATCTCTGCTCCTTAGCAACATGTGCAAATACTTTCCACCCAAACAACCTCAGATAAGAGTATGAAATATCACCACCGGTCCATACTTTCTCTGGAATCTCGAAATCCAAAGGAGCTGAAGGAGACCTATTGATCAAGTAACAAGTTGTGCGAACTGCTTCACCCCAGAATGACTTAGGCAGCTTAGCCATTCGTAACATGCATCTGACTCTCTCTACAATAGTGCGATTCATCCTCTCGACCACAGCATTGTGCTGTGGGGTACGTGGAACTGTCCTCTCATGCCGTATACCGTGATCTGCACAATATGCTTCAAACTCTTTTGAAGTATACTCTCCCCCGTTATCAATACGAAGGCACTTCAAAGGTTTTCCTGTTTCTCTTTCCACCATGGCATGGAACCTCTGAAAATACTGAAAGACCTGGTCTTTTGTTTTCTGAAAATATACCCACACTTTACGTGAAGTATCATCAATAAAAGTAAGAAAATACTTATTTCTGCCCAAATACTCCACCTCAATGGGACCACAAACATCAGAATAAACCATATCAAGCAACTTGGTTTTTCTTTTATTAGAAGCATGAAAGGAAAGTCTATGGTGCTTACCAAATAAGAAATAATTACAAGGGTTAAGAACTATACCTTTGGCAAAGGGAATGAGGGACTTCTTTGCCAGAATTTGCAACCCTTTCTCACTCATGTGTGCCAACCGCCCGTGCCACAAATTTGGTGAATACTCATCCTCAACTACATTGAGCTCGCTTGAACACACCTTCACATAAGTCTTGTACAAAGTACAACAAAGTTCCCCTTTTGCAACATCTAGGGACCCTTTGGTAAGTTTCCACTTTCCGCTCCCAAAATGGTTATCATAACCCATCTTATCTAGTGCAACACCAGAAATCAAATTCAACCGTAAATCAGGAACATGTCGAACATTCTTCAATGTCAAAGTACAACCCAGGCTATCCCCTCAATCTTGGAATAGCTGGTATTACCCATCTTCACAGTACCAAAGTCACCGGCTTTGTACGAAGTGAAGAACTCTCTCCTAGGAGTAGCATGGTAGGAGGCAGCTGTATCAACAACCCACTCAACGTCACTATCTGTAACACGTATGTACTCCTCATCTCCAAATGAGAGTACCACCATATCCTCATAAACTGTAGCCGTAGTATTCTTGTATTCTGACTTCTTCTCAGTATTTCCTTATTTCGGGTCTCTTTTATGAATTCTATGATTTTTGATCGTGTGGCCTTCCTTGTTATAATAATAGCACAAAAAACCTCTTCTCGCCTGTGACTTGCCTCTGTTGTTCTTAGACTTACTACGATCTTTAGATCCATTCCAAGACCCTCTGTTCGGATTCCTACCGCTGTTATCCGTGACAAGAGACTGTGTCTGATCTGTACCCATACCCTTTCGCCTGGTTTCCTCATTAAACATACTGTCTTTAACAATCTCCAAAGTCAGCTTACCATTGGGAGCTGAATTACTAAGAGACACAACTAATGTCTCCCAACTATCAGGCAAAGAACTCAATAATAACAAAGCTTGAAATTCATCATCTAAATTCATCTTCATCGTAGCCAACTGATTAACTATAATCTGAAAGTCACTCAAGTGCTCGGCAACGTATTTCCCATCTTTGAATTTTTAAGGTTACCAGCCTTCGAATCAAGAAAGCTTTGTTTTGCGCGGTCTTCCTCTCGTACATAGACTCTAATTTTTTTTTTTCATAAACTCTGTGCATTAACTTCTTGGGCAACGTGGTGAAACACGGTGTGATCAACCCACTATCTAATTTGACCCACTTTTTTCCGATTTGATTTTACCCAATCCGTATCGGACATAGTTGTACGCTTGGCCGTGTCACTCTTAATCAGATCATACAAATTCTTACAATAAAGGATGTCCTCCATTCGCGGTTTCCAAATTGCATAATTTGAAGTCGTGAGCTTAATCATTGAATTTGATGATTCCTCCATTTAATTACACAAGACAATAAAATAATAAATGAACCTTAGCTCTGATACCACTTTGTTGGGGAAAAATGTGGAAATCCCCAATATTAGGGGTAACACTTCCTAACCCTTATCTAGTATAAATTAAATAGGAATAAATAATAATATCCAAGCAACAATGATATTTTTCTTTCACCACAATCAAGCATAAATAATATAATAATAAGGCACCCAAGTAAGAAATAAATGACACCAAGATTTATGTGAAAAAACCCTCCAATTAAGAGAGAAAAAACCACAGGGCAACTTCGAATAATTCCACTATGTAAAATAAGGAATACAAATGTTCTCTCAAGTTTTTGCCTTAAAACTTGAGATATCCGAATCAAAGAGAGTGAGTACAAGAGTTACCTCTTAGGGTTTACAATACCCAAAGGATTACAAGATAAACCTTCAAAACCTCAGTGGTCTTGGTACACAAATAAAAGCCCCTGAAAAATCTCCCAATCTACTCTTCTCCTCCAGCTGCCGCACACTACTCTACACACAAGCCGAGACACCTTTTTCTCTCTGATTTGTGTATATGCTGTGCAAATTCTAGGTTTTGAATCCTAGCATCTATATATATATGTTTGTATTCATTAGCTAAATGAATAAAACAAGCAGCATGGCCCACATGCCCACAATGGCTAGTATAAGGCTTAGTAAGTCATAGCCCATGTGAGGCTTTATATCTTCCTCGATCTGTACAGTAATAAAATTGGAAATGGAAAATGTGCAGGTGACTCTAAGATTACAACCCCTTTTCAAGCGATCCATAACCCTGTCGACAAAAAATGATTCAGACTTGGCAGATCAAGCAGTTAGCTTTGGTAGACAACATGAGTTTGCGGGTCTATCATGGTACCCAAGTCAACGCAAGGTGGTCTACCGTATCGATGATCGTGTTTCCTCCAACACCTCCGGCAATGGTCTTAATGACTTCATTGGATTTCGCTCCACCCCTTCATTTGTACTGGCAATCGTAAGATCCACAGGTTAGTTTTTATAGTTAGATCAACTATGGATATTTTTCTCAATTTCTTAGGGGTAGCTTCGATCGAGAAAAGCAGAGGAACTACAAGAGAAACTCATTAATTGAAGAGTGGTGCTAGAGACACTCCACAAAGCACACTTCATGCTTTGTGTCCATGTAACTTGGGCTTTCATGGCAGTTTTCAAAAAAGTGTGGGTCCTGTGTAAAAATTCTCCACAACCCAAGGTACATGCATTTAAAGCATGATGTGCTTTGGGTGTGCTTTGTGGAGTGTCCCTGGCATTATTGTTAATTGAAAGAAGATAAGAGATCGAAGAGGGAATATGGTTCCCACCACCTTGTTTGGATTGACAAAACAGAAGAGAAAGGAAATATAAACTTCTATTATTTGATAAGGTTTTGAAAAAAAAAAAAAAAAAACTATTTTTATTTACCGTGTTTTCTCTCCAAATCGATTTGGAGACAACCTAAAATTGGCTCTTCTTGTTTTACTTTCTTCTCCCCATTTCTCTCCATAAATCTTCTATTCTCACTTTAAACTTAATTGGAAGTGGAAAGGAGTTTATTTTCTCTCTCTTCCATCCACCTCTGACCTCTCTCAAAACTAACATGTTGTTATGCACTTTCAAATTAGTTGCTGAGTGTTCATGTTTGTTACTAAACAGAGGAGACTCAGGAATCAATTAGTGATGCTGAGGGGAAATGCATCAGCGCGAGATTCCTTGTATCCACTGTCCAGCTCAGTGCTTATGGGTTGACAAACAATGGTATATATTTCATCTCTAATCCAACCCCAAAACAAAAAAACCATATATATATATATATATATATACAGAGCCCTTTTGGTAAGGGTGTCCGCAACTTATTAAGTTACGGATTTCTATTTTCAGCCACGGAATCTTATGAAATTACTAAAATACTCTTAATAAAAACTGGATCCAACGGCTAAAATAGAAATACGCACGAGAAGTTCTCTGTATATATATATATATATCTAATTAGGCATAGAATTAGGGTAGGATAACATTAAGAGACTATTTGGATTAGCTAACTTATCACGAAACAAACAATAATTTATTTGAGATTGTTGAGAGATTTGAGTCTGCTTAACAAACTTTTTCACAATTTTTATTTTGTTTATTTACAAAAAATTGATCCATTTTAAAGCTAAAAAAATTAAATTTGAAGTAGCAATTGTTGCTTTTTCCAAAATGCATAAATAAAAATTTATTTATTCCCACAACAATACCAAACAGACTCTTATTACATTTCACCTATATATTTTTAATTGTTCTAAATTAATATAGGCCATGTGATTATTGCATATATGCATTATGTAGACAATGATAGACCACCACATCTTAAGTGCCCTTTCTGTATGTGGTTTTTTTTTTTTTTTTTTTTTTTTGAGTTCTCACTAATTTTGAGAACGAAAAATAAAAACAAACCAGAAATAAAAATCAATACAAAAAATAGAAACAAAAATTGGATACCAAAAATCACAATGTTACCATACAAAGCCTTAGTGAATGAGATCTAAATAATCGGGTTTATTTTGTTTTTATGCATTCATGTTATTTCCCTTCCTAGGACTTTTACGAAATTTAGTTCAGAATTAAAAGTGACACCTAAGCCTACATTTTTTTTTGGTATATTTGAGATAAGTTTTTGTGTACCTTCAAGGTAGCGTTAATGTTGTGCCTCACACCTAATGAGGTAACGCCACACAAGATTGTTGGGTCATTTAAATTTTTTGTGCTGGGTTCCATTATTTGTGTAACATGCTTCTATTGGGTACGGGGTACCAAGTGGCATGTCATGTAGTACTTTGGGAGTATCCAAAAAATTTTCATTAGAGATAAAGTGTCTTTCTTTGTAAAAATGCTAGGCACACACCTTCAATAACACTCCAAACCACAATTATGCTTTAAATGTATGTGTCTTGTGCTTCCTAAAATTTTCACACAGAAATACAAAGTACGTGTATTTAAAACATGTGTTATAGTTTGGGATATAGTTGAAGATGTGTGCCTAACATTATTGGTGCAATAAACTATGAAAATGTAAGAAGAATTGAATATTCATAAAAGTAGGAGATGTTTATTTTTTCAGCATTGTCAAAGAGTCGTGTTGCTTTCGCAGAGAATAGTAAAATAACAACACACGTTTTGATTTTATACAAGTATACAACGAATAAATTAACATATGAGTGGTACTACACGAATAAATTAAATATATAATTTGCATACTGAATTAAATATTGTAGTTTAAAAGTTGTTATTGTGATATCATTAAAAAAAACATATCCATTTGAGCTTTCCCAAAACCATGTCATTCGCATTGGAACATTTTAAAAATTAGTTGTTGAACCAGTTCTCCAATATTTAGCCTGCAAGCTCAAGTCTTATGCACCGACTTTTAAGATGTTCCCATGACATATAAGAAAAGAAAACAAGTGCTAATAGAATATTTTAAATTGAATGTGAGCGTTTGAAACAGGGATTGTCTTCACGGGCTACCCAGTAATTGGGAATCAGAATCGCCTACAATCATCTGGAACATGCCTCGACAGTCCTAGAGATTCACTTTTATCTGCATGTCCATGGGACTCTCGAATTAAGGGACTCTTCTTCCACCAAACGACATTCAGCATAGGCTTGTCCAAAGTCAAAAGCTTCATTGAAGACGTACAAAAGCTAGTTCAATTAGAGCCCAAAGCCATGTGTGGCCTAGAACTCTATGATGGTGTCCTCATGAGGTATGTTAAGGCTTCAAAAGCTTACTTGGGCAAACAAGAAGACGCAATCGACTTTGATTTCACATATTACAGAAGCAAAGACCCCATGGAACCAAGGCTTTTTGAAGACATCATCGAAGAGGTTGAACAGATTGCGATTTTCAAGTACGGAGGTTTACCGCATTGGGGCAAGAATCGAAATTTGGCTTTTGATGGGGTGATCAATAAATATAAAAACGGTTTGGAGTTCTTGAAGGTTAAAGATAAGTATGATCCATTAGGGTTGTTTTCTAGTGAATGGACAGACCAAATTCTTGGTTTAAAAGATGGGGTAAACATAGTGAAGGACGGTTGTGCTTTGGAGGGGTTGTGTGTATGCTCAAAGGACATTCACTGTGCCCCAAGCAAGGGCTATTTTTGTCAACCTGGTAGGGTTTATAACGCTGCAAGGGTTTGTATCCGTAAAGATAGGTTTATAAGTACTGTAAATGAAGGACTGTTCGGAAAGTCTAAATTGGTTATGTAGTTGTTCCTAATACCAATGTTTTATGTATTATATATGCCTTTTATCAAATAGAAGTTCATGTTGATCCAAATAATGTCACATCTCCTTAATGCTTGCATAATATATGTATATATATATATCGAGCTATAATACATGAATTTAAGTACAGAATACAATATCCTGGATCCTTGGGGGTGGGAATTGAAATTGGGTTTATGTTTAAAGAGCCTACTTCATACAAGAGTAATATTTGGGGCACTAACAACATCCACTAACACTTACTAACACACTCTATCTCTCTCCTAGTGGTATTGTGGGGTCCGCAGTGGGCCCCGCAGTACCACTAGGAGAGAGATAGAGTGTGTTAGTAAGTGTTAGTGGATGTTGTTAGTGCCCCTAGCATTGCCCTACTTCATACAATTGGAATCGACCTATTGTCATGCATCACGAATTTGTGGAAAGAACTCAAACATCTTTGAAATCCCTATGAAACAATCTCATAATACACCACGGGGCTTGATATCTACCAAGAACGTACACACAAAGATCGAGAGAGACAATAATATTATTGATAAAGTTTATAAAAGTTGTATAGACCTAATGATAAATGAGTATTTATAATACTCTAACAGCTAGTTTTGTTCACGGATTATTCTAGATAGATTCTGATTATCAAGAATCATTATACGAGTAACTACTTCACTTAGAAATCTGAATCCCTGCAAAGTGTTTGGTTTATCAGTAGAATCCTAACTGGATTTAGGATCTAGTAGTTGGTTGGGGCATGAAAAATAAAACAGAAAACTTGTTAAATACCTAGGATACCCTTGAAGGCTAAAACAAATGATGAGCAAAAATTCAATTGTCATATCTCTATAGTTGGAGGATGATTAAGTCTAAAAGTTAATTAGACAATATCAAGAAATAAATTAAAATACTATAATTTAATGATAATGTCACTCAAATGTGTATATTTATGTGCTTTTACAGATTTTATATGCTTAGTTGAAAATGGAGTTGAAATAAAATAAATTTAGTGGGAAATCCCATTCTACCAATGTTTGTTATAATAGACCCACCAATTGGTACTTCCCAATGAGAGACCCTATAATTGTGAATGTTGTTAGTGATTAGTCCACAATCCCCAATTATAGATAGTTTTAGTGACTTTTTTACCCCTATACATATACACAGGCATACATATATAGAAATATATATATATGGTAATAACTCTATTATCCCATTGATTTGCATATCAAATATATGGAAATAAAATCCCATAACTTTAGCCTTGTACATTATGGGTCTTTTGAATATTTCTAACGCCATTTTTATGTGGGTATCCCATTTTTGTATGTTTTACCAATAATCATTGATCACATAACATATTAATCTGTTACTATGCACCATACATTTATGCGAGCATTGAATTTTACACTGCAACTAGTTCGTTTTACACTGCAATTGGTTCATTAGTGTGAAATTTTACACTGCAACTGGTTTGTTTTTACATTGCAACTAGTTCATTAGTGTGAAAATTTTATACTGCAATTGGTCAAACTCAATCCCATAATCTTGCATATATTTTGGGAAGTTACCAAACTTAAACTGCAATTGGTCAAACTCAATCCCATAATTTTGGGAAGTTACTAAATCTTGCATATATTTTAGGAATTAAGTTACTAAATGCCATAATTGTAGGGCTTTATACGTTAGAATCTGTTTAATATTACACATATCTTTTTTAATTTCGTATTTCACCATTCTTGGGTGATCTAACAGTCATTCATCACCATCACCCAAAAAAAATTGTGTTAAATTTCACACTAGAATGAATATAAGTGTTAAATTTCACACTCATATTCGAGTTATTCAACAAAAGGAACACTGTCTTATCACAAATTCATTTGCACATTCATTTTTACACTGACTGCAATATTTCATTGACATCACATTTTTCATTCACATAGTATACAATTTCGCAGCATAACATGTGAAACCAAGAACATGAGTGTTAAATTTTACACTACAACCTTTTGGACCACAACCTTTAAACCACAACATAATATACAATCGGGTTCCATTGTATAGCTTGAGAGAGAGCAGATCCGGTATTGCCATTGTTGTTGAAACCCAGAAAGCTTCCAAGAATCATAAGTCAAAACATCAACCGGGTTCGAAATAATCACCAACATCGAATCGGGCGAGTACTTCGCAAGTTGGGGCACAATAATCAAGAACACCCTTGTTCCTCTGTATCAAGTTCAGCCTGGACTTGCCGGGGTTCTGCCTAGCGCCGGCGATGACGATACGGAGAGCGGATCCGACGATGATCTTGGTCCTCGAGTAGTCCAAGTCGGCCATGATCTTGGTCCCCGGGAGGAGCGCGGCGGCATGTTTGAGACTGAGCATCTCGCCATGGAGTTTATCTGGCTTGCGTCGACTAGCGTGAGGTCGCCGGAGAGGTCCTGTGTGAGGATGATTTGAGCTATGGCCTGAGCTTTCTCTCTCTAAACAGGGAGAGAGAGAGAGAGAGAGAGAGAGAGAGAGAGAGAGATGCATATATAATGTGATTTATTCTCATTTAGGTATTTGGGATTTGAATTTTGAAAACCCCTAAAATAGTTGGGTTTATTAATTGCAGTTTTGAATGAGAAATGGAAAAGGGTAGTTTGGTCCAAATTTTGTGGTGTGGACTTCAGACGAAATTGTTTCATACGTTGGGCCTATTGTAAGAAACCTAGAGTAAAATGGACATTATACTAATTAACTCTTGAAATAATGCAAAGAAATTAATGAAGAAAAGGAGCAAATAATAATAGTAATAGCTGGAAAAATGGAAATTTTGACATTGAAGATCTTGAATTTTAGAAGTTACTCTATTAAAGAGAAAATGTAGTTCGACGAGTTTGCAATACGTGGCCGCAAATTTCAGGTCAATCCAACGTCCGAGCAGTAAAATATGCCAATTCTCCCATCAGCGCGCATAGCATCGAAGAAAAAAAATAAAAGTTGCGAAATTCAAATCTTCAAACTTGTTTTCAAATTCCAAGACAAGGACATGAATTAAATACAAATTTGCAAGATTTTAACATTCAAATTTTCCTTGACCAAAATTTCCTTCAGACAAGGACATGAATTAAATGCTAACTTGCAAGATTTCAACGTTTAAATTTTCCCTGACCAAAGTTTCCTTCAGACAAGGATATGAATTAAATGTAAATTTGCAAGATTTCAATATTCAAATTTTCCTTAAGCAAAGTTTTAGCAGGCGTGGGATTATCCCTCTACATATTAGATCAGTTCGAACACACAGACGAAGGAGTGTCAGAAAACTGTGAAAGTTTGGTGAGAAATAAAATAGCAGTCTACATCCTCTTCCATAAACAATTATAGCTGCTCCCGTAGGAGTGACGAACTCCATGACAGATTCTCCTCTTCAATCAAAAATCAAAGGCTTGTTGCCTATTTATTCACTTAATTAGCAGAAGAGGAAACACATAGAGAGAGCCAAGGGAGAAGTACTTCCATATCACCATGTGAGCTTCATACATCAATAGTGTTCTTAGAAGTAGAAATTCAAGGTTTTTAATTGTAATCTTGTTCTAAAAGTTGTAAAAAAAAACCTCTTTGTGGTAAATTTTGATTTCAAAACTCAAGTTTCTGTAATAAATTTTATTTACTGTGTGAAAAATTAGTTTCCAAATTTTAGTTTTCATGACGTTTCTTTGTTGATTAGTAGTTGTAGAACCATTTTTTGTAGCTTGAAATATCAGATTTCAAGTTTTTGTTTCATTCACTGTAAGACAGAATTTGCTACTAAATTTTAGATTTCTTTGCTAAATAGTTATTATTATCACTGAGTGAAGCCCTAGAATACTGAAAATATCCATATTCCATCTCCAAATTAAGTTAGGATTTGGTTTGTTCTTGACGGTGTTCTTGGAGTGTATCGACTATAATTCAGAAAAAAAATTTTTAAATAAATCAAGGTTGAAGGTTTAGCATCTAATTTTGATGTATTATTTCAGTTCAATTATGTTTTATTTTTATTTTTTTTCGCAGATTCTAAGAATTCAATCCCAACTCAAGTTAGTAAAGAAAAAGTGTATTTATTTAGTGATTACTACTTTCTTGCTCTTATGATCCTAAATCTTTATTAAAGGGTGATTATGTACATCTATCTGATTCTTCTTTGAAATTTATTTAGATGACAGTTTTAATTCCAACATGTTAGGCTAGATCCTTAGTTGAGAATATGCAATAAAAATCTAGAATGCACAGCTTTTGTGCACTAATTAATCCTTAACTGGGCAGATTTAAATAATTGGTTTGTTCTTCAATTTTTGTCTAAAATATAACTATGTATGGTTTACAAATTTTAATATATTTATGGACTATAGTTGTATTAGACCTCAAGAATTACGTATTAAAACAGAAACATAATTGTCACACCCCAATTTTTGGAAAGCCAAATAATCAGCATAGAACTAAATTTAGACTACTATTCGACTGCCCAACTATCGGAGTGAATACCACGAAGCCCATCCTAATAAAACTTTTTAATAGAAATAGATGTTCTTAAAAACCTGGTTAAAACATTTGTAATAAATCTCCATTTATGTTTTTAAAACAAAACCACCACATTTCCATTTAAAAAAAAAAAAACACTCATGCGGTTCCGAAAATACTCAAATATATTTGATTAAAGGTACAACTACTAAATCACTTATATTGAAAAGCAGAAGCTGAATAAATATTTCTCAATTCTCATTAAGAATAAAAATCTTTTCATTTACAATTAACACCTCTATTACAACCTTTGGTCAGAGCTACTAAACGTCCCAATACCAACTACAATAATGGCCCACAATGTCAAATAAATGAAAATAGCAAATGAACAGTAAAGGTCTTCATGCCCTCAAGCAAATCCATGCAATCCAATAGTCATACCGGCCTACTCCTTAATCTGTAAAACGGCTGCGTTTCCCGAGAAACGCCCCCGCATGATAAACATCACACGGGTCAGCATTGTATAACAACACTGGTATGAGTAAACACGCTCCAGTCTCAAGGATCACTCGTGCTCCCCTCAACTCCAACCCAACAATAATCAATTAACATAATAATACCCAATAAATTTCCCGGAGGTTGGGAATCCGCTGGACTCCCTCCCTCTCTAGACCACAAACACATACAAAGTTGTAGGCAGAATTGTAGTTCCACACGTGAGTGAGGACAAGCGGTAGTTTCCTCGAGTCACGCGGCAGTTTGTTCCACCCCCAAAGTAAAAGAAACACTTACTCTTAAATGACATGGTGAGCCAAAGCCTGCATACAATGGTTAGTGGGCCCACCATCCTGCAACTCAAGAGTTAGCACAAATCCTTAGTATCATAATAAACAATTCTTCAATACCAAATCATTTAATCAATTTTCTTCGCATTATACCACGGTAACCATTTCGGGTTTTCAATTTCATGTTTCGCAATAGTTTATCCATTTGTATTTGACGCACTACAATTACTGTCATTTTTTTTCCTTGCCCTAGGTTCACCACTAAGGTCACCCTACTCATGGTCAACTTACTATTTATGAATGATTCATTATTCAATTTCCTAGCTTCACCACTTGGTCATCCTCCATGGTACACCCACACATATATCCCATGTGTGCCCGGACATACTACTAACATCCACTCTGGTGCTAGTTTGGTTGGGGTATCAACCAAACTAGGTATACACACAGAAGGCCAGTCAATATGCCTAGACGTCTAACAAATAAGCCGGGCATAAGACTTAGGCCAGCTTGATCACGAAGCCACTGGCAAAAGGGTACACTCAGCAAGTCGAGCTACCAAAAAAAACATATAACACAACGGGAAGCGGTGAACACTAAGGAACTTGACACCACTTTTTTTTTTTTAACCATCTACGTTAATACACACAAGTACCATTCATGAGGATTTAATCATGTCATTAACCACTTCGAAAATTTATCATTTATTACATGGATTATCATTATCCGATTATTCACAATAAGGCCCTTGCGCCAAACTTCTATTCACGTCTCTAACGTTGTATTTCCACAATCATCATTTAATACCGCATATAGCATAAGTTATAGCATTTAAAATTGGCATTCAACAGCACTATCTAAAATTGTCCCAAACAAATCTTATATTAAACAGCCCCAAAACCAGCATGGGTTGAAATTGTTCTTCATAATAATACCGTACAAACAAACATCTCTAACAATTTTCATAAACATAATTCAAAATTCAGAGTTAACATTTACTGCTACTGTAATATGAATTTTCTGCCCAAACGGTGCAGAATTGAGAAAAATATCATTAGACGAAAAACGTGCAGAATTGCGTTTTACATTGACTCTAGCAAACAGTTTTACCAAAAACAAAATGTATGAATTAATACGAATTATTTTCTAAAACAGATCTGAGAGTTTTTTTTTTTTTTTACCTAAATCCGAATTTGTGTTAGTCTTCTTTTTTTTTTTCTTCAATTTTCTAAATAACTTATATCTAACCTTTGATATATATATATATGTATATGTATATATCACTATAGATCCGTATTATATAAACACTCATCCATACGATTTATTCAAACTATAATGAACACAAATCAAAAATCAATCAAACTACGAATTAACCCTACAAATCTAAATGTTTACTCACCAAATTGGGAAAAGCAAGATGATGTTGATGATGGTGAACTCCCTTCTTTTCTCTTCTCTTCTCTTTTTCTTCTCCTTCTAGGTGACTAGGGTTGACTCTTCTCTCTTTGTCGCTTGTTCTCTCTCTCTCTCTCTCTCTCTCTCTCTTGAGGCTGCTCTTTTTTTTTTTCTAACCCTAGGATATGTTATCTATCTATATACATATAATGCACACACAATACATATATTACTCACACAAATATTAATAATCACGTTTTTCATTTATGGGCTAACAAAAGAGAGACCCATATGAGCCCAGAATGTAACACAGCCTAAGGTTAGCTTAGTGAGTCTAAGTGATTCTCAGATCGTGGTATTCACTCCGATAGTTGGGCAGTCGAATAGTAGTCTAGATTTAGTTCTATGCTGGTTATTTGGCTTTCCAAAAATCGGGGTGTGACAATAATTCTATGAATTATCCACTATGTTAGTTGTTCTAAAAAAATACCTAGCATATAAAATAATTTGTTTAATGAAGTTTACATTTTAAGTATGTGTATATATATTTCTATGCATTAATGAACAAGAAATCATATGGTGGCAGAGTAACCCATGTCCCGTGGACTTGAGTTCGAACCTGGCTACTGCACAATTGCCTCATTGTTTTCTTTTAAAACAAACGACGTCCTTTTATATCAAACATGATAAACTTGATATGAATTTAAATGTTATAAGTTTATTTTCAAATAAAGGATAACTTGATTATTTATAAATGACCCTTTCCAAAGTACAAAAGTTGAGTGATTTAGCGTTGGTTTGTATATTCCCAATCTTTTTATATCGTTTCTCCCAAGTTAATTAATATCTATACCATTTTTAGATAACTTAGCTTTAATGCTTGTATTATTTCTATCTTTCGCTTTGGAATCAAATTTAAGAAGTTATTCTCATTTATAAGTAAATCAAGTTTTTATCTCTTTTCTTCCTTTTCTTACTAGCTTCTTAATTAGTTCATTTTTCATTTAGTGTGTTTAAATTTTTACTATAACCTACTCAAAAAATAACCTTAATTTAGTAAGTTTTATTGCAAAAGCATAAAATAAAAATCACTAGTTTAAGAAACCCTCAAAATATCCTTCATCTTTTATTTTCTTTTTACAGACAGAATAGTTAGTTCCCATCTTAAAAGTCTTTTGCGCCATTCTCTGTGGGCTCAACCTGGTCTTACCAAAACTTTATTACTTGAACAATCACATGCACTTGGGTGTTGATATAATACCCTGTATTTTCAGTAAGTATTAATACAAGAGATTCTTTATACTTCCTTTGTTTTTACTTGAGATTTTATCTTCGATCGATCGAACCTCTTTCAAGCGATCGAACATTTCTAAGTTCAAGTGATCGAGCATAGTTCAAGCGATCGAAACCCTGCCGACATAAATTTATGACGTGGTCAACACTTTAATCGATCAAACATTTTTCAATTGATCAAACCTGACCGATCTGCTCTCGAGCGATTTAACTACCTTTGATCGATCGAACATGTAATTATCAAAATTTCCAAGTTTCACATAAAAACAGCCACCTACACCCCCTCTTCTCTATATATACTCTGTGTTCGTGTGTGTGACTGTGTTTGGTAAACTTGAGAGGTTAGAGAGAGAGAGAGTTGTGAGTGCTGTGTTGATATATATACACATACTTATATTAGACACACACATCTATATATATACACACAGTCTGGGAGAGAGAGAGAGAGAAAAGCAGAGGAGAGGAAGAAGAGAAGGAGACAAAGAGAAAGAGGAGACAGGGAGAGAGACAGAGGAACAGAGAGAGAGAGAGAGAGGAAGAGCCGCCATTAAAGTTTTGATTTCAACCTTTGCCAAACGCGCCCTTAGCGACTTTCAGTGAGTCTTTACTCACTTGGTCTCATTTATATCATGTTTTACAAGTTTTTGGTATGTTTAGACGTATTTAGCACGTCCCTTAGACGTTTACACATTGCTGTTACGAATCTACTGGAGAAGACGATTCTTGAGCGATTGAACTGAGTTCAATCAATCGAAGGTTTAATCGATCGAACAGACTTCGATCGCTCGAACATTACTTTTCTTCAATCGATCGAAATGGTTTCAATCGATCGAACTTGGCAGAACATGGTTTTGTTCTTTAGTTATTATATAAGAGATTCGAATGTTCGATTTGTGATTCGGGCTTCTATTATGTGATTGTGGGTTTATCCAGGATAATGTGACAACACAGATAAGTATGCTTAAGAATAATAAATTAACGTAATGACGTTAAATACTATGCGATTCATGTATGAGTTCAGTATCTGTTCATTTCATTCAGAGTAGTCAGGCCATATGGGAATTGTCATGTGTCGATAGTAGTACTGAGCTTAAGTAGGTTTGATAAGTTCTGGATATGGTACGTGGACGGACGCTTGGTCATGATATACTTTCACATGCGGTGGATGGTTTATATCCTTAACGAGCAGTGGGCAGGACCATGTAGTCCTAAGGTAGCCAGATGATCACGAACGGTGGATGGGGATCACTGGTATATAACGATAAGTCGTGGCAATAGATTTGATATGCTGTTGTTCAAAGCATTGTATCCCTTGACATGTGGTGGATAGTTTATATCCTTAACGAGCGGGGGATGGACTTAGGTGGTGTCCATGATTACGGTGGATGTATACATCCTTAGCGAGCAATGGACAGAATGATGGTATATCTATATATGTGAAACGATTGGGTCTGTTCTTTCTAAGCAGAATATGTTGATTATCGGTCTCAGGATAAAAAGACGACAAGGATTGATTCACGACATTGGAATACAGAGAAGATGTTATTTAGTAGCACTATACCTTATGACTTCAATAACTTGTTATAGGTTATATCATTGATATCCTGTGAGTTTCTATTCACCCAGCTCTCAGTAAGCTGACGAACGTTATTGCTTGGACATTCCTTGTCCAAATTATCCTGCCCCTTTTAATGCAGATAATGGAACTTTTGATGATGGCTACTACCCTGAGGAGGAATATGCAGAAGGTGGCCCCACTGATGCCAATTACACTAGAGAAGGAGGTTACGCGGATCATTATCCTTACGCCAGCTAAAGATTTGAAGATAGATATATCTAGTTTATATTTTTGTTATTTCTGTTGAACTTTAGTTTAATTGGTACTTGGGTATATGTTGTCTCAAGACTTGTTGTGATTGTGATCCTGCAGACCACACTCTGATGTTTGTAATAGTGTGTCTGTTTTTATATTCAGTTGTTACTATTCCTGTTTACTTTATGGACTAGTACTGTGTGGTGTGGATATTTAGTGACTTTCACTTGTCATTCCCTATGGACCGAAAAAGTAAATTTATTTTTCTCTATTTTTATTACTCCGGGCGTGATAGTTTAAAAGAAAACTTGTTAGTACGGCGTCGTCAACCACCTCCAGCATAGGATTAAAATCCACCATATTTTCCACCTTTTTGGTGGATTCTAAATCCAGTGGGGCTCACAATTGTGTAAATAATCCATGAACCAAACAAGGGAAAATAAGATTACCTGTAATCTTAGGGTGGAATCAAATCCACCCTAAGAATCCTTGAACCAAACAGGCTCTAAGACATAAACATAATAGGAAACTAAAATATTGAAGAAAAAGGCATTAAAATGAATTAAAAGACTTCTAAGACTATAAATCTACTCAATTCACATAGATTTCAGTGTGTTTTCTGGCATAAGTAACCCGCTTGGGTGGATGCTTTGACACCATGCTTGCTCGGGCAACTTTCTTCCTCACTCAAGCAAGCCTTTGCCTTTCCCTATCTTCTTCAAATTTCTCCTACATAATACTGCTATGTAAATAGACCTCAAGG
The DNA here is from genome assembly GCA_033977485.1 of Hydrangea macrophylla. Taxonomy (NCBI): domain Eukaryota; kingdom Viridiplantae; phylum Streptophyta; class Magnoliopsida; order Cornales; family Hydrangeaceae; genus Hydrangea; species Hydrangea macrophylla. Next base: position 3,548,286 of record CM066996.1, read on the forward strand.
GGGTGAATAAGTCAAAATGCCCATTATTGTCGATATAAATATTATCCAAGTGACGAAACAATTATATGTGATTGTAATTATGCACGTGTATACCAAATTTACACAAGCACACCAAAATTTTGGGGAAAAACCAAATAATGAACAAAGAATCTACTGTAAAATCGAACTTATAGTAGGTTCTAATGTGATGTGTATGAGAGATACAGATATGCATAACACGTAAACAGGTTAGTACAGGTAGAACCTATGAAATATAATAAAATAGTGTGAGAGTGAGCAGAAAAATAAGTATGTGAAAATCTAGTAGAGTAATGGGATTCGGAGAGGCTTCAGCTTGGGTGAGAACCAAATTAGCCACAAATGAGTGAGAGAGAAACCAGTAAGTATTCGGGTTTTTAGTTGGAGTGATGATGTGTGTGGTAAAATACTGATAATGCCTTGGGCGGCTAATGTGGGATATAGAAGTGTCGGGGTAGGGCGGATGGTATTTGAGGATCTCGAAGAATACGAGAGTGATAATAGGTGACTTAGGGGATTCAAAGTAAGGTTTAGAATAAGGGGAGACTTAGGTGGTTCATAGTAAGGATAGTGTAAATGACTGTTTGCTAAAATGCTATGAGGTTGGATTGGGTTTTTTGACATGAGTAAATGCATGGAGTGTTGATTGGGACTAGGTTATTATCGGGTTTGACTAGGTTCTTGGATGTATTGAATGACTTTGATATTTATACTGGAGATTGTGAGGAATTGGTACTACAAATAGAGAATCCTGAGTTGGCATCCTCTAATTGGGTCACCTGTTTAAGGTACGTGGGTGTAGACACCCCATTTTGTCAGCTATCAAATTTAGGAGACCAAAAGCTTGGTGGTTCACAATGATTAAAAAAGACGCGAAAAGGATTCTAGCTCGAAAGTCGATTCTATCTCTCACAATGCTCAGAAATCGGTACAAAATAACCAAAATGCCCCTTAGAACCCAGAACTCCCATAATTGAACCGAAAGCTCTGAAAACATGCTATGTCACATGAAAAGTACTAAAAGGTGTTTTAAAAGAAAGCGTTGGAAAATGTCAGCCCCCAAAATTCCTAGAAGTCCTGGAAGTTTCCATTTGACCGATTTGACCAAGGTTTGACCAAAATCTTCCGAAATCGCCCAAAAGCTCCAAAATCATTCTAAGTCATGTTAAAAGTCTTAAAATATGTTTAAAAATAAAATCGAATGGAAACATCAGGTCCCGGAGGCTGCCATAAGTTCCCAGAACTTCCCAAAGATTCCTGGTTTGACAGACCTGGCCCAGATTTTGACCCAAAAATCGATGCACCTTTGCAATTTTCAAATATGTTTCATGAATACTAGATGTCAATAGCTTTTCAATGGTATATCGCACATAATTTTGGACTTAAATTGAATTTATTATGAATTTTCAATGGTGAAAAAGGCGATCAAATTGGCTTTTATCACGAATACTGCAAAGCTTTTCAAAGTGAACCGACTCCGAACTATTTTTTATGGAAATAAGGCTTCAATAAATTTCCAATGATATATCACAAGCTCAGTTTGAAGTTCATATACATTTTCTGTGAATTTTGGACAAACTAGGGCCTTTTCGCTAATACTAGAACCTCTGGGGGGGCCGAAAAACCATTTGGGATGCCTTTTTTGGGGCTCAATTTTAGGTAATTGAAATCCAAAATGACATAGTTTCTTGTCCACAAAGCTTTTGGACCAATGGGAGCATTTTTTAAATCCCAAACTCCCCCCCAATTTGGCCTATGTAAACCCCCTTTGGTGCTTCACTTTAGGGGTGGCAAGTGCAAAGCAAAGAAAAGTCGTAGGGAGAAAGAGAGATAGAGATAGAGTTAGAGTTAAAAGACAGAATGTGAGCTTTTAGCTACTGTGTTTCTACTAAAAGTGAGTTCCAAACTCAAGTTTCCTCCCACTATTACTCTTTACTTCTCGCATTTATCACACCCAACAACCATTTCTTTGAGCATTTATGAGTTGAAAGTCTACATTCATGTCCGAATGTCACTATATATCAGAAAAACACCAAAGTACAAGTCCAATATCTCATTGATACAGATATATTGATTGTTGTTACTTGCTTTATATACCATTGTTCATCACTTTTTACCTCATTTCTTTTTATTTTCCTTTGGTATTTTGTTTGTTAGTCATTATCTAGATGATGGTATGTTGTTTGAGGGAGTGAATCCTTATGGATAGTTGCTCAAGAACTCAAGAACATACTTGATAGATGATGATTCAACATCAATATACTCTCAAGGATCCTTGAGGCCAACTTCCAAATGAAAACTTTATTTTGTAAATGTTGGGTAAGCTGTCACACCCCGATTTTTGGACAACCAAATATTCAATCCAGAGCCTGTATCCGGACTAATATTCAATTACCAAAAATCACGAGAGCGACACCCTCCCATATGCTAACAGAAAATTTATTGAAAACAGTATTTAATACTCCTTAAATAAGGACATGTGATCTTGTGTTTAAAGAAAAACTCTTTATTATTAAACATGTATTCCCAAACATCCATTTCATTGTAAAAGAAATAAAGTTCCATTATAAATATTATATCACTTTTCAATTTAAAAAAAAAAATATCATTTTCATAAATAAAATGTCCACATACAGAGTTCAGCGAAAATAAAAATAAATATGAATAAAATCTATACATCCATTTGTCAGAGTAATTACAACGTTCCCAATACCCAATATACCATATTTATTACAATTATACATACTGGCCCACAATGCCAGAAAATAAAATACAATCAAGTACAACAAAAATAAGTACAACTCCAATAATAAACAACACAACGACCATCTCTTCACCCAAACAGAAGCTCCAACGAAAATCTCCAAAAACTAAACCTGCACAAATGCATTCGACTACGTTTCATATAGAAACGCCCCCGAATGTATAACACACTCGGGTCAGTCACATGACTGGTATGAGTTAAACAAAACAACAAGTCTTAGGGATCCAACTTGAACCCGTAGACAACAAATTACACTACAACACTCTTGGGTCAAGACAGGTAGTTCCACACACATATCTGGACAATAGAGTAGTTTCCATTTATGTTGTGGCAAGTAGTTTCTTGCCCAAAATCCAAAGTTACTACAAGTTTCATACTTACCCATTACTTATGGTGAGCCAAACCTGTAATACGTTAGTGGGCCCACCATCCTGCAAATTGAATGATCATAAACAAAGCAAACAATTCTGTATACAAACCGTCCACATTCTAACTCAAACGTCGCATTCATTTTTCCACGCTTATCAGTCTTATGAAATAATCCATTTTCATTATTTATTAGCATTAGGTTTATCTTTGTGTTCCCTAGGTTCACCCCTTGGCCACCCTCCATGGTACAGCCCACACATATATCCCATGTGTGCCCGGACATATTACCAACACCCACTCTGGTGCTAGTTTGGTTGGGGTATCAACCAAACCAGGTATACACAACAGACGGTTGGTCAATATGCCTAGACGTCTAACAAATAAGCCGAGCATAAGGCTTAGGCCAGCTTGATCACGAAGCCACTAGCAAAAGGGTACACTCAGCAAGTCGAGCTACCAAAAAAAAACATATCACACAACGGGGAGCGGTGAACACTAAGGAATTATGTTGCAATTATTGTTTATCGTTCGTATTATCCCCATAATTGTGAATTTCACATTTATCACATAGTTCCGTCTTATCATCCAATCACATCTCTAACTTTTAGATGAATTCCAATTTCTTAGAATAAAGGGTTTTATCAATTAACCCATAATAATCTTCCCTTAAAATTTTCAATCAAATTACAAGATCCCCAATATATTATTCAACGAATCTATTTTACTCATTTTTATCAAAATGACCACAAAATAAAGTCAGTTATTTCAGATACAATAATCTCAACCCAACATTCAATATTAACATACATAAAGCACATAATAAGAAATCATATTCTCCAATTTTGCACGTTTAACTACATTAAAAACTGCTACTGTAATCTTAAATTTCTGCACAAACGGTGCAGAATCAGAAAAAACTTAAAACACGAAAAGTGTGCAGAATCACGTTTTACATAAGACACGCGGACAGAATATTCAAATTCAAAGCCACGATTTTCTAATAATTTTCTAAAGTTTCTGCAACTGTGTAAATTAAAAAAAACGAATTTCCATATCTCTTAATAATCATGAATATTTCACATAGTCTAACTCCAACTAAGTCTCACAATCGCAAATTTCACTACATTTATCCAATTGGGAACATTTTAACTCATATAAAAATTTAAACTTAAATAGAAATCACCATTTTATAAGTCCCACCCCTATAATATTTATTTAACCAAAAAAAATATTTACAGTGTAACACCCAAATTAAATAAGCTCACTAAGAAAATAATACAGTGTTTTTCAAACATTAATATTTTTAAACACATGTCTTACGTAGGTACACTCATATAACATTGCTAATTGAAATTTCAATAAAAATATTATTTAAACACTTACAAATTTTCGGGTTGTTACATAAGCATTTGGAGTTAGTTGGCAGATGACATCCTAAGCGGCTATAATCTCTATTTGAGTACTCGAAATATACTCTCAAAACATCCCTTTTAAAACCCCCTCTGAAATCCCAAACCTTGGCTTGCAAAGATCAAAATGCTTGTTTTCTCAAAAACCCCACAAAACAATGAGTAACGCAGTTTGAAAATAACTTTCTGAGTTCAATACTCAATGGATGATGATGATGCCACTTGAAAACTCTTCCCAACTCACCAAAAAATGTCTATGATATTTGTTTGAAAAGAAAATACTTGGAAGGGTTGCTATTACACTGAAACATTATTTTGGAACATTCTGTCTTTCTGTCACAATAGCTTTGGTTGATTTTGAGCATTTGTTCCACAGAACTTTTTCATTAACGGTATGTTTGGTTGGAGGGATGGAAAAGTGGAAGAGAGAGAAGAGAGAAGGGATGGAGGAGGTCTCCCTAGGGAAAGTAAAGGAGTACTCCCTCATCGCGTTTGGATAAACAAGACGGAAGTGAGGAAGGAATGAATTAAATATCGTACATTTTACTTTTCTATCCTTACATTAAATTAAATGTCATTATTATTATGGACAAAAAAGTCAAAAGATAAACGAAGCCTTTTCTCTCTCCTAATTCATCCACTTTTGGACGGATTGAAATTTGTGAGCTCGGAGGGAAGTAGCATCCCTCCTCTCTTCCCTTCCCTCCTCTCTTCCATGCATCCTACCAAACAATTGATTTTAACCTCTTCCTTCCTCTCTTCCCTCCACCCCTCTCCATCCTTCCCCTCTTCCCTCAAACCAAACATAGTATAAGAGTGGTCCAAACTTATTTTTCCCTTAAACTTTAGTGTGTTAGGAAACTGTATGTATATTTTGGTGCATTAGATGTTTCATATACATTTCAATGATTTGTCTACATTTCAGTCTACAGTATGAATTCTATTTCGGAACAACCCTTTTAGTTTATAGATTTCTCTCATTCTGTAACTTCAATGATAGTTTATATTTTCCTATGTGTTCTAGAGTCAGTAAGGATGACCTTTGTAAATTTTCATTAATTTAGCATGCTCCTAACCCCTTCTTTTCCATTTTTACAAGATGGTATAAATATTCTGTCCACTATTCATAGCAAGAACTTCTTTTTTTGTTCTTTTTTTTTCTTTTTTATTTATTTATAACTTTTAGTCTTTGATTTGATGTTTACATGCATTATAAATTAGTCTATGTCTTATGAAGTTGTTTTTGCCATATTTGCTTGTACCCCATAATGTCATTCTTTATGCATTCATTCATATCTCATGCTTCCAAGTCACTTTAGAAAACCTCATGTACGCAAACACACTACTACCTTGCACATTTTAGGATCATGACATTGTATTCATGCAAAATTTAGACGCTTTATGACTCCTAATCTAACATCATCATAAGCAAAGAGATTAATCACATGTTTCATGTTTTCCCTAGATCAAATCTTCCTTTCTCGTCAGTCCCGGGGATTGAGGTCCTCTTTTCTCAAGAAATGTGTCACGCCCCGACGTAGCATAAATAAGGAAAGCGTTTAATTTCCTTTATGGACCCGTAGGTCGCGACAGTTTGAAGGATCAATTCTGTCCCAAACGTCGAACAACAATAAACAATAATCAGAGCAGAGCAATCAAGGCTTATAAAATTTTTCTAACTTATTACATCTTATGATACAGGGTCAACTAAGGCACAGCCCGCCTTGAAACAAAATAATAACTTCATGTCTATTACAGTCCTCCTTGTAAATAAACAGTTTAAAACTTAAAACATATAACTTGAATATGCAATGATGATAACAGTTTTTCTTCCAAAAGCAGCCGTTCTCAATTAGCATAGTCATAATGTTCCTCCTGGTTATAACCTGAAAAGCCTGGACACGAATGCCCAGGACGCATCAACGTCATCAGCTTCAAGAAGTTGGTGAGTATTAAAACATAACTTCGAATGTAAAACATACCCATTTACCATTTTCCAATTCCCATTTATATTCACAAGTTTATATTTAAGCTAAAGAGTTCGTTTTAGAAGGCAGCCACAATATTATTTAAAAGATAAATTCACATACATGTGACCGTGTATGAGGACGATGCACCATCTCATCTGACCGACTCTTTTCTCTCGACAAAACCCAACAACCACACACCGGTATCTTTGAAAATCTAAGATAGCCACACTTTAGCACAGGGGTGCCAGGGAATGTCTAGTTTGCCTCACACTTTGGTCCGGGGTACCAGGGAGTGTCCATTGCCTCACACTTTGACTACCTAATCCGCCATGCAAATACCGGAGGAACCCTCACGCAGTATCCAGACTCGGGTATCAGGGAGTGTCCGTAGGCCACACTTTAGCACTTCCATGGGTGCCAGGGAATGTCCAAGTTCGGCTTCACACACTTTGACGCTACCATGGTCGTCAGGGAGTGTCCATTTTTGCCACCGTCGCATTTCAAAGATACCCGCAATCTCAATCACAACACACTTTGGTACTCACTTACTAGGGAGTGTCCACATCACAATCTCAACCGCACTCACTATACCACACTGACCATTACTCTTTTCCATACTGACCAACATTTACACTCACCATGCATGTACAACTGACTCCACATGTATGTCATGAAACTGTAAAACATGCGACAATTCACTGAAATATAAATACAACATGCGTACGGGGATTGACAAGTCACCATTCAACGTCCAAATCGTTAAAACATAACCAATTAAGATTCTGATTTAATAATTTTCCCAAACAAGGCCTTAACAGTCCCTAAAAGTTGAATCAAACAGTCCCTTAACATAAAACAAGCAAAACCAGAATCTGCCAGAAATTGCGCGCGCTGGCCGCTCGCGCGAAAGGTCGCTCGCGCTATCTGCCCATTTTTCAATTTTCTTATTAAAACTTTTCAACGGCTAGAAAACACAGGGCTCGCGCGCGAGGGCCGCTCGCATGAAAGGTCTCTCGCGCGACCCTCGCTCGCGCGACCTGCCTAAATTTCATTTTATTATATAAAACTTTTCTGTCTGCCTGGAGATGCATGCCTCGCGCGTGCGGGTCGCTCGCGCGGTCCGCTCGCGCGATCGCTCGCGCGATTAATTGCTGAGGCTCCTTCTTCTTCGTAGAAACTGCTCTGTTTCAGTTTTAATGGGGTCTTTTTGACCCATTTTCAATTTCGGGAGGAATTAGGCCTTATAATATATGATTCTCTTTGTTTTTCAACAAGGATTAAGAATATGAAATCAATTTAATATGATTCAAATCATAGCTCACAAATTTTATGAAAAATCAAAGCATGTCAAAACTTCAAATCTAATATACTTTCTCATGTGGACAAATTAAGGTCTAATACCTTGGCTACAACATCTATATCCTATAATCTTTCAGAATTATCTATAAAAACATATTTTGGTTGAGTTTGAAAAATCTTGATTTTCAAGCCATGAACTTCAAAACGTATGATCACCAATGAGGATTTCAAAATTTGACAAGCATAAAGAAATTCAAAGCATGTATTACATTCTGAGTGAGTTCTAAATACTCACAGAGATTAAAAGCAAAGAGATTGTTGAGAAAGATAACTAAATCAAGAAACCCAATACAAGCTTGAAGCTATGGTGATGTGCTATCTCTCTCTATAAAACTTGTAGAATTCTCTGTGTATCTCTCTCAACTCTCTCAATGGAACTCTTAGTTGTTAAGTGCAGAAAGTGAGTGAATGTATGAGGGAATGTGAGTAATATAAATGTGGGAACTTGGCCACCAAGCAAATTCTCCTACACTCTACAAAATGGGTTTATACATATATTCATAATTCTCAGCCAATATTCATACGTATCATGAGTTGTGACAACTCTGTAGATGCTCCAAGGGTCAAGTTAGATATGTAGGGGTCAAGAGTCAAGTGTTTGGGAAATTAAACTTATGGCACAAGAATAACACACACATGGTTTGTTTGCCAAACAAGGCCCTATCCAATGATTGATTTCCATAAATAGAAATAAAGCAAATGTCCAATCCGTCACTTCCAAAATCTATGGAAGTTCAACCCAGCGTGAACAGTTTTGAACATAAACTGGTATTTTCGTAGTGCGGTGTCCACTACAAAAATACAGAAAATTTATTTTAATTTAGGAAATGATTATCTAGTTTTATAAAAATACTGATTTAGTCAAAAAAGAAATATTTCCACCGTTTTGAAATATAGATTTTGAAATCCCCACAGGTATTACTAACTTTATAAAAATTACGGTTTAACCCCAAAAGAGTTTCAATATGAAATGAAATAAGTATTAACAGTCTAATCATGAGAAATGAAATTTAAATAAAAGCAGTACAAACAAATTAAATATGGAAATGCAAATTAAAATTTACATGAAATGCAGGTTGTTACACCCTTCCTCCCTTAAACAGGATTTCGTCCCCGAAATCAAAACTAACTAGTCCTGAAACAATTCCGGGTACTTCTTCCTCATATCAGTCTCCACTTCCCATGAGGCTTCATTCTCGTCATGGTGATTCCACTGAACCTTCAGCAACGGAATGTCCTTATTCCTCAGCTTCTTGATACTCTGATCTAGAATCTTCACGGGCCTTTCCTTGTAAGAAATGTTATGACTCGTCTCAATATCGTCATAACTAACCACGTGCGAGGGGTCTCGTATGTACTTCCTTAGCATACTCACATGGAATACATTGTGAACCCCAGACATCTTCGGTGGTAGCGCGAGTCGATAAGCTACTTTCCCAACACGTTCCAAAATCTCAAACGGTCCGATGAAACGCAGAGTTAACTTCCCTCTCTTGAGACCGAAGCGTACTACTCCTCGGGTTGGTGAAACTTTAAGAAGTACGTGATCTCCAGCACTGAATTCCAAATTTTTCTGGCGTTGATCAGTATAACTCTTATACCGGCTTTGAGCGGTTCTCATTTTTTCCTTGACCAAAGAAATCTTCTCGTTGGTTTCTCTAACCAAATCTGGTCCCAACAACTCCGTGTCACCAACCTCTGCCCAACACAAAGGAGAACGGCATGGTCGTCCGTACAATGCTTCGAACGGAGCCATCCCGATACTCGTGTGATAACTGTTATTATAGGCAAATTCAACCAACGGCAAGTGTGTTTCCCAAGATTCTTCAAAATTGATAACACAAGCCCTAAGCATATCCTCCATTATCTGATTAACACGCTCGGTTTGTCCATCTGTTTGAGGGTGAAAAACAGTACTCATCTTGAGCGAGGTTCCCATAGCTTCTTGCAGACTTTCCCAAAATCCAGAGGTAAAACGCGCGTCACGGTCTGACACAATTGACACAGGTGCACCATGAAGTCGCACAACTTGTTGTATGTACATCCGGCTCATCTTCTCTACCAGGTATGTCATACTATAAGCAATGAAATGAGCAGACTTCGTCAATCGATCCACAATTACCCAAATAGCGTCATGATTCTGTTGTGATCGAGGCAATCCTACAACAAAATCCATGGTTCTATGCTCCCACTTCGAACCAGGAATATGTAGTGGTTGCAACAGTCCCGAGGGTCTCTGATGTTCAGCTTTGACTTGCTGACACGTCAAACACTTGGATACGAATTCGGCCATGTCCTTCTTCATACCTTCCCACCAGAAATTTCTCTTCAAATCTTTGTACATTTTCGTTCCTCCCGGGTGAACTGTATACCTTGACTTATGTGCTTCTTACAGAATATCCTTCCTTAGCTCACCACAATCTGGCACACATAATCTATCTCTGCACCGATATCCTCCATCGACTCCCACCTTCCATTCTGTTGGGTCTTTTTCTGACATCTTTACGAACCAGGCTTGAAACTTCTCATCTTCTTTCTGAGCTCCAATAATGCGATCGATAAGAACAGGTTGTAGGATGAGACATCCGAACAATTGTCCTTCTCCTTCTTCAGCACTCTGTACATCGAACTCCGCCAAGGTCTCCAACGCTCGCCACTCTCTAATCATTAAGGTGGCGATCGTCTCACGAGTCTGTCGACTCAAAGCATCGGCGACCACATTAGCTTTACCGGGGTGGTATTCTAACGTGAAGTCGTAATCTTTGATCAGCTCCATCCATCTACGTTGCCTCATGTTCAACTCTTTCTGTGTGAACAAATATTTCAAACTCTTGTGATCGGAGAATAAATCAAACTTCTCACCGTAGAGATAATGTCTCCAAATCTTGAGTGCAAATACCACTGCTGCCAATTCTAGATCATGAATGGGATAGTCCAACTCATTCGGCTTCAGCTGTCTGGATCCATAAGCGATAACTCTACCATCTTGCATAAGTACACACCATAGTCCTTGATATGACGCGTCACTAAAGATAGTGAACTTCTCATCAGGCTTGGGTATTGCTAGTACCGGGGCGGTAGTGAGTCTCTCTTTCAACTCTAGAAAGGCCCGCTCATGCTTCTCTGTCCACTCGAACTTCAAATTCTTCTTTGTCAACCCAGTTAATGATGCAGCTATTTTAGAGAATCCCTTTACGAATCTCCGGTAATAGCCGGCGAGTCCAAGAAAACTCCAAACTTCTGTAGGGTTGCTCGGCCTAACCCAGTTTGACACAGCATCTGTCTTGGACGAATCCACAGAAATTCCTTGAGATGACACCTTGTGTCCCAAAAATTTAACTTCTTGTAACCAGAACTCACACTTACTGAACTTGGCATACAAGTGGTGGTCCTTAAGCGTTTGCATCGCAATCCGTAGATGTTGCTCGTGCTCTTCTCCTGACTTAGAATAGATCAAAATATCATCAATAAAGACGATGACAAACTGATCTAGATAAGGCTTGAACACTCTGTTCATTAGATCCATAAACACTGCCGGGGCATTCGTCATTCCAAACGGCATCACCAGAAATTCATAATGATCATATCGGGTTTTGAAGGCAGTCTTGGGTATGTCTTCCTTTCGTACCCTCAACTGATGATATCCTGACCTTAGGTCTATCTTGGAAAATGTCGTAGCTCCTTGTAGTTGATCAAACAAATCGTCAATCCGAGGCAAGGGATACTTGTTCTTGATAGTCACTCGGTTCAATTCTCTGTAATCGATACACAATCTAAGTGTCCCGTCCTTCTTCTTTACGAATAACACTGGTGCTCCCCAAGGCGATGTACTTGGACGTACAAAACCTAGGTTCTCGAGCTCTTGAACTTGTTCCTTTAATTCTAATAATTCAGTAGGGGCCATTCTGTAGGTAACCTTGGTGATCGGTACGGTACCCGGTATAAGCTCAATACAGAACTCTATACTTCTCTCGGGCGGCAAACCAAAAATGTCTTGAAATACTTCTTCGAAGTCCTTGACTATAGGTATAGACGACGCTGTCGCTTCTGTACTGACGACTTCGATGTTAGCCAAACATCTTGTAAGGAACATATCTCCCGAAGGGTTACATTGAAAATCAAAGGGTTGATTCTCGTGGTCGGAGAATGTAATTCTCTTCCTCGCATAATCCAACTTCACTTGATTCTGAGAGAGCCAATCCATTCCTAGGATTATGTCGAACTCCTTCATCGATAGGACAATCAACCTTGCCGGGATTTCACGGTCTCCTAATCGTAAGGGACAATCCTTGCACACGTGTCCTAATCTGACTGCAGCTCCTAATGGGGATGTAGCCTTCAAAGCTTTCTCTAAGCGATGAGGTAAGATACCCAATCTCCGAATTATATTAATAGATATGAATGATAGAGCGGCACCCGTATCAAATAACACTTTAACATGGGAGTTAAACAGAGTTAATGTACCTTCCACTGCTTGCTGATCAGGTTGAGCTTCTCCATAATCTCCTTCTTCATACACAGTTCCATCATATCCAGCGGCATCAGGAATAACAGCATTCAAGCGAGTCTGACCCTGTTGACCATAAGTCACTTGCTTAGGAGCAGTGCAGAACCTGCTGATGTGACCTGGTTCACCACAGTTGTAGCAGACTATCCCTTGCTGAGCAGCACGCCTTGGTGCCTTGCAATCTCGAGCCAAATGACCAGGGTTACCACAGTTGAAACATTTCCCAGCGTTGCTCCCTTCTCCTACCCGGGGTTGAATCGGATAGGTAATAGCCTGGGTCTTCTTGCTCCCATTGAAATTCCTCTTCTGCCCTTGGGTACGATTCATTGGTGGTCTATTCCCAAAATTACCCCTTTGAGGCGGTTGAAATTCAAATTGCTTACGGTTTACTCGAGCATCCTCTTCCAGATCGGTAGCCAAACCAACAAGTCCTTTAAACGATTTATCTAGGTGGTCGAGAGTCAGGCGACGAATCTGCGGTGTCAGCCCTTGGTTATATTTTCATATATTCTTATCTTCAGTATCAACCAGGTGTAGGGCGAACCGAGACAGTCTTTCAAACTGTGTGGTGTACTCTTGCACCGACTTGGTTCCTTGCGTCAGATCCATGAATTCTTTCTCTCTTCTGTGCCTCTCCGTAGCCGGGAAGTACTTTTCTAGAAATCTCCCCTTGAACGCAGTCCATGTCATCCCCATTGCAGCTCCATTCCCGATAGTAGCTGTGACCGAATCCCACCAATCTGCGGCAGCATCGGTCAATTGAAACGTAGCCAATCTCCTCTTGTCCATCTCAATGCACTGGACAGCCTCGAACATACGGTCCATCTGTCTTAACCATTGTTCGGCCTTCCAGGGTTCTGCTGTACCCGCAAACTGCTCGGGCCTTAGTGCACGGAATCTCTCCAGCAATTTGTCTCCAGTTTGGCGGTCTCGTCGGTTTTCATTCTGATTACTAACCCTTTCGAGACGCCTGATGAAAGCTTCAAATATTCCCGTGGGATCGGCAGCCTCAGGTGCTCCCTCGATCAAATTCCTGTTCCTCCTTAGTCCTCCAGCCATTCTATGCATGATAGTGATAGTAGAATGAGAAACATGCATGCAATAGTACTATGAAGCAATTCAAATGACGACAATATCCAAAAGAGTATATTATATATATAACTTCTTGTCAAGTTGATAGAAAAGGCGTGTATGGTCAGATCAATGCCTACCCTATCTGTATGGGTTAGGACGCATGCAAGAGTTAATGTTACAAAAATGGGATCATTGCCCTACACTCTAATGCATGTAATTACAGTTGTAAAAAGAGATAGAGCTAACAGTCAAAAGTAGATAATATGTACAAGTCATAACTAGAACTTCAATCGTCTCCATAAGCAGCTATCAGGAGATCCAGCGAGTCGACGGGGCGAAATCGCTGAGCCTGAAAGGGGCCCACCCCATCATAGCCTGGAGAGGTCGAAGATGAAGCAGGCGCAGGGGCATCTGCCTCAACTAGCATCTCCTCAGGTAAGGCTAGCTCAAGTGCTAGCTCAGCCTCGAGCTCAGCGGCGAGATCATCTAGACCTATGCCGTCCTCTACAATCTCTCCACCTACTGGGACCACATGAACAGCCTCCGCATCGTCCTCAGCGATGGGAACTACTGGTGGGGGCATCTCTAGCTGAGCCAGATGGGCATGCACAATCTGGATCTCGAGGGGGAGATAGAAAGCATCGCTATCAATCAACCTCAAAACCTCAACCAAAATCAAGCTCTAAGCCTCTGCAAAGTAACGAAGCTCTAGGAGGATACGAGTCAAGTCGACTAAGCCTACCACATGAACCTGGTGCCATAAATCAGATACTACGGTCGCTGTGGCCAACTGCTCAATGGCCGCATGATACAAGTCAGGAAAGGCTGGGATCACTGCCCAGGTGTCACAAAGTGCCCTCCAAATCTGTCTGGTACATATAGCGGATGAGCTGGATCCATACCTGATAAAAAGGTACTACTTAAGTCAGGACAAAGATAATCTTAGGCATTTGGGTTCTGAGTCTATCCTCCCTGTCGTATCATCGGGTGTGTAACACTTAATGGAATGTGGAATCGGGTCTATACTAGTAAACCCTAACCTGGCTAAACTATCTTGAGAAAAATAATAACCTGGCTCTGATACCACTAAATCTTGTCACGCCCCGACGTAGCATAAATAAGGAAAGCGTTTAATTTCCTTCATGGACCCGTAGGTCGCGACAGTTTGAAGGATCGATTCCGTCCCAAACGTCGAACAACAATAAACAATAATCAGAGCAGAGCAATCAAGGCTTATAAAATTTTTCTAACTTATTACATCTTATGATACGGGGTCAACTAAGGCACAGACCGCCTTGAAACAAAATAATAACTTAATGTCTATTACAGTCCTCCTTGTAAATAAACAGTTTAAAACTTAAAACATATAACTTGAATATGCAATGATGATAACAGTTTCTCTTCCAAAAGCAGCCGTTCTCAATTAGCATAGTCATAATGTTCCTCCTGGTTATAACCTGAAAAGCCTGGACACGAATGCCCAGGACGCATCAACGTCGTCAGCTTCAAGAAGCTGGTGAGTATTAAAACATAACTTCGAATGTAAAACATACCAATTTACCATTTTCCAATTCCCATTTATATTCACAAGTTTATATTTAAGCTAAAGAGTTCGTTTTAGAAGGCAGCCACAATATTATTTAAAAGATAAATTCACATATATGTGACCGTGTATGAGGACGATGCACCATCTCATCTGACCGACTCTTTTCTCTCGACAAAACCCAACAACCACACACCGGTATCTTTGAAAAGCTAAGATAGCCACACTTTAGCACAGGGGTGCCAGGGAATGTCCAGTTTGCCTCACACTTTGGTCCGGGGTACCAGGGAGTGTCCATTGCCTCACACTTTGACAAACTAATCCGCCATGCAAATACCGGAGGAACCCTCACGCAGTATCCAGACTCGGGTATCAGGGAGTGTCCGTAGGCCACACTTTAGCACTTCCATGGGTGCCAGGGAATGTCCAAGTTCGGCTTCACACACTTTGACGCTACCATGGTCGTCAGGGAGTGTCCATTTTTTCCACCGTCGCATTTCAAAGATACCCTCGCCGCAATCTCAATCACAACACACTTTGGTACTCACTTACCAGGGAGTGTCCACATCACAATCTCAACCGCACTCACTATACCACACTGACCATTACTCTTTTCCATACTGACCAACATTTACACTCACCATGCATGTACAACTGACTCCACATGTATGTCATGAAATTGTAAAACATGCGACAATTCACTGAAATATAAATACAACATGCGTACGGGGATTGACAAGTCACCATTTAACGTCCAAATCGTTAAAACATAACCAATTAAGATTCTGATTTAATAATTTTCCCAAACAGGGCCTTAATAGTCCCTAAAAGTTTAATCAAACAGTCCCTTAACACAAAACAAGCAAAACCAGAATCTGCCAGAAATCGCGCGCGCGGGCCGCTCGCGCGATCTGCCCATTTTTCAATTTTCTTATTAAAATTTTTCAACGGCCAGAAAACATAGGGCTCGCGCGAGCGGGCCGCTCGCGCGTAAGGTCTCTCGCGCGACCCTCGCTCACGCGACCTGCCTAAATTTCATTTTATTATATAAAACTTTTCTGTCTGCCTGGAGACGCATGCCTCGCGCGCGCGGGTCGCTCGCGCGAGGGGTCGCTCGCGCGGTCCGCTCGCGCGGACGATTAATTGCTGAGGCTCCTTCTTCTTCGTAGAAACTGCTCTGTTTCAGTTTTAATGGGGTCTTTTTGACCCATTTTCAATTTCGGGAGGAATTAGGCCTTATAATATATGATTTTCTTTGTTTTTCAACAAGGATTAAGAATATAAAATCAATTCAATATGATTCAAATCATACCTCACAAAAAATCACCGGCTCCTAAGGATACGCTAAGAAGAAAAGCTATCTCCATAGTCCCAAAAACAAAATTATTTTACCGGTCCCAAAGACCACGGCATGCTTTAAAAAAAAAACAGACACCGGCTCCTAAGGATACGCTAAGAAGAAAAGCTATCTCCATAGTCCCAAAACACAAAATTATTTTACCGGTCCCAAAGACCATGGCATGCTTTAAAAAAAAAAGTCACCGGCTCCTAAGGATACACTGAGAAGAAAAGCTATCTCCATAATCCCAAAAACAAAATTATTTTACCGGTCCCGAAGACCACGGCATGTTTTAAAAAAAAATCACCGGCTCCTAAGGATACGCTAAGAAGAAAAGCTATCTCCATAGTCCCAAAAAAAAAAAAAAGAATTTTTTTTTTTTACCGGTCCCGAAGAAGGCGGCATCGCCACACACACAAAAAAAAAAAAACCAAAAAATCCCCTCCACCCCACCTCCCCTTCCCCCCTTCATCCCCTCCACCAACACCTTCCCCCCCTCCCTCTCGGCATTCCCTCTCTCTCTCTCATCCCCCCCCTTCATCACCTCCACCAACACCTCCACTTCCCCCCTTCATCCCCTCCACCAACACCTCCACTTCCCCCCTTCATCCCCTCCACCAACACCTCCCCCCCCCCTCCCTCTCGGCATTCCCTCTCTCTCTCATCCCCCCTTCATCCCCTCCACCAAACACCTCCCCCCCTCCCTCTCGGCATTCCCTCTCTCTCTCTCTCATCCCCCCTTCATTCCCTCCACCTCATTGCCTCCACCACCATCCACCTCACTTCACACCACCTCACCGCCACCCCCATTTTCTTCCCAATTTTGGATCCCCTAAAACCCCCCTTACATCCACACACATACATATATATACATATATATATACACACACACATTGACACGATAGGTAAAAAAAAAAAAAAAGAGAATAGCAAGAGTTTACCTAATTCCGAAGCACAAAGTGAGCACCACACCGATTTCAATGGCTACATCCACTCCTCCTTCTTCCTTGAGATTGGTGTCTTCTCCTTAGCCCTAACCTTCTTCCCCTTGTGTTCTTTCCCTAACTTTTCAAAAATAAAACAAAACAACAAAAGGGAGATACATACATATAAGTTATATGCCTATGCCAGTTTCTCAAACTGCAATAAAAGACCCCAGCTCCATGCTGGTAAATATATATATACATATATGTATATTTAAATTTTTTTTTTCTCCATCCAAAAATTGCTTCCATTTCAGATTTCAAAGTACAACTCGAACATTTTCTTTTTTTTTTTCTCTCTTTTCTGACTACTCACTCTCACACAGTTCAACAAATTTACTTTTAGACTACTACCCTCAAAATTTATTATGACGTATTTATATATAGATACATGTATACATACAACGTCCAAATCCGGTCAAACACAGCATCTCTGAAAAATCACTGGATCTCCGTTACTTTATCTCCCCATATCAGTAATCTCCACACCCATAGCAGACACTTCACCCCTCAACTGTACACAATCTGCCTCCATTTCCTCAAAAAAAAGAAGCAATGAGATAAAATTTCTCATTTCTTATTTTTAGCCAATACACCGCAAATCTTTCTTTATTATTATTATTATTATTTGTTTTTTTTTTCTCTTCCTCTCTTCCCCCATCGTATATTAAACAAAACCCCAAAACAACCATAGTACAACGTCAAAAATTACTCCACGGCTCCAGATTTTACTTTACCTTTTCCGAAGGAAAACGGAAAATGCCCAAATAAGTCTCCAAACTTTACTCCCCTCTTTTCCGAGGGGGGGAAGGAGGACACTAAACAGATTCTCCAAATTTTATTCCGAAGGGCAGAATGGAATTCTCCCAATGAATCTCCATACTTTATTTTCTTCATAAGTAAGGATGACGAGCAAACAGGTTATTCTTCACATTTTTATAGACACCCAGTTCAAAATATATATATTTCACTCAACACAAATATAATTGACACATAAGTCAACAACACACTCCTCTCCTAGGGGCACACTCTCCAATATTTGCAGTTTGAATATTGTAGCCTTGTTTCCTCCTAAATACGATACATCTCTCCAAGGGGGCACACTCTCTAGCTCTCGGAGGGGCACACTCCCCAACATGGGTAGCTTGAGCATTGCACTCTCTCCCCAAAAGTGGCCTGAGCATCATGCTCCCACCGCTTCGCCTCACCAAAGCTGTACTAGTACAAACTCCGACCACCATACCCGACACCTCTCCACAAGAAGGTAAATGAAGGAAAATGATAAAAAAGAACACGTGAGATCAAATACAAAATCACCAATCACAAGCGCAAGAAGAAGAAGAAAGAAAAATCCGATTTTCATTACGATACAGACCCCGATACATACATCAATACATAACAAGGATAAACATGTGTGTTTCGTACAAGACC
The DNA here is from genome assembly GCA_033977485.1 of Hydrangea macrophylla. Lineage (NCBI taxonomy): Eukaryota > Viridiplantae > Streptophyta > Magnoliopsida > Cornales > Hydrangeaceae > Hydrangea > Hydrangea macrophylla. Next base: position 3,567,052 of record CM066996.1, read on the forward strand.
CAATACATACATTAAAAGGGAACACACATGATTTTACTGGGATCAGATTCAGAACGAGGAACGAAGTCGGGATCACCACATCACTGTCTATGATTGTTTAAATCGGGACCTTACAACAAGAACTTGTATAATCATTTTACAACTGGCCAAGGCCTCCTAAAACCAAAATTCTAGATCATAGCAGCCCAATACTTTCGCCAGAGAAGGACTCACGATGCAAAGTACAGAAATATCAGTTATCACCAACTCATCCCTAGGCAAAACTTGAAGCCCCACTCCACGTAGAAACTTAGTACAAGGCATGACAGAGGTCCCAAGAAGTTTTGACTCCACGCCATTGCCAAAACACTCTGGCCTCATATGATAATAATCTAGATAAAGAACTCTCTGCAACACAAAGTGAAACCTGCAGCATGTTTCACACCTTCAGGGTAAGAAAGAATGTATATAAAGGGATTGGTTCCACCACTTCTCCAAAGCACCTTTTTTATAGCAACTACCGAAGGACGATGCACAACGGATGCCAAGTTAACACAAAATATCCACCAGACCAAGCTGTCGACCAGATTCACGACTAGCAAAGTGTTACCAGGTAATACTACTGCAAAAGTTGAAGAGGTCCATCAAGCGCCGGCAGTAAAAATGAGATGTCCATTCACCAAAAAAAAAATATATATATATATATATATAAGATCATGCCCGCATCCTAGCCGCTTCACACCTAGCATACGGACAGGGGGGCTAATGTAGGTAATGGTTAACAATTCACATAGTTTGACCAACACATGTTACCGATGACTCCACGCGTATTAATGATGTCACCAAGTAACGGGCCCTGCTATAACCAAAAGCACCCAATCCGCATGTCTACCCCATCGATGAACTCACTCTGAAGCCCACTTCAGAGTAACTATTTTGAAGACCCACTTCAGAATGCCCACAAAATAGGGCCCACCCCCGCAGAGCCCACTATGAAACTTCACAACTGAAAAGGCCAACCTCAAGCAGCTCACTCCGAAGCCCACTGCGATTGAGCCCACCCCAAAAAAAACAAAGGAAAGCAAAGTAGGCCCATTCCGCCTACTGCCCTCTCCACTCGCTCCACCACCGCCCACTCGGCACGTGGACATTGTTTAATCCATCGATCACTGGTCAAAGCTTACTACTACTCGGGATGAGCATTCATATCATCGATTGGCCATCAAATGACCACTCACCATGAAATTTACCATCGCTACAGAATCGACCATCGCTTGCAGTCACCACTTGCTCTCAAGCGTAGCGTACGAACCCCACGCACCTCTCCTCAATACTCCCCACAAACACTGCACTACACATAAGCACACACTTACACGTGGATTCTTCACCCTTGGTCGTGAAGCAGTACTAAGGGTGGCCATGTCCACTGGGAACTCGAGAGCTCATGGTTCGGCGGCTAGAACCAGGGGTACCTCCCTCTCACGCCTCACAGGCAAAGCTAGGGTTGGTCCCAAAGAGAAAGAGAGACACGTGACCATCAATCACGTGCCCTGCCCCTCCGGCCTCACAGCCAATCAGACCAGCTGTAACCTTTGACTCTCTCACCTTGCCTAAGTCACTTCAACCTCCCTCTGCAAGCCAATAGCATGGCCTCGAATAACCCAATGCTTAACCTCGCTGAGCATTCTGCACCTCGAATAACTCCAATGATTAACCTTCTGCACCAATAGGAAACCGGCGCTGTATAATGCGAACCATCCCTCAAGGTGACAATTCATCTTGCCAAACCAATAGAAAAGTCTTGATATTTCCCCTCGTTTAAACCATGCACCAATAACATTCATCTCCCTTTGTCTCCCTTTGACCAACCAATGGCGTTGGTTCTGGTTCACCATCAAACGACGATACCTCGTCTCTCGCCTTCTCAAAGCACTGCCTTGTCCACATCCTTCATTTAATGACCTCAACTACCTCAAACATACAAACCACTCTGAAGATGCCGACTCAGCCACCTCTAGCTATACCAAAAACTTCACGAATCCTGTATAAATACCGGTCCCATTCAATACATCCAACAACCAGAGCTCAACCTAGAGTTTAAGCTTCAACCCAGTCTTAAGCTGTGAACCCAAGCACTTAAGACACTCACCAAACTCTCAGCCATTACTCAACCTTCCACTACCTCTCCTTTAGCCTTATAAAATAACTCCCTTCTAAACAGCAGTCCTCAACGGTAACCAACCCTTCACTACTTTCTCTCTCTCTTATTTGGCACTACTCTGGTTCTCACTCGAGCCATACACTCTATAAGTCCCACCATTTTTAGTTATTTACATATATTTATATTATTATTATTTATTATTATTATCATTGTTATCGTACCAAACTCTCACTCTCATCTACCTACCACATAGTATCACTTGTTGCTCCACTTGGCACTAACCAGCTTACGTGTTATACCATCCTTCGTACACTATCCATATCGGATAAAGAACTCACACAGTTTTCTAAGTACATTTTGTTTTCTTTGATTCTTTGTTCAAGAACAATCCATGTCCCCCTTTCGATTAGGAAAAATTGATTACTTGATATGTGATAAGATAACTTTTTCCTAAATTTATCTCACGTGATTTTTCACTTTGCATTGTATGATATTTGGTTTATATCTTATGAATGATATCTTATCGTTTGATCTTCCAATTCAATATTCTTGTTTGATGTAATATACCTATCATAATATTAGTTGTAGAACCAAACTTAGTATAAGATGATTATTTGAATGCTAATTGAGGCCCGTTGAAAGACGGGGTAAGTTGAGGGTACTTTAGTCTTCGCATTGGCTCCTTCCTCTCTCTTACCAAAACCCCTAACCGAGTTCTTTAGTTATGAAGGGTTGGTGCCCTTTATCTATTTGGGTGAGTCAAATTGGGTGTTTTGGTTCCCTAAAGACCAAGTGGCGACTCTATATCTATTTTCACAGATTATGCAAGAATTTTAAAACAAGTTTTCAAATCAATTAAAAAAACAAAGGGAAACACTTCTTTCTTTTTTTTAAAGGGAAAAAGCATAGGGTGGATCCCCGTGTCCACAGTAGGAGACTTGAATGTGATGCCGACAAGGCAGGACATTGAAAGGCGTGAGTTATATATAAAAGATTTGTTGTCACATTGTATCAGATGAGTGTATGTATAAAGGAGGTATCATCACTCAGTGGCAAACGAGTGTCGCGGGTTGGTCAAAAGAGAGTACGACATGTGAGGGGGAGGTATTGTCGCTTGGTGATGTGTTGATGCCATGGATCAGTCAAGAGGGGGAAGGTGTGCTATTGGTGCAAAGCCCTGAGCAAAGGAGGGTTGTAATACCCGCAAAATTTTTATATTAATAAAATGAGCTCCTGTATTTTGTTCTGTATTTTCATAATCTTGTACGAACTATACATGTTTTAAGTAGTAAGCTTAAACAGTAATGTACAGACCCAGACTGACTTTGTCACGCAAACCCGTAAAATCTATATAAAACTTGGAATGTACAGCACGTGGATCTAAACAAGAACATGATCATACAATTTGGGGATGCAAGTACAACCTTGGATGCTTGTTGTACTATCTAACCCCTTATACCTTTTTTGTAATTCCCCTCCCCGAACCCCTCCTCAGCCCACCGGATAATCTCCCGAAACCTCTCACCTAACAACCGAATATTCTCCCTCACCACCAACCACCAGATGTTTTCCCTCACAAACCATCCCTCTCAGTCCACCCCTCTCAAATCAGTCTCTCTCAAGTTCCCTCCATCCATTCTTTCAGATATGTAAAATCTGCATATGTATGTGTGTATGCATACGTTGGGTTGGTTTATATATGAGAGACAACTGAGAGAGGAAGAGAGAGCATAAGCAAACATACACACACCTTCTACCTCCCAACTCTCTATCATTTTCTACACTTCACCTACACCCAGACCACATACAACAAAAGAGAAGAAGGAGTGGAGAAGAAGGAGAAGATCGAGAAGAGAGAGACATATTCGAGACTGAGGTATAAGCCCCCTGCACCCCCTTTGTTCATTTTTGTATGCATTAAACATCACACACACACACACACACACACACACACACACACACACACACACACACACACACACTCTAAGACCCCCCATACATGAACCAAACAAAGCCTTAAACTCTGAGACCAGTCTGGCCACCATTGAAGCTGGTTGAGAGCTTAAAATCTCAAACTCATCCAAAGCTTTTGAAAGCTGTACCAAACAGACCTACTAACCCCCATTAGACCCCCCTCGAACAACTTTTTGTGTACACACGTTTGGTCAGCCATGCAAGGCATTATCCTCAAGAAAACCGAAAAGGAAAATCTATTGGCTCGAACACCAAATGAGATATTCACGGCCTAGGCTTCTAATATGTGATAGAGGGCCTCAAACCAAACCTATTGGCATTGGAATCACTCATTTATATGGAGAAATGAGTGAGATATGCTCATTATCACGATTCCGGTGACTTCAAGCCTCGCTGGTGGCGAGCCAGATGTTGAAGAAGTTGACTGGAGCTCCTAGAGCTTTAAACTATTGTATGCCTTACCTTAATACTTGTAAAAACCCATTTAGTAAATGGCTATATTGTTTACCCACAATAATACATTTGGGTTGGGTTATTTTTAAAAATAACCCATGACCAACTAAATGAAACGACATCGTTGGGCATCGGATCGTACCAAATTTATTTGGGTCGGTTATGGGTCAGGATATGGTATCAAGTCTGGAGCGGGTTCGGATAAACCCGTCAGCATTTGGCTTGGGTTTATTCCATACACGGTAACCCATTTACTTTTGGGGCGGGTTTAGTTGACCCACGAACTTTTGAGGTTGGACTCTTCGAAATCTATAAACGGGCCACCTGTCACGCCCTGACGTAGCATAAATAAGGAAAGCGTTTAATTTCCTTTATGGACACGTAGGTCGTGACAGTTTGAAGGATCGATTGCGTCCCAAATGTCAAGAGAAATAAAATATAATAATCAGAGCAGAGCAATCAAGGCTTACAATATTTTTCTATCATAATAGTTATTACAACAGGGGGTCTCTAAAGGCACAATCCGCCTTAAATCAAAATAATAACTTAACATCTATTACAGTTGTCCAAATAGTTCAACATGTAAAGTAAATTCTCTTTCCAGCAGTTGTTCTCAATTTGCATAGTCGTAGGGCCCAGCATACTCATAACCTAAAAAGCCTGAACACGAATGTCCAGGGCGCATCAACGCTGTCAGCTTCAAGAAGCTGGTGAGTATTAAAAACATAACTTTGAATGTAAAACATACTCATTTACCATTTTCCAATTCCCATATTATTCAACGAGTTTACATTTAAAGGAAAGAGTTTATTTTAGAAAACAACCACAATATCATTTGAAAGCTATAATTCACATATATGTGACCATGTATGAAAACAATGCACCATCTCATCTTACCGACTCTTTTATCTCGACAAACACAACAACCCACCATCTCTCACCAGTATCTTTGAAATACTCCGATAGCCACACTTTAGCACAGGGGTGCCAGGGAATGTCTAGTTTGCCTCACACTTTAGCACGGGGTGCCAGGGAATGTCCAATGCCTCACACTTTAGTACCTAATCCGCCTCGCAAATACATCGCACAGTATCCAGACTCGGGTACCAGGGAGTGTCCGTAGGCCACACTTTAGCACTACCATGGGTGCCAGGGAATGTCCAAGTTCGGCGTCATACACTTTGATGCTACCTTGGGCGTCAGGGAGTGTCCATTTTTGCCACCATCGCATTTCAAAGACACTCTAGCCGTAATCTCAACCGCAACACACTTTGCTACTCACTTACCAGGGAGTGTCCACAACATAATCTCAACCACACATTCTATACCACACTGACCATTACTCTTTTCCACACTGACCAACACTCACCATGCATGTACAACTAACACCATATGAATGACGTGCAACAGAACATATGAAATGTCAGGATCGATAACCATACATATTTGAAAAGAATCGAAATCATAATTGTCCTTTAATAACCAAAACGTGATATGTTTTAACATAAATTCCAAGCAGAGCCTTAAAAACCCATAAAATATCATCTAAACAGTCCCTTAGCAGAAAACAGACAAAAACCAGAAACTGTCAGAAGTCGCGCTCGCGGGCCGCTCGTGCGACAGGTTGCTCACGCGATATACCCATTTTTCATTTTCTTTTAAAATCTGTTTTGTCTGCCTGAAACCAGCCACCTTGCTCGCGCGGGCAGCTCGCGCGATATGCCCAATTTTTGTTTTCTTTTTAAAACCTTTCTTTCTGCCAGAAAACACACAGCTCGCGCGTGCGGGTCGCTCGCGCGACCCTCGTGCGCGTGAGTTCAGGCAGTAACTTCATCTTCTTCGTCAGAATTCCCCTGTTTCAGCTTTTGATGACATTTTTGACCCATTTTGCAATTTAAACGTTACCATTCCTTATTGTATATGGATCTCTTCGATTTTTAACAAGGATTAAGAATCTATGACCAATTTTACATGATTTCAAACGTATCTCAAGCATTTTATGAAAAACTAAAAGATGACCAAACTAATTTTCTTATATACTTTCTCTTATGAACAAATTAAGCTCTAAAACTTTAAACATAGCATCTACAATATGTAATCTTTCATAATTATCTAAGAAAATAGATTTTGGTTGAGTTTGAAAAAATCTTGATTTCAAGCTATGGAGTTTCAAACGTAAATTCAACAATAGAGATTTTTAAATTAGGCAAATACACATAGTAAGCAAGCATGGATTTCATTCAGAGTGAGTTTAGAATGCTCACTGATGATAAGGATTGGAGATTATGTTGAGAAAGAAAGCCAAGTGAAGAAGTTCAAACCCACGCTTTGGCTATGGGGATTCAGAGCTCTCTCTTCGTCTAAAAATTTTTAGTAACTTGAACTCTCAAGCTCTCTCTTTTCTCTATGAGATATGTGTGTGCTGAAAAGTGAGATGTGTGTGGTGTATGTTAGTTTATATAGAACTCCCAATTCTTGGGCTCCAAGTTGCTTCAATGAGGCTTAACAATCTAATATTAACCACTAATTTCTAAACAATCAGTAGATTAATAGGATTTATGCATGATGAAGTATACATACATATATACACATTGATGCACATATAACTCAACAGATTTTGAAAGAGTATTATAGATCAATAGGGGTCAAGCTTAAGTTGTTTGGGAAATTAGCTTGTAGGCACAAAATTAACATATAGCAATTAAGCAAAACCAAACAAAGCCCTATCAAATGATTGCTTTCCATAATTAGAAATAAAGCAAATATCCAATTACACTTTACATCACTTCTAAAATCTGTGGAAGTTCATCGCGGCGCGGACAGTTTTGAGCAGAAACTGGTATTTTCGGGGCGCGGTATTCACAAAAAAAAAATACAAAAAATTCATTTTAACGTAAGAAATGGTTTTCTGATTTTATAAAAATACTGCTTGAGTCAAAATCAATCATTTCCACCGTTTTGAAATACAGTTTTAAAATCCAACACAGGTATTGCTAAATTTTATAAAATCGCAGTTTGACTCCAACAAGAATTTTAAATAGAAAATAAAACAAGTGTTAGAATTCTAAACACGAGAATTGCAAATTTGAGATAACATCAGGAACACTAATTAAATATGAAATCCAAATTTAAAATTAAATGAAATGCAGGTTGTTACACCATCCGTTTAGATCAGGTCGGTTCTGGCTGACCCGCGAATACTTCCTTAATTGTTAATTAGTGTATTAATATTATTAAGTATTCTATTAATCCTAATTAGTAACTTAATAAACTGTTTAGGAATTAATCAGTAGTTTATTTATTCTATGAAATAAAATTAGCATTTTTTAAAATATTTTATTAACTATTTACTTGCTAGTAATTAATAGTTGTAAGTAATTATATATGGTTTTAAATTATTTAAAAATATAGTTTTAAATACTATAATTAAGTTTTAAATATTTTGAAATATTATTTTAGGTAATATTCATATATTTTGTCATTATATCATATTAATTATATATTATACTTATTATTTATTTAGTCTAAATAAATAATAAGAATTAGTTTTAAATGGGAATAATTAGGTAATAAATACCTAATGACCACTTTTTTTTAAATGTATAAAAGATTATATTAATTACCCTACGGCCTAATCCCTTTGCATTATAAATTATTATTGATAAATGTTGTAGTGTCACAAAACAACATAAACACTAGCACAACGTGAGAAAATGAAACATCTCACACATCGATTTTAGAAAGGAAAGGAAATCTTAATAAAACAGTCAGTAAACACACCAAGGGTGCTGCGGACAAATGCAAGGGACATACGAGGTTCAACATTTAAAGGACAGAGTCAACTCCAAAGATCAACAATAATTATGGACATGAACCTCTAAACCACTGGATCAACCAAAATTGTACTTGAATAAAAACAAAGTAAAACCGGATGTCTCAAATTGATCGAATCATAACCAAAGTGATCCCTTCAAAAAGAACACGTGATCACAAGAATATAACGACTGTTGTATACCCAGAATTTCTCTCAAAAACAAATAAGCAACAAGTATACAAATTATGCATATACCAACAAGAGATATGATCTAATCATCAACAGAAAACCCAATCCAAAGAACAGAGGGTAACCCGTAGAATAGAAATAACATTCTACAACCATCACTTATGGTGAAAACAAATTCACGTCACAAATGGACCACAAATAATGAAAGTGTTCAAGGAAACACGATTGAAGTTTCTCAACAGAATGAAGACAACTCGACATAATTTACCACACTAGCCGAATGTGACCTCAAAACAAATGATCACTAAGAATCCTTCTCTGCTCAAGGCAAGGATGAAATGGAAAGTTCACAACGATCTCGAACAAAGCACAATCACAATGATCTCACAATAGGGTGAGGAAAAAGGACTCATTGACCACACTAAACAGGGAATGAATCAAGTGCATAAACCAAACTTGTCAACAATGACATCGACAATAATATATCAAGATAATATGAAAGAAAAACTATGGGTCCGCCCAACTATTGAAAGCTCGTAATCCAAACATAATCGGCCCAGGAGGACTATAATCATAGGCATATAATCTCACAGGATCCACTTCTAAACACAAAGTAATCGAAATTACTAACAAAAGAACATGCCTTAGGCATACTTCTAATACCGATACAGAAATAAGGTGGATGGCGTAAAACATATACTTTCATTCAAATAACAGAGTGAGAGACAAATCAATGGAATCAAACGATGAAACTAGATACAATTAAATGGATAACTCATAGATTCAACTAAAAATCTCCCCCCTACGGATCAATCGTAAGGTCAAAGAAATAACAACAGTTCACATCAATAGGTAACATGGAAATTATGACAATGTCCCTTAACAATGACAAGTTAAGCTTAAGTTAAACATAGAATGGAATCGGAGAACTCAATCAACTATAACGAAGACAATCCTTACAGTCACAATGAAAGATACATCTAATGTAGATTTACACAAAAATCTTGCACAATCCACTAATAAGGTACTATGCGAACGACCGTAGTATTCAAGGTATAAAAGATCACATGAATGCAAAACAACATGCCCTCAAGGCTTACAATAAGAGGCAATCAAATTTAAGCCTTAGCGAACAATAAATTAAGGCTGCAAGCAATAGAGATCCAAAGCACGTAAGAGTTCATACTCCTAAAAATTGGTATGATCTTGAATTCACAGAGATAACAAAATCGAGAATCTCAACCATAAATCATCTAACAACAACTATCCCCCAAGAAGTAGGGAAACATTTGAGTGTTCAACAACTCATGTTTGTGTTCAACGAAATAAATTTCAAGAATTTAATAAGGCAAATCCGTCGGATAAAGATCGATTCAAGAATCAATGAGTCCAAAGAAAAATGTCATCACAGCACTACAGTGCAATATACCCAAGTTCAAAACCTAAGGGTGAACTAGTTTGAAATCAACAACTGTCATTCACGATAATCAGATCAACAAGACACAAATGTGCTTTCAAGAAAAGACTTGGAACAGTAGAACCACAATGCCTAGCAAGAGCTCAAAGATCATAGGGATCAAGAACAAACCTACTTTTGAGAAGTACAACATAAACGAGAATCCATACTTACTCACAAGGGAAGAAACACCAGAAAATATGGTTTCTAAGACCAATGTCACAATGCTAACCATATAATGTTAACATCAAATCCTTAATGAAAATCATAACAAAAATCGATAACGATCGATAAACAACTCATAAAGAAGATTTCACCAACCAACAGGATACGCAGTCTCGAATGAAGAGACGATCCTCAGAATCGCAGAATTCACTCAAATGTGAAAATCACCAAATAAAGGAACTAATAGACTTGGAATAACTCAAATATATTTCCCACAAAAGCTAAAAGCTGCATAATGACATACAATAGGATTTGATCATATCAATGATCACATAGTGAAACGACAATTTGATTGTGAAAATCTAAGCAATCACCAGAAATTTTGTGTCAACCGACCAACCACATGATAGAAAAATTGCAATCTACTCAGAAGAGAAATTACAATGTCAAACTGATATTCGAACAATGAAATTCTCATAGGACAAAGAGTACGACAATCCTATAAGAAGGAAAATTATTCCAATGAACATAGCCTTTAGAGATCAACATAGCCTTTAGAGAGGCTTTGTATCACGTGCGAAATAAAACCCATGCCACCCAAAGGTAAGCATCTCAAGAATGTACGCAAAAAGTAGGAATACCCGATTCCAAAGTTCGAAGACACAACCTATATAAGCCATCTAATAATACATAATGTCGCTTTATTAGAATCAATAAGTTATTTTTCGGTTAGAAAACATCCTTTAAGTACTTCAAAAGTACATATGCATATAAGTTTTGAAATATGCACAACATATTAACATTTTGGCTTTTACAAGTTCAAAACTTATCTTCCAAATTTTCTATCTAAGAAATCAGATTATGAAATGTCAATCAAAGTATCTATAAGTATGTGTATAAGCTACTCTAAACACATAAACATGAAACATTATCTCAACATGCTATCATCATCGTGCTTAACAATTCAGTGATATTGAAACAAGCAATCACGTAAGCATATAAGCACATTAGTGTGTTATCACATAATCCTGAAGGCAAGTAAACATACTTTTCATCCTTTCCATTATAGTATAAAAATTTATCGCGTAATGTACTAACTAATACATTATGTTACAATAGTGGAAACATATAAAACATATGCACGAAAGCATATAGGCACATAATCTCAAGGGAATGTAACATCTAAGCATGCTCGCTTAAAAACTTCTAATTTAGATAAAATTGATGACTATTTCATTATATAGGTATGCAACACTTTACATGTTTCCTCAACAATTACAATGCAAACAACTAATAATATAAGGCCAATAAATATAATTGAGATTTTTTAAGAATACAATTCGATGTAAGGCACAGTTCAATACCTAATTATCAACCCTACAAGGCACAGTACGCTGAGCAAATAATCCAAACAAGGAAACCCTCATGTATATACCTTTTAACATTGCAAGGTCAATTATTAAGCATCAACACATTGTCACACCAAGATGTATTACAAAAGTCACTTCTAATGAGTATAGCATTAAGGTAAAATGAAAAGTGAAAAAAAACCACCGCATGTCCACAAATCATATAGTCAAGATATATAGGCATGTGATCACATAAACACACATAAGCACTTAAACATGTTAACACATAGTCCAGTAGGCAAATAAATATGCTATCGTAATCAACTCATCATTTAAACGAAATGAAACAATTCATTTAACCAAGCATGGTTGAAATACAAGAGGTGCAATGATCACACAAAAACTCAATTAACTCCCAGAGTACAAAGGTATTCGAATCCGGTTAGCTTTGATACTATTCCATAATGCCCCAAAAACCAATCCACATAGACAAGGACAACGAGTCAAACGATACAACGTAAAGCACAGAATAGTCCAACGTTGACCAATCCACAAAGCAGAAGCAAAAAAGGGAAATCCTATGTGGATTTCAAAGACCCATGAGGACCAAACGGGTCAAATAGAGTCAATCAACATAGTTTTGGTCTTAAAACGAGTTTAAAAGAGAGTTGGTGAAGCTCCATTGAGAAAAGAAACAAAGGTTTGAGTTTCACTTTGAAAGTTTACAATAATACAAGCTTTTGGAAATTTATGACCAAACGGTCCTTAAGAATTTCATTACTTACATCAATGACAAAAACAACCTTTCAAAAACATTTTCTAAGTTAAACCTCAAAACATAGTTATTTTGGAAAAAAAAAACACTCTGGGCCGGTCAATCGGAAGGCACGCCTAAAAATATCCAGTTAACCGGACTGAGCACAAAAAAAAACCAATTAATCGGACAACATGATGTTATTACAAGAAACCACAAGGGGTCTAAGGGCTTCAAGCTGGATTCCTAATACATTCGACAAGGAATCAAATGATATATAGTTACAAGTTCAATTTAACATTACCCAAAATGAATGAGTCACTAAAGCAAAGGCTAAACATGTGCCCAACTCCAACAAGTATAAATTCAACTTTACAAAGCTCGAATGATATACAATAAGAGTTACCATGAGCAATATAGTAATTCAAATCTACGATTAAGATAATGAATTACAACTAGAACAATGCTTCTACCATCATGGTCGGTCCCGAGTTTTTGGAGGCCCGAGATGATCTACTAAAGGGAGGCCCTTATACGGGTTCAGGAGTAGCGCTCTCGAGGCGATTTTTTTGGAGTCTACTTATACATAATTGGAATTTTTTTTAGGGTTTACTTATATAATTAACGATTCTTGGGGTCTACTTATAATATGAGTCTATTTATGAAACTTAAACATTGTATGGTGTCTTTCAAAATTCTAGAGGGGCTTATTTTTAAAACTCAAAAAATTCTTACACAAAAAGTGCTGTTTTCAAATTCTAGGGGCCTTTGCTTTTGAGTATTATATACATGCATATCAATATATATATATATATATGTGTAGTTTGATGGCACTAAATTGGGCCTTGGGAAGGCCTAAATGTAAAATACTAAAAAATCTCAAAGTAAAAATGTAATTATGAAAATTTCATGGGTCCCTCAAAATTTTGTGAACTTTTGTGGCTCGGGACAGTTGCCCGTTTTGCCCCCCCCTTTAGGCTGGCCATGCCTATCATGAGCTATGACAAAGAAATGTTTTCTTTTTAAAACATAAGACTTCCTTGTAAGGAATCTTCAAACGGGACGCCATGCGTCGAAAACTTTTGGGCCTTGCCCTAATCAACAATTCCTAAAAAATGGGGTTTTATAGATTCATTAAGCATGATGGCATAGTTGAAAACATTGTGGAAATGTACTACTACTTCTAAAATCATGCTATGATATGCAATGCAATGTGTTGTCGCCATCGCAATGCAACTAGCTAGATGGCCAATAGACATTCCCAACTCAATATCCCATAATCACACACTCTCACACCGGATAGTGAGCCACTCAAATGTGAAAATAGCATACAAGATCTCCGGTAACTATTCGGATAAGACCTTGTATTTTTTAATGTTTCAAGGATCACAAACAACCTTCCCTCACTTCACACCTGCTTTAAGAATTTCATCAACAATTACCCCAAACGGGGATTTCAAGAAGACATTCCCCAATCGTAGGTGACAAGCGGGGGTATTTGTAAAATACAACCGCGCTAAAAGAAGAAAATACACTGATTTAGTTTACAATTCCTTTATATGTCTGCAATTTAGGTTACAATGCCAGCTTTTACATAATTTGATTAATCTATGATAAGTTGTATTGTTTTAGCTATAATTTGTGCAAATCACTGCTTGCTGTGTGAAGAAATGAATAAGCAGGATAAAAGGGTTGCTGGATTTCAAGGAAGACAATTCAAACATGAAAAGCGAGTTTCAAGCGATCGAAGATCCCTCAAGCGATCGAGAGTTCGATCGATCAAAGACAGTTAAAGTGCTCGAAGATTCCAGAAATTCGATCGATCGAGTGATGTTCGATCGATCGAATATGGCTTTTATCAGAACTTACGCGCATGCTGCAGAAACAGAGTTTTGAACCCTAGCTTTAGGTTTTAGTATATATATATTCGTTTTGTTTATGTCCCAGAGGACGTCCACTTTGTTTTTTTATCAATTTTAGAGAGAGATAGAGAGTTTTACATGTTTTTGTAGGTTTTCAAGGATTATCATTGATTCGGCTTGGTTTTTCTTAAGTTTAATAAAAGTTTATCTGTCCAGGTTACATCTTATTGTTTTACTTACTTTCTTATTGCAGTTGGTAGTAGTTTAATCTGTTAGATTACATTTTGCATGATAGTTAGTGTTAAATCATTAGTTTTCATAGATTTCATGTTTAAACCACAACCAAACACGCCCCTAATGAATATTCATATTAAAAACAAATCTGTAACACTCCAGACTATGTCTGAGTTGTCCCTAGGTTGAGAGATCACGATGAAATCATGATCTCAAGCTTCTGCCATGCAATAGAATAATTCATGTGTTCAATCGATCGAAGTTGTTTCGATCGATCGAACCAGAGGACAATCAAGTGATCGAAGACGTTCCGATCGATTGAGAGAAAAAGATGGTCAATCGATCGAAAGCGCGTCGATCGATTGAACTCTTTGATTCTTGGGTAGTCTCTTTGCAGTATTTTAAGACTTTTTGTTTTTGAGATTTGTTATCAAACTGTCCCCGAATGCTCAGTTTGTCAAAACGGTATCATTACTTTAAGCCTGAAGGCATTTTTCTTCAATAACGTTTGCAAACCATTTTGAATGCTAACATCATTCAGAATGCGAGACTCAACTATTGATTTAAACTGCTTTCATGTATTTTGATTTAACTGTGATGATATAGTCCCAGCCATGAAAGGACTATTGATTCTTATTTTTAGAAAATACGGAATACTATAGAGAGATACACTCCTTAGAGCTTAAATGTAACTGCATGGTACATGATCGCTGCGGACTCGTGTGATCCCAACATTCCCTTTTTATAAAGAAAACCGTTTCCAAAATATCGCTTTAGTTACTTAGTTAATTACTAGTTTAACTTAATTTAGTTGCTTTAATTTTAGTAGTTACTTCGTGGAACTTCGTGTTCTACAACCTTGCAAATATTGATTTTTATTTTCTTTTTAGAGATTAATCTAGGTATTTAGTTTAACACCTTCCCTGTGGGATCGACTTGGTCTTAACTAGATTACTACTTGCACGATTACCTACACTTGGGTATAGCACACAAGTGCACAAAAATTTTTAGCCGTGTCAAGTTTTTTGTCGCCGTTGCCGGGGAAGGCAACAAGCTAACGCTTAGATTACCTCAATCTATCTTTACCTCTTTCTATTTTCTTTTGTCTTTTAGTCTTTAGAAAAAAAATCTCTTTAGAAATCTTTTACTTTTCATGTCCGATAATTCCATTGAAGGAATTTTCGGAAATCCATTCTGCTTAGCTGATTCCTCTGATTCTGTTAATCCCGTAGCCATACCTACCAATTCAATGGGCGATAATCAAAGTGAAAATGGTGAGAATGTGGTTGTACCAATTGAGGATTCTCTTCGTCCTTTGTGCGATCTCATGACACCCTAACACGCACCTACACCTTCTTGTATTCTCATTCCACCGCATGCAGGCGAATTCCAATTTCACAACGGAATGATTCAACTCCTTCCAACCTTCCATGGAATGGAGAGCGAGAAGGCATATCTACATGTCAAAGATTTCGAGGATGTTTGTAAAACATTCTCACAGAATTGTCCTGTAGATGTGACACGTCTAATGCTATTCCCCTTCACCTTGAAGGATAAAGCAAAAGTGTGGCTACTCACCTTAAAACCAAATTTAATCTATACCTGGCATGCGATGAACACTGCATTCTTAAAGAAATTCCACCTCTCATGACCACCGAGCTTAAACAACAATTAAACTCTTATAAACAAAAGAGCAATGAAACCGTCACTCAAACTTAGGAGCGTTTCAAGGATTTGCTTCTCTCATGCTCACATCACGGGTATGAGAAATAGCAAACCATAAGCTACTTTTACGAAGGGTTAAATGGTGAAACTAAAAAGTTGGTCGAAACCATGAGTTCAGGGCCATTTCTTCGCAAAAATACTGAAGAAGCTGAAGCTCACTTCGAGTGGCTAGCTGAACATGCCCACGAATGGTCCAATTCTGAAGATGTCCCACGCTCACAGATATCCTTTGTAGAAGAGAAAAGTCTATACCAATTAAAAAGTGAGGATCGTCTAATGAACAAATATGAGGAACTAGTTAAGAAAGTAGAAGAGTTAGGAATGAAAGGAGAGAGTTCTAGGCAAATTTTACCTGAAGAACCATGCAGCACATGCAACATGTTGGGACACACTAGTCAATACTATCCAATGTGCCATACTTTCAAGAACAAGCCCCCATGGAAATGAATGCCATGCAAGGGTATAGGGGGACAGGGAATTCGTATAATAATCATAACTCACAAAATAATAGCAATCGATGGACTCACCCCAGTTTTGATTGGAAAAATGATGTTGGGACCCAAAATCACTACCAACAACAACAGCCCTACAATAACAATAATCACTATCAAGGGCAATACAATAGGCAGCCTCAGCCATTCAATCAAAATAGATCACACAACTAAAACCAAACTCAACCCTCTAACAATCAGCAATCAAATGTTTACGTACCACCTCACAAAAAGGTACAAGAGGAAGATCCACTCTCTAATGTGAATTTAACATAATAGTTAATTCAAATGATGAGTAAAATGTCCGCAACATTAGAGAGAATGGATGCACGACAAGAGGGGTCGAGTGGAACGTTTTCTGCCCAACCACTTCAAAACCCTAAGGGATTCAACAATGGTCCCAATAATCATGAACAGACAAAAGCCGTGACTACTCTGAGAAGCGACAAGATTATAGGGTGCAATACACCCCTCTCTACTCCCGAGGATTATGAAGAGGAAGAAGTGGTACCTAAAAACAAACCATCCACTCAAGAAGAGGAATCGTCTACCGATCACAAACCATTAGAATCAAATGATGACGTTCCTAAAGAAGTGGAAGAGGTTGAGAGAAGGCCCGGAAAGGAACCAGTAAAAGACGAATTACCTAAATGCCCTTTCCCTATGCCTTACCCTTAAAGGCTTAAGAAACCCAAAAATGAGGCAAAGAATCAGGAGTTCTTGGAATCGTTTAAACAAGTCAAAATAAATCTTAAACTCCTTGATGCAATCAAATAAGTGCTGGCTTATGCTAAGTACCATAAAGACTTATGCACGGTCAGGAGAAGGCAAAGTGTGAAGAAACACGCTTATCTTTCTTGCCAAGCAAGTGCAATCATCCAAAATGAATTTCCTTCGAAACTCAAAGACCCCGGTACCCCAACTGTCTCGTGCCGAATTGGGAATCAAAGAATAGACAACGCCCTCCTTGATTTAGGAGCTAGCGTAAACCTGCTGCCATACTCAGTTTATAAACAACTAGGGTTGGGTGAACTTAAACCTACCCGAGTTGCATTACAACTGGCAGACAGGTCAGTCAAATACCCTAGTGGAATACTGGAGGATGTTCTAGTGCAAATAGATTCATTTGTCTTCCCGGTCGATTTTGTGATCTTGGACACTGAACCTGTGTCTAATCCATATTCATAAATCCTGGTAATATTTGGACGTCCATTCCTCAACACCATAGATGCCATAATAAAAATAAGAAGTGGTATTATGACCATCGTATTCAGGAACATGACTTTAAATGTCAAGATCTTTTCAAATCCCCGACCTGAAGAATACGAGGATGAGGAAGAAATCAACTATATCGAAACGGTCATTGAAAATGAGACCAACTTCGTTGATTATAAGGCCCTTTGGAGGTAGTAGTGTCACAATTTGACACTATCTACAAACCTAACGATTCTACTCCATTGGAAGCTGCTTTAAATCACACCTGTCTGATGATGGAACGAAAGAGGATAATAGAGCTGAATGCATGTGGGTAACACCATATGAACCCCTACCTCCAAAAACAAAATTAGCTATGCCCTCCAATTTTCAGTTTCCCGATTTGGAATTAAAGGAGCTTCTAGAAGAGCTCAAATATGCTTTCCTGGGGACTGAAAAGACTTATCCTGTTATAATTTCATCCACTCTCAGTCTAGAACAAGAGGGAAAATTAATCCAAATGTTAGAACAACATAAGGGAGCATTGGAATGGACCATTGCCGACCTCAAAGGCATAAGCCCGTCTGTGTGCACTCATAAAATATATCTGGAGGAAGACACTAAACCGTCATGACAAATGCAAAGGCGTCTGAATCCCAGCATACAAGAGGTAGTTAAAAAGGAAGTACTAAAACTACTTGATGTTGGGATCATATATCCTATTTCTGATAGCCCTTGGGTTAGTCCAGCCTAAGTGGTGCCCAAAAAGGCGGGTATAACGGTAATCCCAAATAAAGACGGCGAATTGGTACTAACACGCGTCCCCACCGGATGGCGGATGTGTATTGATTACCGAAAATTGAATACTGTAACTCGGAAAGACCACTTTCCATTTCCATTCATGGATCAAATGTTAGAACGAGTGGCGGGTCATAAATATTATTACTTTCTGGACGGATATAGTGGTTACAACCAAATTGAAACCGCTCTTGAAGATCAGGAGAAAATGACTTTCACATGTCTGTTCGGTACATTTGCCTACCGTCGTATGCCTTTCGGCTTATGCAACGCACCTGCTACTTTTCAGCGATGCATGTTGAGCATATTCAGTGATATGGTCGAGCAAATACTCGAGATCTTTATGGACGATTTTTCAGTGTTCGGCCATAGTTTTGAAAATTGCTTAGACAATCTGGAACGTGTGCTAGCAATATGCGAGGACAAACACTTAGTACTAAACTGGGAAATGTGTCACTTCATGGTGACCAAGGGAATTGTCCTCGGCCACATTATTTCTGATAAGGGTATCCAAGTTGATAAAGGAAAAATTGATATTATCTTGAACCTACCTGTCCCCCGTACAGTTAAAGACATCCACTCTTTCTTGGGACACGTGGGATTTTATCGTCGCTTTATCCAAAACTTTAGTACAATTTCCTGACCACTTTGTCAACTCATAGTCAAAGATGCACCTTTTGAGTGGTCTGACAACTGTCAAACGTCTTTTGACACACTAAAGGAACAGCTTACCTCTGCACCGATAATACAGGCACCCGACTGGAGTTTGCCTTTCGAACTAATGTGCGATGCTAGTGACTATGCCATTGGTGCAGTCCTAGGACAAAGGAAGGATAATAAGCCTTATGTAATCTACTATGCCAGTCGAACAATTAACGAAGCTCAAATAAACTATACGACCACTGAAAAAGAGCTACTGGCAATAGTCTTCGCTCTAGATAAGTTTAGGTTATATCTGATAGGGTCCCCAATCGTCTGTTTTACAGACCACTCGACCCTTAAGGATAAAAGGGGAGTAGAGAATGTGATCGCTGACCATTTATCTCAATTAATATTTATTGACAACACCGAACCCATACTAATTAAGGATGAATTCCCAGATGAGCAACTGATGGCTGTGTCGAGTTTGCCTTGTTATGCAGATATAATAAATTATCTTGTCACGGGAGAAACCCCGAGTCATTGGTCAAATCAAGATAGGAAACGGTTCCTCTTGTTCGTACGTCATTTCTTTTTCGATGACCCGTACTTATTCAAGTATTGTACTGATCAGGTCATCAGACATTACGTTCCAAATGAGGATATAACTGTGATTTTGGCATCTTGCCATTCTGAAGCCTGTGGAGGCCATTTTTCTTCACAAAAGACCGCACAAAAAGTACTACATAGCGGTTTCTACTGGCCCACCGTGTTTAAGGATGCTTACTTTTTTTGTAAGTCGTGCCAACGCTATCAAAAGCTAGGTACAATTTCAAAAAGGAACTCTATGCCCTTAACACCCATTATCACAATTAAAATATTCGATTGTTGGGGCATAAACTTTATGGGCCCGTTTCCGAAATCAAACAACTGTGAATACATACTCCTAGCTATGGAGTATGTATCAAAATGGGTAAAAGCGATACCGACAAGACGCAATGACCAAAAAATAGTTATGTCCTTTCTTAAGGAACATATTCTGTCACGTTTTGGAACCCCAAGAGCACTCATAAGTGACCAAGGCAAGCATTTTTGCAACTGACCTTTGGAGTCACTCCTCAAGAAATATGGCGTAAACCGTAGGATCGCTCTAGCTTACCACCCACAAACTAACGGGCAGGCAGAGTTGGTTAACCGAGAAATCAAGCATATACTCAAAAAGACGGTTAGTTTCAACAGAAAAGACTGGACTTACAAACTGATTGATGCTCTATGGGCATACCGTATTGCCTATAAGACAAACTTGGAGATGTCCCCATACAGGCTAGTGTACGGCAAGGCATGTCACCTTCCTGTCAAAATCGAGCACAAAGCATATTAGGCGACACGCTCATTGAACTTTGACATTAAAGAAGGAGGTCATCTCTGAAAACTCCAGTTGGATGAACTGGAAGAAATACGTCGAGATGCATACGATAATGCTAAATTACACAAGGAAAGGTTAAGGCTCGCCATGATAGAACAATCTTTCAAAAATCATTCGAGCCCGGGCAGAAAGTCTTGTAATACGACTCTCGCCTCCACCTTTTTCCAGGTAAGCTCTGATCCCGGTGGACAGGTCCATTCCTTGTCAAGTCTGTTTTTCCACATGGGGTCGTTGAGCTCGTAAATCCCAAGAACGATGATTGTTTAAAGGTTAACGACCAAAGGTTAAAACCGTTCTTGGAAAACTTCTTACCAGAAGCTGAGCACATCGAGCTAGATGAGCCCAGCTATCCATCCACCTAAAACACTAAAGCGTGTTCACATTTTGTTATTGTATTTCTTTCCTTTACTGCACTTTGTTTTATTTCATTTATTTCTGTCTCTTTCTGAGTGTGACCTCGATTCTAATTTTCTATCATGTTATCTCTCTCCTGTAGGCTATAAAAATATGAGGGATGACAACGTCCATTCCATCGGGTCATGGGCTAACTCTGAATATCCTAACCCTCCATGGACTACCGAGGAGATAGCATTCGGTCTCTCTCCTTATCAAGGGCCCGGAGCGGACGATGTCATTGACTTAACCCAAGGGTACATCCCTTACGATCCTGCAGTCCTCCACATTAACCCCTTCGCGCATATGGACTTCTCTGAAGAGGAAGGCGAACCAGAGGGGTATTTTGTTGGGGAAGTCGATGATGCTCTCTTGGCACAATGGGAGAATGATTCAAAGTGGGAACCATGGGAGGAAGATAATTTACAGGATGTGGTGCCTGAACGCCATAATGTTGTCTTCACTTATGTTGATGACTTCCTTGTCATCGAATTGGTTCCATACATTTATGTGCACTTAAGTTATTTGTTGTTCTGGCTACAATGCCCTCTACCTGTTAGTGCACATGGTTGTATCACGCCAATAGTGAGGTTAATTCCTTGTCACACTTCTTTTTCTTTTTATCCTTCTGTGTTTATTCCTTTCTTTTGGTTCTTTATTTTGTTTTACTTAATTTCTTCCTTTTTGGTGTTCTTTTGTTTTCCTTTGTTAGGCTGCTCACTATGAATCCAATGTTACCACTGTTGTTCCTCCCACATCAGCTGTTCCATGGATTTGAACCATACATAGTGCCCCCGGGTACTCTGTCGCAAGAGGAAAGTCCGTTGAGAAATTACACTCCATTATCTTTGTCTCCATCTGGATCACCTCTTGCTAGTGCAATCAATTCCTCAGAGAATTAGATGATATCCTTGCTGCTTTCTGACTGTTCTGAGAAAGGGAATCATCAAGTTTGGAATCTACGCTTTAAGATGTGGCGGAAGATGGAATATTCATGTTTGAAAATTAGTGCTCCACTTCAACTGCGTTTTGTCATATGGTCTTTCTTTTATCATTTGAAGTGTAATGCTGGACAAAGGATTGCCAATTTTGCTTTCAATTTTTAGTTTTTCTTGATTAATAAGGTTTTAAGTACCATGGTGGTGGGCAATAATTTTCCAAAAAGAATGCTATTACAATGTTAAATTTATAAATTTGCAAATTAATATTTCCTTGTTGATGATGATATTTTTCTGGCTTGCAAGTCCTCTAATTGAACTACTTTTACGCTATTTTGTATGTCCAGATCAATTTCTGTTAGTTGGGGGTACACAGTTGTTCTGTGTAAAGATTTTTGATAATTTTCATGTTCGATCGATCTAACAACCCTCAATCGATCAAAAATGTCCAAACCTCAAGCGCTTGAATAATTCTCATTCGATCGAAAGTTTGATCGATCGAGAGTGTTCGATCGCTCGAAACTTGTATTTAAACGAAGCGTCCAGCATACACCTCTTCAGTTTCTCTCCCTCTTTCACCCTCGAGCGCTTGAAAAAAAAAAGAGAGTGAGAGAGCCCGGCGATTTCCTCCCAATTCCATCAGTAGAGGGTCGTCCCTGCTCCTCACCAATACTCATCCTCATCACCACCTCCTCTCCGTCGTGCTCAACTCAAGGTAAAGTCCCAAGATCCCTCCTTTTCCAATTTTGGTTAAAACCTCAGGGGATGCCCCCCATTGGTCCTAAGACCTGTGTTTATAATCGTAGCAAATCTTAGGTTCTTGTTTATTTTGTTCTATTTTAGTTTCTGTCATTTTTTCTGAGTCTCGCTGTGCTCGATCAATCGAGTTGGTTTTGAGCGATCAACGGCAAGACTTATTCGATCGATTGAGTTGGTTTTGAGCGATCGAAGGCAGCAGTTTTTTTATCAATCAAAAACTACTCGATCGATCGAACTACTACAGTGGCAGTGTCTTTAGTTGGTCCTTTTACTTTTGCTTTCGTTAATCTTTTCTTGTTTGTTGTTTTCTTTTTCAGGTCATTACAAATGAATCTGATCACGGGGTATCATAAATCCAAACCCCTCGATCTCACCATACCAAATCCGATACCTAATCACGGGTTTCAAAATGACGAGGATCGGGTTTGGTTCACGCGGTACTTCAAGACGAGGAAGGTGATGTTAGAGCGGCCACTCGAGGCTGTATGGCTTTCTTTCCCATGGTTCCTTGCATGCATTTGTGTCATGCCACGTTGGTTTGGGATGTTGACGCAGTCTAAAAAAATCAACATCACATGGGTGCGAGAGGCGTGTGCGACCATGATTAAGGACCTTGCAGCGCCATTAACTTACCGATCATTCTTCCGGGGTTGCGAGATCATATTTAGCCCGGCTACTGTGGTCGTTGCTTTGGGTGTACCGGAGATGCCCGACCACTATTACCCACAAATTCCTGGTACACCCGAGACTCTGCCCTCTATCATTATACAGGAGATTACCAGTGGTGCGGTTCAGATCTGGAACGGCATCTCCCTGATTGAGGACCATTTTCTGACCGAGCAGTATCATCTCCTCCACCTGGCGCTCGCCAATTGCATATTGATGACTTCCTACCACGAAAAGGTGGCGCCTTGGTATGCTCAAGTTTTGTATGCCATTGGGACAGGACGGCGTGTCTACCTGCCCTGCCTCTATATCAATTTCTTTGTCCAGCCCACGCGGTACATTGCCGCCAAGCGCCATCTGAAGGGCGCTTGGCCCATCCATCGGGTGATTGAGCAGGCTAGATTGTTCCCATTGGCCACTGAAACGGTTTCTCAAGCCTCGAGTAGGTTTAGGGAGACAGCAGCGCGCTGTTCAGATACGCAGAAAAAGAGGAAGCTGAAGGAAAAGGCCAAGGTGGGGGCGAAGAGGAAGAGAGGGGAAGGCACCAACACAGAGGGTACAGCTTCTGGGACGCCTAACGAGGCTGAGGAGCTTGATTCGGATGATGAGGACCCTGTTGCTGCCGTGCAGCAGTTCGAGTTGAGACAGCGGTCTCAGGCTCAGGCCCAGGGAGAGTCGTCTTATGTGTCCCTCCAGACTCTTCACTCATTGCTTCTTGAGGAGAGGGAGGCGCGAATACGACTCGAGGGCAAGATGGATCAGATGACGACTTTACTGGAGGCGATCTTGATACAGATCAGGGTTAACCAGTCTATTCACACCACTCCACACCCATCGACTGCTCCTTCTGCACTGCCTACCATAGATCCATCTTCTTCTACACCACCCACTACCCTACCTACTACTTCTGTTACTCCACCTCCACTACCTACTGATCCCTATTCCCCATCATCATCATCTGTACCACCTCCGGTCGTGGCTGACCCATCATTGTCTACATCAGCTGCCCCGACTGTGAGTGACCCGACGAAGTCTACTGCTTTTGCTGAGGGTGGAGATGAGGATGCTTCTGCTGCACCGATCGTGATTCTTTCTGATATTGGGGATGATTAGATGATATCCATCCTGCGTGGGAGTTGTTTTATTTTTTTCTTTTTACTGTTTCTCTCTCTTCTCTCTTGTTTCTTTTGGGTTGTTTGGTTATGATGGGACTGTTAGAGCTTTTGGGCATTACTTTATCAGTATCTTTTATTTCTTTTGATCTTGGCTGCATGGAGTTTATATGTCTTTACAGATTGCTATGTTTACGGTGTTTTCTTTGCGTTATCAGGTGATATCTCTCTATTTATTTTGAAAATCTACTTCTGAGGACATAGCAATTTTCAGTTGGGGGTTGAATGTAGATAGATAATCACCTGCACATGTTTATACTTAGCAATCTGGATAACTTTATTGCACATATCATATAATCTCAGTTAGTATTGTTCTTAAAAAAAATCAAGGAATTTTTTAACTTAATTAGTATAACAACTTTGAATATTCAATTCTTTTTAGCTGTTGTCAAGCAATGATACATTCATATTAATCTCATCCTTTTATTGATTAAGTTCACGCATTTTTCTAGTTCCACTAGGATGATTGCATTTGTTGACCTTTCATGTATCCAATATCCAATTGCACTAGTTGGTAGCTATGTTGAAAAACCTAAAAATGAGTTAATACGACTATGGTGCTAAAAGAACGAGTAGTAGAAACTATTTAACCTTTAGCGAGTTTTCGATCCAATCTTTATTTCTGAGAGAATTTTAACATAAAAATTCGCATTGTCTTTCTTGATTACACATATTACATTCGTTGCACTAGTCTCAGCTAATTGTTCAATTTTGGCTGCTTATTAGAGGAGAACGTTCAGGATCTACCAACCAGACTCAATCAACATTGAAGTGTTAAAATTAAAGAATTAAGAAAATGATTTAAGCCATTGTTACCCATTTCCTACCATCATCTATATCCCTTTACCCACCCTGACTTAATATTACCTATTCTATGGTAAAAATACAAACCCCTAATTTCACCTTGACTTTAAATGAGCTCATTGTGCATCTAATAATAAATATCTATCAAAATATGTGATTGGAGGAGATTAGTTGTGGGAGACATTATATATATATATATATAAGAAAGGATAGAAATTGGTTGGAAATGTGAAAAGAAGGAAAAAAGAATAAAAAGAGGTGATGATCAATGTCATATGCTAAAGATGTGTAATCTTATCTTTCCATCCATCATCTGTTTCGTCTACACAAAACCTGAAAATTCTAAAGTCTTAATGCTTCTTAAATGCCTTAGTTTGAACACGAACGTGTAAGTTGAATTATCTAAGGTAGTTCGATCCTCTAGTAAGTAGCATCCTATCCGTCTTTTGTGAAGTCGAGTATGAAAGCATTTAGTATCCAAAAATTTACTCTTATTAAAGCTTTCAAACCACGTGCGATCATTATTAAAGCAGTTTCTATGAGACGTTTATTTTTTAGTGTAAACCTATGTGAGAATTGAGTTGAAATTACTGGATCTAGAGGTACAATAGTCCAAAATAACTCTAAATAAGGTTGGATACATAGCTGTTAACTTCACACACACGCATACATAATTGTGATGCATTTGTTATATCTATCTTGGTTACATGAGGAGTATGTGGGTTTCTTTCATGGTTTGTTTGAGGTTATTATATCCATGTAGAGCTAAGTTAACAGTTGAATAGAAGAGAATATTTTAAAAGTTTTTCTATATTTTTTTTTAATTTAAAATTGAGAATTTTGTGGGTATATTCACTGTAAACCCTCACGAGACAACACTCGTCCACTAGAGGGAACCTAGGGGTTTAACGGCTTGTTGCATTTGCTAAATGCAACCGCGATTCCTGCAAAAGTGAGTTAGGTAGTTTTCTTTTCTGTTTCGATTAGTTGCTTTAGTTTATCTTGTTTTAGTTTAGTCGTTGTAGTATTAGTCTAGCTTGCTTTTAGTTTCGCTTTATTGCTAGGGACTAGCAATTCGCTAGTTGGGGGTTGTGATAGGGGGGGGGGATTTGTAAAATACAACCGTGCTAAAAGAAGAAAATACACTGATTTAGTTTATAATTCCTTTATATATCTGCAATTTGGATTATAATGCCATCTTTTACAAAATTTGATTAATCTATGATAAGTTGTATTGTTTTAGCTATAATTTGTGCAGATCACTGCTTGCTATGTGAAGAAATGAATAAGCAGGATAAAAGGGTTGCTGGTCTTCAAGGAAGACAATTCAAACATGAAAAACGAGTTTCGAGCGATCAAAGATCCCTCAAGCGATCGAGAGTTCGATCGATCGAAGACAGTTAAAGCGCTCGAAGATTCCAGAAATTCGATTGATCGAGTGATGTTCAATCGATCGAACATGGCTTTTATCAGAACTTATGCGCATGCTGCAGAAACAAAGTTTTGAACCCTAGCTTTAGGTTTTAGTATATATATTCGTTTAGTTTACCTCCCAGAGGACGCCCACTTTGTTTTTTATTAATTTTAGAAAGAGAGATAGAGAGTTTTACATGTTTTTGTAGGTTTTCAAGGATTATCATTGATTCGGCTTGGTTTTTCTTAAGTTTAATAAAAGTTCATCCATCTAGGTTACATCTTATTGTTTTACTTACTTTCTTATTGCAGTTGGTAGTAGTTTAATCTGTTAGATTATATCTTTGCATGATAGTTAGTGTTAAATCATTAGTTTTCATAGATTTCATGTTTAAACCACAACCAAACACGCCCCTAATGAATATTCACATTAAAAATGAATCTATGACACTCCAGACTATGTCTGAGTAGTCCCCAGGTTGGGATATCATGATAAAATCGTGATCTTAAGCCTCTGTCACGCAGCAGAATAATTCTTGTGTTCGATCGATCGAAGTTGTTTCGATCGATCGAACCAGAGGATAGTCAAGCGATCGAAGACGTTTCGATCGATTGAGAGATGAATATGGTCAATCGATCGAAAGTGCGTCGAACGATCGAACTCTCTGATTCTTGGGTAGTCTCTTTATAGTATTTCAAGACTTTCTGTTTTTTAGATTTGTTATCAAACTGTCCCCGAATGCTCAGTTTGTCAAAACAGTTTCATTACTTTAAGCCTTAAGGCATTTTTCTTCAATAACTTTTGCAAACCATTTTGAATGCTAACACCATTCAGAATGCGAGACTCAACTATTGATTTAAACTGCTTTCATGTGTTTCGATTTAACTGTGATGATATAGTTCCGGACATGAAAGGACTGTTGATTCTTATTTTTAGAAAATACGGAATACTGTAGAGAGATACACTCCTTAGAGCTTAAATGTAACTGCATGGTAGATGGCATGATCGCTGCGGACTCGTGTGATCCCAACATTCCCTTTTTATCAAGAAAACCGTTTCCAAAATGTCGCTTTAGTTACTTAGTTAATCACTAGTTTAATTTAATTTAGTTGCTTTAATTTTAGTAGTTACTTCATGGAACTTCGTGTTCTACAACCTTGCAAATATTGATTTTTATTTTCTTTTTAGAGATTAATCTAGGTATTTTGTTTAACTCCTTCCCTGTGGGATCGGCTTGGTCTTAACTAGATTACTACTTGCACGATTACCTACACTTGGGTATAGCACACAAGCGTACACAAATTTTTAGCCGTGTCAGTAGGAATTCTAACAATATTCATAAGTCCCAAGCCAATGTCATGAATACTTTGCCGACTTGGCGACTATGAAATGCTACAAGATGCGATTATGCTTTAACGATATCATTTCTATGATTTCAATGCTTAGAATTAAAGAGAGTAATTCATGATACAAAAAATTAAATAATTCATGGATTCATATAACGCATCATTATCATTAAGGCATTTAGGAAACTACTAACATCAGGAAATAATTAAAATCATAGCAATTCACTTAGCACATAAGTTTAGGCATGATATCAATTATGGACATAAGAACAACTAGTCATGTAATTAATCACCTATAAAGAGTTCAATGTTTAGGTTACCAAGTATTGACTTTAACCTACATTTATCAAACCATAGATTAGAAAAACTAGTGCACTTATACAATGAAATCTACCTCATGAGTATTTGAGCAAGAAATCCAAAGGGCAATTCATCAATATTAACAAATCCCACAAGCTATCAACACCTAGTTAAATAAAAATCATGTTAATTCAAAACAATAATAACTACCTCTTGTGTTCTTGAGCAAGAAACACAATAAATGGAACGCAAAGAGATAAATGAGGGGATGAGTAGAAAGCCCTTGAGGAGATGAATATTTTTGCCTCTAATAGTCTTTGCCCAAATATGCTTATAAAGACCCAAATGGAGCTTGAAGGAGTTAAAATTGAGGTCCTTATGCTTCCATTTCATAAGAGAGAAGAAGATATATATATATATATATATATATAGAGAGAGAGATGTATATCTCAAATGAAAGATAAAGAAAATGGTAAGGAGATAGGGAAGTGTTGGCTAGCCACATGAGGGGGAAGGAGGAGAGAGAGTGTTGAATGTAGGGGAAGTCTCCCAATAGTGGGGATGTGATGGGTTAGTTGGGGCTTTAGTTGGATGTAACACACTCATACACACACAAGCATCTAACACATATGTGTACCCACATGTGACCAATCAATCAACTTGTGATACCAACATGTATAGAAAATTTTAAAATACACTATCCCAAATCAAGACCCACATTGGTCCAAAATTACCAAATACCCTTTTATAAATTCTGGGTTTCTACACTGTCGGATAAAACATCCACACACCTTCACCGGCAATGGTGACGGTGACGGTGACGGTGGAGTTGCCTACTGAATTAACCTACCAAGCTTTAGATCTATAACGTGATGATGATAAGGGGTAAAAATGTCCAAAAATATGAAGAAGAAAAAACTGACCAAGGACTTTATCTAGTAAAAAGTTAGGAAGGACGTCATCATAGAAACAAAAGAGGCATGGGTTTTACCTTGTATCTTCTCCAATTAAGGTACTTATCACCAAATTTCCCAATTAATTAATCCACATTTTCACACGGAATCAATTAAAAATATTTTTCAAAAAAATTTATCCTATCCCATTTCTTATTCGAAAACTTTTACATTAACTAAGAAAGAATGCAATGAGTCAATTTCCCTAGACAAATCAAACACATGTACAAAAGTTTTCTTCGATTACAAAAAAAAAAAGGGACAATTAACAGAGCAATCAGTCCAAACTGACATTCTTTGAAGAGTTAAAGTAACGGTCTGAAAATAATTGTACAACGCTAGTAAAGCAAATGTATATTATTTGTACGGAGGGATGGCTTTTTAACTTTGTATTTGTAATGTACATAAATAAAGCACACCAATGTTGTGATGAAGTTCATTCATAAATGTTCTTTAATTCTAGTCATCAATTAGATAAGTACCACTCGCCAATATGTTTCTCCCACATCATATTTTATCCTCCCTCTCATGGCATTCGTACAAAAAAAATGAAAAGGTGGGCTACAAGTTACCATTCCCCCCACCTCATGGCATTCATCAAAAAATATGCACTCCAACCGAATCACCAACAGGCTTTCTAGTTCTTAGAGTAACTCCAATGGTACTCTCCAAGGGCGTATCCTAAATTTCTCAAAGAGGTGGGCTAGACCTATGCGGGGTTCAGGGGAACAGCCCCCAAATTTAAATTTTTTTGGGTCTATTTATACATACTTTGAGAAAAAAATTTGCGGTTTGTTTTTACATATTTTTGGTCTATTGACACATATTTTTGGGTCTATTTATAAAGTGGGCTATCAAAATGGGCTGGTGGTTAGGCTTTGGGTGATTAAAATAGTGGGCTATCCATATGGGCTAGTGGCTAGTGGTTTGGGTGTTTAAAACAGTCGACTGGTATATAAAAGTGAGATGGAATCATAGGTTTTCTTTTGGGGGTTGAAAGCAGCCCACAATATATTGCTTAATGAACACCAAAGGCTTTAGTCAAACATTAACAGTTTTAGAATTTGAAAATTTATGGCTGCTGGGCTAGGCTGGGCTGGGTTATGCTGGGTTGGGCTGGGCTAGAAGGAGGAGGTAAGGCTGATGGGTTGGGCTAGCAGATACCAGTAAAAGACTTTGAAAATGTTGCCCAAGGCTACAACCCAGGTCAGCCCTTGGCTCTGCATACTATTACAGTGTGAGAAATATTTGTATATGTAGGGTAATTCGATTGGAGGTGGAGCCGCCACCATTGGAAAGAAACCTTTTGTTGGGTCCAAGCATCTGCATATGAAGCATGGACAAGTTAATTTGTAGACTCGGCAAGGTTCATTGGTAGAAGGTTTATTGGATAGTGTCAAAACCCAACAAGGTTCGTTTTGGAGAGAAAATTGTGCTTGGTACGCATACTCATTTGGTAGTTGACACGTTTGATTTGGTTGGACTCATTGATGTGTATTCGTTTGGAAAATCTGTTGACTTCGGTCATTCGTGGGTTCAAGTTCAAACTTGGTTTGGACTTGACAAATTTTCTTTTTAGATCACAATTTGGAGGCAAGGAACTTTGGTTGGGTCTTGCCATGAGATTTCATGATAAGGTAGAGGATGATTTTGATTGTTGGGAATCCTACTGGAGAAGTTGATTGTGGAGTATCCTCATACGTGGAGAAGGTGGAGTGCAATAGTCCCCTTATCCAAGTTGGTTTAGAAGAGGTGCCTTCTTAACCTTGTTCGTTTGTTTTAAAAACTAGTCAATTGGAAGATAGCATTTGGAGCAATATGAGGTTGGTTGCAATAATATGGAATTTGCTCACTTTGGTTGTTTGTTTGGATTTGGAGTTTGTTCCACTCAATTTGGATCCTGAAAATGATTTGTTTAATGATTTTGTTCAATTTGGAGAACCTCTTGGTTCACCTTGGCTATTTGGAGAAACTTTACATCTTTTACAATAGCGATATTCATTGTTCGTTAAAGAGCCTTGGGTTTCAATTATTTGTTAGCTTCCTTAAGTGTTTGTGAGGCTTTGTTTGGAGAGATAAATTGGTTTTGTTTTTTTTTTTTGGTAAAAGTTGTTAACTCTCTTTGGTCATTGTAATTATCTGTTTCAATAGTGGATTTCTTCCTTCGATTTGTTCCTTGGCTCCGGTGTGTGGACGTAGGCTCGTTTGGCCGAACCACACGTGAAATCTTGTGTTCTTGCGTGTGTTTGCTTTTATATGTTTCTTTTTCGATCGGATTATATTGTCTTTGTTTGAAAATTGTTTCCGCGGCACAAGACATACGCACTTGATACTCGCCAAACGACACTTTTAGCCAAAATGGCGCAAGCAAAGTCCAAAAATTTGCACTCCAACCGACTAAGCAATAAGTTCTCCATTTTGGTTGAACTCGCCAATAGGTTCTCCATTTTGGTTGAACTCGCCAATAGGCTCTCTATTTCTTAGAGCAATTCCAATGGCACTCACCAAACAACACTTTTAGTCAAAATGGCAAGTAAAGTCCAAAAATCTGTACTCCAACCAACTTGTCAATAGGCTTCACCAATAGGCTCTCCATTTCTTAGAGCAACTCCAATGGCACTAACCAAACAACAATTTTAGCCAAAATGGCAAGTAAAGTCCAAAAATCTGTACTCCATCTAACTCGTCAATAAGCTCTAGCTCCATTTTGGTTAAACTCACCAATAGGCTCTCCATTTCTTAGAGCAACTCCAATGGTACTCGCCAAACAACACTTTTAGCCAAAATGGCAAGCTAAGTCCAATAATCTACACTCCAACTGACTCGCCAAAGTCCAAAAATCAGCAGTCCAAAAATCTAATTTGCTAGAAAAAAAAATGGGCTTTTAATCATACCTCCTCTTTCAATAAACCCAACCTCTATTTCTCTCATGTTTGTGTTGTGCCAAACTAGGAAGGAAGAAGATATCTTACTTGGTTGTGATCTTTAAATGAGGAGGTTGGGTTTATTGAATGGGCTATTAGAATTAAATTAGGAGGTTCGGTTGACTAAATGGGCTGCTAATTATAACAATAAATAATTAGGCGGTTGGGGTGAGTGGTTTGGTTTAATAAAAAGGTTGTATGTTGGAGTTAAAATTATTAAGAGTAATGTTTGGAGCACACCCTTACACACCTAAAAGGTATCCATATTTTGAAGTGGACCAATGAAAAGAGAGATAGAGACTACGAGATCCACTGTCATCCTCTTCTCATTGATCTACCTCAGTGTGTAGATACTTTTTGAGTGTGTAAATGTGTACCCCGAGCATTGTTGAATTATTAAAGGGTAGGTTAGGTTTACTTAGTTTTATTAGATGGGCTCTATTTAGTGGGCTTGGGTTTTAACTTCCAATAAACTGTGTACTGTTTGAAGGTATGTCATTAAAAGTGTGAATTATGAAATGTTTTTCCCCACTTGATTTTTATCTTTATAAGTTTACTGTTAGTAATAAATTTTTGGGTAAATTTCATTCTTCACCTTTGAAGTTGCACTTTAGACCCTGAAGTTTCAAATATGTCGTTTTGGTTACTAAAGTTTGGAATGAGTCGTAATTGGTCCCTCAAAGACTATTTTGCAACTATAAAATTTTACTTTTAATGATGAAATTATCTATCACTAAAGGGCTAAGTGGAATTATTTACTGCAGTTGTGAAATTTTGAGGCCAAAATACCACGTTTGAAACTTTAGGGTCTAAAGTGTCAAACCACCCAAACTTAAAGGTGAAAAACAAATTCACCCTAATTTTTTTTTTTTGGTAAATTAGGTCCAAATCTTTAATTAAAGCAAGAAAAAGTTCAAAGGAGCCTTTTATTTAGCATTAGTCAAAAGTCCCTCAAAATGCGTGTGGCCAAGCATAGCCCCAAACATTCCACTCATGCCCGTGTGAGTAGATGTACTATAGCATTCCTCAATTTAAAAAATATTTCAAAACTTTAACTCTCCATAACTTTTGATCACCGACTCCATTTTTTTACAAATTTTATACCGTTGGAATTGTGTCGACGAGAGCTACAAAACTAGTACCATTGTTGATATGTTTTGAGCATTTTTTTTTTAATTTGAAGAAATTTTTTTAAAAAATAGAGTTTTGTGAAATTTCACAACAGTAGTTTTGTGAAATTTCACAAAATAATTTTCACATAAAAAGTTGAAGAAATTTTGAAAAAAATAAGTTTTTTGAAATTTGATAATTTCACAAATTTGTGAAATATCATAAAAAAAAAAAAAAAAAAAATTTGTGAAATTTAAAGAAATTTAGAAAAAAAATTAAAAATAAAGTTTATGAAATTTGACAATTTCACAAAATAAGTTTGTCAAAATTGTTGAAAAATAATTTTGTGAAATTTTCACACAAGGTATGTAAAATTTTGATTTTTGTTTTTCTGCTCAAAACATATTAACAATGGTACTAGTTTTGTAGCTCTCGTCGACACGATTCCGACGGTATAAAATTTGAGAAAAATGGAGTTTTATGTCAAAAGTTATAGAGGTTAAAAGTTGTAAAATATTTTTTGAATTTAGAATATCATACGGTACAGTTCTCACAGGGCCGCCCCTGAACATTTGGGGGCCTTAGGCGAGCTCTTCAAATGAGGCCCTGTGTAGCGGAATCATGAGGGTGTTTGGGGCAGTCACCCCCAAGTGAATTTTTATTTTTTTTAGCCATCTACATATCTTTTTCAATTAGGATTTTTTGTGTAAAACACACAGTTTTTGTTTCTATGAAGCTTTGTAGGCGTTTCAAAAGCTGTTAGGTTTTGGTGTTTCTAAGAAAAATATTTTTCTTTGTTTGGTGTGTAAGTAAGATGAAGAAAGCAGGAAAGACACGAAAGTATAAGGGTAAAAAGCATTTTTTTCCCCCTCAAATTATACACGCTTTTCCAATTCACACCCTGAATTTTAAAAAGTTGCAATGTCCCCCCTGAACTTCAAAAAGTTGAAATGTCCCTCCTGAACTATCATCTGTGTTGCAATGTTACCCCCGAATTATCTTTCGTGTTGTAATGTCGATCCTACCATCACATGTTGTCAAGAAATGTGATAGAATTGCTTGTGTGGGATGCATATGCTAAATTTCAAAGGCATTTATGACATTTCTCTATCCCCTTCTAAATTGACAATCATAAAAATTATAAAAACTAACTTTTTCTTGCTACACAATGATGATGCCAAAATTTGGTAAGAGTGAAGTAGAGTAGATTAAGGAGAAAGAGAGTGAGAGACTAGTTTTTTTGTATGTGGCTCGGCCCTGTTAATGAAGGAACCTACGTCCACGGATGTGTCTGAGCACGTTCAATATACTGTAAAAGAGCCGGCGGCCTGTGGTGAACCAACAAGTCTGAAGCTACCGTAGGCCGGCGGGGCATGTAGATGAATGCTATAGAGGTGCTGTGTAGACTGAAAAGTCAGCCCCCTCAATGGAGGGTGAGAGGTCTCTTTTTATAGATGTAAGAAACCTACTCGTACATGGATAAGGAAATATAATCCGATTAGGATGTGATTGACACCATTCAAGTAAGTTTCCTAATCGCATTAGGATTAAATGACATTAATTGTGGGGGTTTCCTAATTGGATTAGGAAATAGTTTGCACTTTCCATAAGTGTTCTAGCTTGAGTAGGAAACTGCCTGTAATGCTCGGGATCATGCCTGTAGGCCCGGATGAGCTGTTCCCCCGGTGGGGTGTGCCTGTGCGGTCTTCCCGACCTGTTGGCCGGGTCGTGGATGAACCGTTCGGGAGGCATCAGGTGGACCAAACCGCTCAAGATGATGCTTGTCAGTAGTTGTAGAATAGAACCGCTCGGGCATGGGCTGATTTTGGGTGTATCAGTTGCCCACCATTTCCAAGGTTGGCTGGATGCTATATCGGGGCAAGTTTGGAAATCTGCTTGATGCCACCTGCCACTGTCTGAGTGCTCGGGGAAGCTGCCTTGGAGCTTCTGAGTCTTGTGAATGCTCGGGAGCTGAACAAGAGTTGAGACTTAGCCTAGCTCAGAGTCTTTAAGTGCTCGAGAACTGACCGGGAGTTGAGACCCGACCTAATTCGGAGTCTTTTTGCTTAACTTATCTTCCAGTATGGTTATCTTCTGCCCGTGAACCTTCATCAAGGTTGTGGGTAGAAGAATTTAACCATTTTGGAAAAGCTGACCTAAAGCGTATTGATTTAGGGTCCTTTTATGTTAACTCGCCAGGATGGTTGTCTTCCGCCTAGCCAGCCTTCGTCAAGACAGCCTTCGTCAAGACTGTTGGGAGAAGAGCTTGACCATGTTGGTGGAGTCGACCTAGAGCGTGTCGCTGTAGGGTCCTTTTTACTCCTCTATCGTGGGCCAACCTAAGAGATTTTAGTCACCTCTATCGTCGGTTTGGACCTAAGTGGAGTTAATGCCTCTGAGTACTGTAGGTGCTCGAGTTGTTCAAGATTTTGACTTAGTTATCCGCGAGGCCTGTAGATACCCGGTGTGATTGCCTGTTTAGTTCATTGCGCCGTCTTGCCCCCCAAGCTTTCGCTAAGACGAGGGTCTTACAGAGGCTATGTCTGTAGGTAACCGACCTGGAACATGGTGGTTGCAGGGTCCTTTGAAGCTTGCCATCATCAGCCACCTAGGGGGTTTGCCCCCATCGTCGGTTGGACCTAAGCGAAGCTTGTGCCTCAGAGTTAGGCCCGAGTTCTTTGTATGCCTCGAGGTTACGCCCGAGGTCTTTGTATGCCTCGGGGTTAGGCCCGAGGTCTTTGTAAGGGCTCTCTGACAATCGGTGGAGCCTCATGTGGTGATCAGGCAAGTACCACTATAGTCGGGCTCATCTAGACCGATGCAGACAGGGGGTCGGATTAGGATCATCGGGCTTCTGATTTCTCTGTACTGGAGACAAAGTTGGAACTGCTTGATCCTGACCGATGTGAACTGGAGGTCGGGTCAGGGTTGCCGGACTCAGACCGTTGTGGACTGGAAGAACTGTCAGAACTCCTGGGCTAATCTCGCTTTCGCTTACTTCTGGAAGACTCGTTGCTTTCTTGCCTGGGGTCTTTGATCTTTCGAAATTCTTCAGTGTCAATGTATTTTCCAACCCTCTCTGCGAGTTCAACCAAGGTTACCGGTCGGTTTCTGTGAAACGATATGGCACACTTGGTGTGTTGAACTCCTGAGCAGAAGGCTATAATAGCGGCGGTTTCGTCAAGATCATAGATGCCGAGCATCTCTTGATTAAACCGGTCGGTAAATTTCTTGAGGGTCTCATTGTCCCTTTGTATGACTGTCAGTAGCTGCATGTCAGGCTTTGGCCATTCATGCATACCGATGAACTGGTTGATGAACTGCTTGCTGAGTTGCTTGAAACTATGGACCGATCGGGGCTCCAAGGAGTAGAACCATTGCACGGCCGGGGATTTCAAAGTGCTGGGGAAGGCTAGGCAATGTAATTCATCGGAGTTGGTGGCTAAGGCCATCTGAGCCTTGTAGGTCCGGATATGGTCGACCGGGCTTCCCGAGCCGTTATAGGGATCTAGGCGAGGCTGCTTAAATTTGCGCGGGATGGCAAACCTCGTGATCTGGCTGGAGAACGGTGACTCTGTCTCGGTATTGGCCTGATTTTGAGCGCGGTTTTGACCAAGCTTTTTGGCCAGTCCGTCAATCTGCTTCTGTAAGTCCTTGATTCGGGCTTCCACTCCTTCCCGATCGGTATCTGAGGAGTTTATCAGATCGGTGGAAAAGGCTTCTTTGTCATGGCGGGGTACTGTCCTCTGGGATTGGGCTTGGCTACGACTCCGGTTCATAGTGTGCCTAGGGACAACTCGGCTCTTGACCCAGTAACCCTGGACTGATTCCCGGGCCATATGTTCCTGCCTTTCCTCTTGGGCAGTACGCCTACTGTTGACGTCTCTAGCATCCTCAACAGGGGACGGGTTGGCTCGAGCACGTTGTCTGGTCAAGATCGGTTCCCGACCGTGCGCAACGTTCCCGGGTCGTTTCCCAGTCACTGGAGGACGGCTTTGCTAGGCCAGCAGGGCTTCAATCTGTTGTTGGATTTGACGCTGGCCCTCCAGGAGTTGTGTGAGGGTCGCGGTGATCTGGTCAAATGTCATGACTGCCGTAACCGGTGCCGGGGCCGGAGGAACCTCCCGGTTGGATTATTGATCAGACTTCTTACCCTTCTTCGGTGGCATGACAATCAGTCAAGAGATTTGTTGATGAGAAGCCTTGTCGCTCCCACAGACGGCGCCAAGCTGATGATGCCAAAATTTGGTAAGAGTGAAGTAGAGCAGATTAAGGAGAAAGAGAGTGAGAGACTAATTTTTTTGTATGTGGTTCGGCCCTGTTAATGAAGGAACCTACGTCCACTGCTGTGTCTGAGCACGTTCACTATACTGTAAAAGAGCCGGCGGCCTGTGGTGAACCAACAAGTCTGGAGCTAGCGTAGGCCGGCGGGGCATGTAGATGAATGCTATAGAGGTGCTGTGTAGACTGAATAGTCGGCCCCCTTAATGGAGGGTGAGAGGTCTCTTTTATAGATGTAAGAGACCTATTCGTACATGGATAAGGAAATATAATCCGATTAGGATGTGATTGACACCATTCAAGTAAGTTTCATAATCGCATTAGGATTAAATGACATTAATCGTGGGGTTTCCTAATTGGATTAGGAAATAGTTTGCACTGTCCATAAGTCTTCTAGCTTGAGTAGGAAACTGCCCGTAATGCTCGGGATCATGCCTGTGGGCCCGGATGAGCTGTTCCCACAGTGAGGTGTGCCTGTGCGGTCTTCCCGACCTGTTGGCCGGGTCGTGGATGAACCGTTCGGGAGGCATCAGGTGGACCAAACCGCTCGGGATGATGCTTGTCAGTAGATGCAGAATAGAACCGCTCGGGCATGGGCTGATTTTGGGTGTATCATACAACTTAACAAATTAAAGAAAATGATATGCAGCCCAGTGAAATTAACTGAGTTTTTATAATATTATGATTGTTAATTTAGAAGCGAAAGATGAAATGTCATAAATACATTTTCTCACATGAGCAAATTCTATCACATTTCTTAACGGAATCTGATGACAGGGTTGACATTTTAACACGAAAGATAGTTCAGGAGGCACATTGCAACACAGACGATAGTTTAGGGGGGATATTTCAACTTTTTGAAGTTCAGGAGGGACATTGCAACCTTAAAGATAGTTCAGGTGGGACATTGCAGCTTTTTAAAGTTCAGGGTGTGAATTGCAAAAACGTGTATAGTTTGAGGGGGGTAAAATGCTTTTTACCCAAAATATAATGATAAGTAAATTTGGCCATGTGGTATCACCTCCCTTCTCTAGTGGGGAGGGGAGGGCAGGGGAGAGTCATAGCCCCTATTTGTTCTTCAATAAGCGCGTGGTCATGCATTATTGGACTTTGTTTTGGGCCATTAATTTTTCTTTTTGTTTAACTCTTCTCTTACTCCCCTCCCTAAATTAGTGAACCAAACAAAGCCTAAAATTTGTTGATTGTAATTTGTAAAATTGTGATTAACTGCAAAACAATAAGGGTGTGTTTGGGGGGCCTTCGGACTTAAAAATTAACACTACTAATAATTTAGTCCTTAGGATTTGGGGCCCTTAAATTGTTCAATATTTTGGGGGCTTTAGGCGGTGGTCCACATTTATATAAGGCAGGGCCGACCCTGAGTTCTCATACTGTATGAGCAGCTGTAAAGGCATGGGCGCGTGAAAAGTTGGGCGGGAGTGGAGAAAATGTGGAAAATGTTTGGGTGCATGTCAGTTTTGTCTTTTTGTCAAAGATAATGAATTTTTAATTAAACACAAATATTGAAGGTATTTTTTATTAAATTTATAATTGACAAGGAATATATCTCTAACTGTACCTAAATTTTTTTTGTTATGTTTAGATTGGATTCTCAAGGTAGCTCATAATCTATTGTACGGATGTTAGAATGTTGAAGACGATGTTCCTGTTTTTTTTTTTTTGACTTGCCATATTCCAATGAAACTGCCATGGCATCTCCAAATCCTGTTAAAGCTGAATCCACCGCCAAGAAAGCACAACGATCTCCGGATTTTCACGAGTAACGAAGATCTTCTCCTTGTATGTACGTGACACAATATTGGCATGGATGCAGTGTAAGGGAATGAGGGAAAAAAAAAAAGTAAACTGCGATTGGGCTGGAATATCATATATAATAAAAAAATAGGTAAAAAGCATTTTGCCCCCTTAAACTATACACGCTTTTGCAATTTGCACCCCGAACTTTAAAAAGTTGCAATGTCCCCCCTGAATTATCTTCAGGGTAGCAATGTCCCCCCTGAACTTCAAAAAGTTGAAATGTCCCCCCTGAACTATTGTCTGTGTTGCAATGTCCCCCCTGAACTATCTTTCGTGTTGCAATGTCAACCCTGCCATCACATTCCGTCAAAAAATGTGATAAAATTTGCTCGTGTGGGACGCACATGCTAAATTTCAAAGGCATTTATGACATTTTACTATCCCCATCTAAATTAACAATCATAAAACTTAGGGCAAATTACAGTCTAGTAAAATGTCATAAATGCCTTTGAAATTTAGCATGTGCGTCCCACACGAGCAAATTCCATCACATTTCTTGACGGAATGTGATGGCAGAGTTGACATTGCAATACAAAAGATAGTTCAGGGGGGACATTGCAACACAGACGATAGTTCAAGGGGGATATTTCAACTTTTTGAAGTTCAGGGGGGACATTGCAACCCTGAAGATAGTTCAGGGGGGACATTGCAACTTTTTAAAGTTCGGGGTGTAAATTGCAAAAACGTGTATAGTTTGAGGGGGCAAAATGCCTTTTACCCTAAAAAAATTCTCAAATTTTCGAGAGACAATACTTGAGTTAAAATATCACTTGTACTAAAAAAAAATTTCAAATTTGCGAGGGGGGACTAAACTGCGATTGGGCTGGAATGGTAGTGGCTCTGCCATTGTGGGTATATCGCCCAAATTGAAGGAAGACATCAAGGTGGTAGCACCAAGCAAGACAAGGTACTTATAATAAATTAAAATTCACATTTTTACAGTCATTTTTATTTAATCATAATTGTGGTGTTACAGTTTGTTTTTCAGATTTTTCATGCTAAATAATTGCACGAGAAAATATCAGGTCATTTGTTTCAATATCAACATTGTTGGCATGAATTGAAGCACCATCCGAGCTAAATGGACAATGGATCCCTTAAAGAAAAATTCAAAAACATCAAAATACTAGAGCCCTGTTGCCTCTTCTCCCTCAACTCCGGATTCAATTAATTTGGGGGAAGACGATGTTGCAATTGATATATATACACCAACTTGGAGAGACCAATAGAAAGAAAGGCCCAGAAAGCAAGGAATCGAAAATGCAAAGATTGTGTTAACGAAAATATATCTTCGAGAAATACTGCACTGATTTTAGAAGAATACAAAGAGGAACGAAAAGAAGATAAATGTAAGAGAGTGTTTGCACTCAAAAAAAAATATTTTAAAATTTTGCACAGTCCGATTGAGTTCTTCTAATTGGACTTAAAGACCGATTGCATAAATTAATGGTCAAGTGACTGATTCAAAGTTAATATGACCGAATGAGTTTCACAATCGGGCTGACAACAATCAGACTGACTGATACCATTGGGATTGTTTGGTTTCCAGTTGCCATGCATATTACTTTGGCCAAAGGATCAAGCATCATTAGTGGGCCACCTTAATTTTATGATATGGTCATTTTATTGACC
The DNA here is from genome assembly GCA_033977485.1 of Hydrangea macrophylla. NCBI lineage: Eukaryota > Viridiplantae > Streptophyta > Magnoliopsida > Cornales > Hydrangeaceae > Hydrangea > Hydrangea macrophylla. The sequence continues at coordinate 3,608,225 of CM066996.1, forward strand.
ATCTCATAATTTTGGTATCCTTAGTTGGCCTTTAGATAATTTTGGTCACAGGTCATTATTAAGGTGACTTGCAGCATTGGGGCTACGGTTGGCAACAGCCGGGTATGGGGGCCCCAAAGGTTCAAGCATCATTAGAGGGCCACCTTGATTTTATGATATGGTCATTTTATTGACCATCTCATAATTTTGGTATCCTTAGTTGGCCTTTAGATAATTTTGGTCACAGGTCATTATTAAGGTGATTTGCACCATTGGGACTACGGTTGGCAACAGGCGGGTATGGACCGGGCTCTCATACCCCACCCCCGTCCCGTTTCACTGAACACTTCCCCCGTTTCGCCCCACCCGGCTCCGTGTAGTCTCTCTTCCCAACTCTGCCCCGCATTCGGGCATGCCCCGCCCCGCCTTGGTTAAGAGTTAAAATTTTTTATTAAAAAAAATTCAAATGGCCCTTTTTTAAACGCATTTCCTTTTTAAGTTACCCAATCACTTTTTTGTCACCAAAAGAAAATAAATAAATAAATAAATAAATAAAAAAGGATAAATTGCATTTTGCACCCTCCAACTATACATGCTTTGGCACTTTGGTCCCTAAACTAAAAAATTTCGCAAACCCCCCCCCCCCCCACCCCCCCCTTCTATCCAACTTTTGTGTGAAAATGGATGTTAAAAGCCAAATGCAAGGGTTTATTAGTTACCACAACCAAAAAATAGCCATTTTTTTAGGGAAATGTGACCTAGTTTACTGCCCAATATATATACACACACACACACTATATACATACGACTGGTGAGAGATATAACATTCTAAATACAGACCGAAGAGAAAGGAAGAAAAGAAGAGGGAAATCAAAGCTGACAATGTCAATGGCATTTCGAGACTGCAATTGTGGCAATATGACAAAACTAAAGACATCTTGGACAAAAAGAAATCCGGGCAGAAGGTTTCTAACTTGTGAAAGATCTCAGGTAAGTGGTAAAAGTTTATCAAAATTTACTGGAATTCATCATATGTATAAGCCTATATGTGAATCTTGGTTGTAGGGACATGGAGGTTGTGGATTTTTTCAATGGTATGACCCTCCTATGTGCCAGCAATCCAAAAGGGTTATGCTAGGTCTCCTTAACCATATGAACAAGTTGGAACAGCAGGTGCATGTATACTAGAGAAAAGAAAAGGTGTTGTGGGTGTTATTGATTGCCTTATGGATACTGATCATCAGGATTTGGAAGATGACTTCAAGTGGAAATGTGAATGGGAAAGGAGGAGAGATGATGTATCTCAAGTAAATGGGTTGAAAAAAAAGTTTATGCTATTTTGATTTTACAGGTGTGTTGCTGTAAGTGGAAGTTTTTGTGACATTGGAATGTATTTTTGTGTACAACCAAACTTGGAATGTATTTTGGTGTAGAACCTTCTCTTGGAATGTATTTTGGCGTAGAACCAAACTTGAAGTAATGAAATCAGCTTTAGCATGTTCATTGTTATGAGATTTCATTCCAACCAACAATAATACCAACTGTGAAAAAACAACTTCTATATTGTGTCAACCAAAAGCAAAAGCAACTTCATTACATATCCACAATTCATTACGAAAAAGCCAAAAGCAACTTCTGTTGTGCCAAATTTGCCCACATATTAAAGTTTTGATTACAAACAAAAAAGCAAAATAGACTATTTACTGGCCACATTTGAGACACTTTAACCACAACATAGGCCATCCCAAAAAAACAAAACCACACTAATCAGTCCACCTCACTTAGGTAAGGTAGGACTTATTGTTTCCCTGCCCCTTAGTATGCACCAACCTCCCCCTCCACATCAGTACGTACCTCTCTCCCTTTTCCTGTTTGACTCCCTTGCCCTGTTCCAAAAGTGACTGCCTTGACTCCTTTGCCCTATTCTTGCTTGACTCCCTTGCCCTGTTGTTGCTTGACTGCCTTGCCATGTTCCAAAGTGACTGCCTTGACTCCCTTGCCCTGTTGTTGTTTGACTCCCTCTCTTGCCACATGTTCTAGCATTGTGCCCAATCGTACAACACTTTTTACAAGTCATTGTTATCCATGCTATCCCAGGTAGCGTTGAGTACTTGGCTCATCCATTTCTCTTCTTCTGACCTTCTTTGTTTTCCCAGGCAGCTTACGACAAATTGGAGGTAAAACAGGTTCTAACCTTGTTGTTGGCCATATCTTGTATCCATTCATTGGTTGGATACTATTCTTATAAATCTTCATGTAAGTCTCCTTTTTCTAGTTAGAATGGACATAGTCTTTGGGGTTTTCACGTTTGTAAAGATGGCTGCAAGAGATCCCATTTTCTACAGCCATAGGAATGTTAATCAAGACTAACCACATATTGAGCACCAGTTGAACAAATAATCTGGAAGTTGCTATCCCTAGACCATATAGGAATGCAACCACCAGAATCCACCTTATTCTTTTCTAAGATTAGACATAGGGTACCTTCATCTTTCCTTATCTTCTCCCTTCTCACTTGCATTCTTTCCCTCAACAATGATCTTATTGTTTCCAACATTGTTAGTATGGGTTTATCTCTTGCCTCAATGATAAACCCATTGAAGGATTCATACAAATTATTTAGAAGGATGTCACACTTTGGGTACGAGCTGAAATGTGACCTGGTCCAAGTAGAACCATTCAAATGAAGCTGGATTCATCTTCTTCATCTCCCTCATTTGTTCATAAAAAAATGGAACAGTTGTTGCATTGGCAGCATTCCACATCACATCCTTCAATGCCTTCCCTTTAAAGTTTTCAATGTATTTGAAGTTGGCATATAAATGCCTTACACAAAACCTATTATCTACATCAGGGAGAATATCTTGGAAAGTTGGAATCAATCCCTGTGATAACATATAAGAATAAAATGTAAGCAACACAATAAACCAAATTGCAAAACATATAAGAATAAAATGAAATCAATCCCTATTGTGAATACCTTTTGCTGATATGAAATAAAAGTCCTACCATGCTGGTTAACAATCCCAATGTCATCAACCAGGTCCAACTACTCTTTGTTTTACTCTCAACTACAACATATGCTATTGGAAAAGTAAAGTTGTTTGCATCAACTCCAAGTGCACTCAACAACTAACCACCATGTGGTCCCTTGAGATGGCAGCCATCCAAACCAACCACAGGTCTACATCCTGCTAAAAAACCTGCCTTACATGCACCAAGACATATATAGAGCCTTTCAAATCTTGGTTTACCTTCTATATTATCTCTTCTTACCTTCGATTTTGCAGTTGTACCTGGATTGGTCCTTGATCTTGTCAAAATCAAGATATAAAAGTATGCTTTACTTTGAAAGATTTGCAGTGTGGAAGTAAAGGTCCAACCCACAGAGATTGAATTACTACAACTTTTAATTTTAAAACCTAAATCTAATTAATTAAGAAAACGAGATTTTGATTTCGTTTTAATTTAACTAAGAACAATAAAATAAATCTAAACTATGAAAGCAATTTAAAAGTTGTTTTAATAAATATTTAAAGTGAACCTAGGATTGCAAATCCACTAGCTTCATAATAGGAATATTTATGAATTCAATTAGCTTATTAAGCTGGATGATAATGGGGAATTGTAGCTACAAGCCCAATTCCTCTGTCAAGAAGATAACTACGATTCAAGCACCAACATAATTCATCTTCGGTTAGCATGAATTGTCTTACACTAAACTAGGGTTGCAACACAATCCGTCTTTCCTAGGCATGAACTATTCGGATACTTGATATCACAATTCAATTAAGTACCATTACATGTAAATAATCCATACAAGCACAGTAAATATAGATCATTGAGCACATCACATTCAAAATAGATCTAAGACAGGAATAGATTTTGAAAGCAATGATTTAATCAATAGAAGTACGATTTTATTATAAAAATCCTCTAAACATGTAATCATCATCCATACATAATAAAACTAAAAGAAAAACATAAAAAACACCCTATTACTTGGCTAGGGTTGCATTGAAACCCTAGATCTAGGTTTAGTTGGCCATAGAAGCGATGATTGGCAAGAGGTTGATGGAGGAGGCCATGGAAACCCTTGGTCTTCTTCTTCTTCTTCTCCTTGCTTTCCTCTCTTCAATGGCTGTGTATATTGTTGTCTATAATAATGTCTAACCCCAAAATTGAGTTAGAATAGGGTATATATAGATTTGGAGCAAGTTTGGAGGCTTTTCTAAACCTATTCGCACTGAAACTGCTATATTTTACAGTCTGGACGTAATTAGGCAGTTTCGTTCATGTGGGGATCTTCAGTACACTGAAATACGTGTATTTGATTTTTACACAGGTCGCGCGAGCGCGATTTTTGGAGGTCGCGAGAGCGATTTTGGGACTTGCGGGCGAGCGGGTCGCGCGTGCGATGTGGCTTTTTCAGCTTCTTTCTTTCTGCTTTTTCTCCCCATTTAGCTTGGAATCGTTACTTTTCTCCAAATCCTGACAGAAAACAGAAAATAAAGTAAAAATACACAAAAACAGGATAAAAATGGCTAACAAATGTGAATTAAGGCATGTAATTAGGACTTGTTCTCTCCCGATCAGACCTCCTCAATTCTTCACAATAATCCCAGAGTTTACTATATTGGTCTTCATGTGACCCCTCAATCCACAACTTTGTTTTTCATTTTACTCTATATAACTGATCCTTAGAAACACCAACCATATAGTCTTGTCTCACTGTTTGCCTAAAGGACTCTATAGGCCATTCAGGATTAGATCGTATCATCTCAACATACTTTTTCAAAAGCCAAATAGATTTCACATTTCTGTTGTAGAATTTCCCACCACAATTATGTTCATCCCTAAATGTCTTGATCTGTATTGTTTTTTCCTTTCCCATCAATGAAGCAAATACCATCCAGTTACATCCTTCCTTGCATATTGCTGTCTCCCGTTTTCTTTTATTTTTCACAAACGTTATATTCTTACCATGCTTAATAGAGTACTCCCTTACAGCTGCTCTAAACTCAATTTTATCCTTAAACAACATACCCACCTTTAATTTAGGATCTATCATATCAATATCTGCCCTAAATTTTGTATACTTGGGTCTTGTTGTCCTTTCTTCATCACTTGCCTCATTATTGCAAGTATTCAACTCATCTAACTATTCATGATTTGACATATTCAGCTCAAATGGGATACAGAATGATCCATCTCTAGACCCTACTGTGGAACTGTCTTTGTCCAACCCAGCCCATTATGGACACGTAAAATTCCACCTCTTGTTTGTTTGAGATTGTTTTAAAAGGAAAGGAAAAGGTCTGTTGAAAACAGATACAGAGTCACCACTTGGACTTTAAAGAACCAAGAAGCCTAATTTTGACTCACCCAAATGGATAAAGGGCATCGGCCCTTCATAACCAAAGAACTTGGCTCGGGGTTTTGGTACGAGAGAGGAAGGAGCCTTTGCCACGACTAAAACACCTTCAACTTGCTCCGTCTCTCGACGGGCCTCAATTAGCATCCAAATAATCATCTTATACTATGTATGGTTCGATAATTAATATTATGATAGAATATTACATCACATAAGAATCTTGAAATGGAAGATCAAAAGATAAGATATCATTCATAAGATTTAAGCCAAATATCACACAATGCAAAAGTGAAAGATCACACAAACAAACCAAGGAAAAATCATCTACTCATATATCAAGCAATCAAGTTTTCCTAATCTAAGGGGACATGGATTGTTCTTGAAACAAAAAATCAAAGAAATCAAAATATGCTTAGCAAGATAGTATGATGCATGTTAATCTTTGAGAAAAGAAGATCTCTCAAGCCCCGAGACGGATGAGAAAGGAAGATTAGATCGAGGGGGAGCATGAACGTATGATCCAATTCATTCCTTATAATCCTCTTAGATTAGGGGTAACAAAAATCCCAAATCTTGCATGGATGCAATCCATGATCCTAGAATGTGCAAAGGTTGTAGTGTGTTTTGTGCACATAGACTTTCTAAAGTGACTTAAAAGTCTAGAGTATGAATGAATACATGGAGGAAACCATCATGGGATATGCACAAATATAGTATGGACCACTTCCTAAGATATTGTTTGCACCTAAAAATTACATTTTTTAATTATAAGTTGCATGAGGCCGATTGAGATTTTTTAATCGGACTATGAGATCGATGGAAAAATTAATGGTCAAGTGATTGGCTCAAAGTTGGTGAGGCCGGATAACTTTTGAACCATTTTTGTTACAATCGGACTGACCATCATTGCAATCTGGCTGACTAACATATATTATCGGACTGTTTGATCAAGCTAGCCCGATGATGATAGTCATTGGAGCCCGATCACTGTGGCTACAATTTAGATTTATCAAGAAATTCCGCTGACCAAGTGCATGTGCTCACCACAGTCCATCGGCCTTGAGACTTGTTTGGCCATTTCAATTCTATCGGGCTTCCCTTATGTTTGTTCCATCGGACACAAAAGCTCATGAAGCTGGTATTCCTTGTGCCATATCAACATTCATAAAGTCAACATGGTGGGCCACTCGTGAATGATGAGAACCAATTTGATATATGTGTTCTCACGTCACTTAAGGGGGTTGGATTATAAAGTTAGTGTCGTGGACCATGTCCATGGCCACCTCATCATAGATTTGATCATCAAGACCCATTTAGTCAGCATAAGCCTCCAGCTTGGTAATACCTTAATCGGGCTGTTTGATATTCAGGCCAGCACATATATTAGTTGGCTATTCAGATTATATTCGACCAATTATGGGAAGTGTGTCATCTTACAAACTCTTTAAATATTGGTGATAATGTCCTCATATTATTGCGATAATTCAAGAATATGGAAAGATAATATTTTTGATATTATCTTTTATGGGAGGAAATATTATCACATATGGGAAGCATTATCCGATATGGAAAGAGATAATATCACCATATCTTTTACTTGGAAGGGAAGGTAGCCGAACTTTGAATGTATTACTCCTGTATATATATATTATTCGATAATTATGAAAGCTTTGAGCAGTTTATGGAAATAAACTGGTATTTTTTACCAGATTATTATTTATCAGTTATTTCCTACCTTATCTACAAGACCTCCATGGCTGCTATAAATTAGCAGGCAGGCCAAGCAGTCAAGGGACTCTGCGTCATCTCGATACACCGCATCCCAAAGCATTCAACATGCATTCTTAGTTTTTCTTAGGCTTTCTTACCTTTTTACATTCCATTCCTTGTAATTCTTTCTTATTTCAATTAAATAAAAATCCTCCTTTTATTTAATTTCTTTTGCTCATCACTTGTATGGCTTGTATGCTTCAATACTGCCACAGGACTTTAAGTGAGGGTACTTTCCTACTCACTTTTCATAATCGCCCTTTTAGAAGTCAGATCTCAAAGCCTTGAGTATCACTCACTCAAGCATATAGGAAATTAATTTCCACACACCGAGCCCGTTTGGCCCTGGCACGCCCGCGCAAAACTACAAGCAAACAGATATGAAGTAATTTGAAGTACATATAAGCATCAAATCAAAAAATGATATTAAGAGTATACTTACTGTGAATAGTGGACAGAATAGTGAGTTGACTTTGTAGAAATTGAAAAGTGGGGTTAGGAATGTTTTCAATGCATGATTTTTTTTATGAAAATCATCCTTATTGTGTCTAGAACACATATCAAAAAGTCAATCTTCAATAACTATTAAAGATTGAGAGAAATCGTATAAACAATAGAGGTCACTCAGAAACAAAATCCGTATTGTCAACTGAAATATTGAAAACTTTTAGAAAATCAAAACAAAAGATCTAGCGGCCCATATTATACAGAAAGTTCCCTAAGACACTGAAGTTCAAGAAAAAAATAAGTTGGGACCACTCTTTTTGGAAAAGTTTTTTGAAAAATAAGTTGAAAGTCAACCTAGCTGCTGTGACAGCAAAAATAGAATGTATGGAAGGAATATTTGGGTCAAAATGGAACCCTCCCAAGTGTTTTCAAACCAAGACAAAAATAGTGGGTGTTCTCCAATGAGTTAGGAAGACTTTCCAAGTGGTCGTATATTCATATATTGAGTATTGAACTCAGAATAATTCTTTGAAGTTAAATGACTCACTGTTTTGAAGATTTTTTGAGAAAACAAGGTTTATTTCTTGAAATCCAAATATTGGGGGTTTTAGGAGGGCTTTGAAATAGGAGTTTTGAATGTATATTTTCAACACTCAAAGATGATTAAAACCACTTGTAATATCAACCTCTAACTCATTTAGAGAACCTCCAAGAATATTGGAAAGGTTTGCTTTATTTTGGAAACAACCTCAAGAATACATAGGGATGTATTGAGGTTATAATCATCATCTATCAAACATGTTTTTGAGGTCAAGAGCTACTATCCATAAGGATTCACTCACCTCAAACTTCATTTCATCATCTAGATGATGATGAACTAGTAAGTAAATAAAGAAAATAAAAAAGAAATGAGGTAAGAAGAGATGAACGTTGTATAAAAAGCAATCAAATGATCAAATCAATAGATGATATTCAAAGCTGGAACCACAGGCATTCAACCTCTCATATATGTGTGTATGTGGGTGTAGATTGCACTCTAAAACTCAAAGAAGATGAAGAAAGTGAATTGAAATCTTGTGAACACAAGTTTAGTTTTGAGAAAACTAATTGAAACTCACATTTGGATTGGATTTTGAAGTAGAAAATCTCTATTCCTCTCTCTATTTCTCCCTAACTCTCTATATCTCTCTCTAATGGCTTCCAAGTTCTCCCCCAAATGGAAGCGAATGGGTTTCATTTATAGGCCAACTTGGGAAAGTATATTGGGTTTTAAAAAGTCTCTAATTGGTCCAAAATCTTTAGAATTTCAAAACTATGTCGTTTTGTTTATTGAAAATATGAATTAAAACCCAAAAATTAACCAAACATATAAAAAAAAAAAAACTAAAAAATGACTCAGAGTGCCTCCGCGGCAGTGGGCCAATGCCGCCACGGCATTCAACCCCCCCTCCCCCCCATTGACCAAAATTTGCATTTTGGCCCCCGAAACTCCCGAAATTCACAAAACAGCCCTATTTCGTCCGAAATTAACAGAAAATTCATACGAAATCCAAATTGATATTGTGATATACCGTTGAAAAGGTATTGAGGTATACTTTCCATAAAAAAATAGTTTGGAGTTGGGTCACTTTGAAAAGTTTTGCGGTATTCGCGGTAAAAGCCGAATTGATCGCATTTTTCAACTTCAGAAATTCATAACAAATTCGTTTTAGATCCATATATTATGTACGATTTACCGTTGGAAAGCTATTGACCTCTAATATTTGATAAAAATATTTTAACATCGAAAAGGAGACTTTGATATTTGGTCAAACTTGCAGTCAAACAGTGCACTTCTAGGAAATTTCGGGAAGTTCTGGGAGCCTCCAAAGACTGATGTTTCCATCCGATTTTCTTTTAAAATATATTTTAAAAATTTTCACATGATCTAGGATGATCTCGGAACTTTTGGGAAAATTCGCATGATTTTGGTCAAACCCCTGGTCAACCTTGGTCAAACCGGTCAACGGAGACTTTTCGGGAACTTCTGGGACTTCCGGGGGTCTCTGGGAGCTTACGATTTCAAATATTTATCTTTGAAAATACTTTTTGTTTTATTTTGAACAAAATCGAATGATTCCTGAGATTCTCGACCAATCCGGAGAGTTTTGAGCTTTTAGTGGTGTTTTGGTTATTTCTTTGATTTCTTGAGAGTTAGAGGCAATCTTTGAAAATCCGATCTTTCTAATTATCGAGGTTTTCCATGCTTGTGGCCTCCTAAATCTGTTAGCTGACAAAATGGGGTGTCTACAGTTTCCCCTCTTTGGCATGAACTTGTGAGGCAACGCGTGTCGCAAGCAAGTTTCTTAGCTCTTCTGATGTTCCTCGATGGTCCAACAATGCTTCTCAACTCTCCTGATGTTACTCGATGCTCCAACAATGTTTCTTAACTCTCCTGATGTTACTTGATGCTCCTCTAATCTCCAGGCCCTAAAACATCCTCACAAAACATATCATCAGCAAACCTGGACTCTAAGCCCAAAAACACCCCAACAATGCATCTTATCAAAACATTTGGACTCTGAGCCCTAAAACACCTCAAAAACACGACTGGACTCTGATTGGATCAGCAATAATTTCTTGGTATTGGCGATACTTCCTCCGATCAGCCACCTTGAGAAACAACTATCGGTTTGTAGTTTACAACCACTTACGAGGTTATGCCACTCGTACCTGGGACACTTTTCATGTTGAGACCTTGACTGGTGCCGTAATGATGTTTGGTACTTCGACTTGTATCCAAATTTTTTTTATAATTGGGAGTCACATTAAACCCACACATTTGAGACCATCAGGATGAATGGACTTAACAGGAATGATGGTGACAATGAAAGTTGGGTTACTTTGTATGAAACCTCGATCTCTGACACACTTTTGATTAGATTACCACTGACTCTAACAAATAAGGATTGACTCGGACATGAATTTCTCGAATTGCCATGATACAATGTGCCTCTATCATAAATGATGTACCGCTCATCTTTTATGTTCACTCCTCATCTTAACATGATAGCACATTGCTAATAAATCTAGTTTTAAAAAATTCCTCCCGATTGATCTAATCAATTCTCCACTTCTCCCCGGAAGTGCTTTAAATTAGTGCCTTAGCTTTTAGAATAAAAGATGCTCTATTTCCAAAATTTCAAACAACTTGGTGACTTAAAAACTCGCCCTCGGTGTAAAGGGATCGTGTTAGGTGTAGGAAGTGGAATTCATAGGCAAACGAGGTGGGTGACCGAAGTTTGCCCCTAGTTCGGATGATGGTTTGTTGAAAGTTCTGGGCAAATGAGATAGGTGACCAAAATTTTCCCCTTGCATGAAGGGTAGATAGTAAAATTCAGGCAAACGAGGCAGGTAGCCAAAGTTTTCCCCTAGTGTGCATGGTGATTTCTGGCTTGAAGCAAAGACCGTGACTTTAATCTCTCATATGCTCATAACTTTTTCCTAGGCACTGGTAAAGTGACCTAGCGAGCTATTTTCTCTTTTTTATTATTGCACACTCTGGATTTAGCTCTAATTTTTGCCTAGGCATCCTTTCAGATTTTCGGCCTAGCGAGCCATCCTTTTTTTCTTTTTGGAAAGCATGCCTATGTACCCTCGAGTGGGGATCAGGTCCAACTTAGTTCGGGCCATGGTAGGAAAGAAGTGGGTTGATTTTGATGCGACCGAACCAATGTGGTTGCCTACGTATCCCCGAGCGGGAATCAAGTCGAGCATAGTTCAAGGCAAGGCTTGAAGGAAATTGGTTTAATTATGATGGTGTTGACCGAACCAATGCAGTTGCATACGTATCCCCAAGGGGGAATCAGGTCGAGCGTAGTTCAAGGCAAGGTTCTTGGAAAGGTTGAGGTATGAAAGTTTTCTAAACCAATTATCAAAGAAGTTCAAACTTGGGTCACTTGTGGTAGCCTTGAATAAGAAGATTCAGTTTTGATCTCCCTTTCTTTTTCTTTTCTTTTCTTTTCATTTTGAGGATTGATCCTTTTCACTTTTTCGTAGCCAGTCAATTTTGCTTTTCATGTAGTTGATTTATGTGAGATCTTTCGATCGTAATCTTGAAATTACATAGTGTGCATGTTAGCTCTCAGAATTTGTTTATGGTCATTCCAAGCCTTTTGAAATATAATCTAAGCACGTTTTCATAATGTACCTTGAAGTGTACAATTCTCTGTGTCACCAAAACTTTCTTTCATTCATTTTCTCCATCATTTTGACTGTCTAGGATTAGATCTCGAAAATCAATACCTTTTAGCTCTAACTTTTGCCTAGGTGCCCTTTCGGGTTTTCAACCTAGCGAGCATTTATCTTTTTCCTCTTTTTTTTTTTTAAAGTGGAGATGAAACTAACTGAAATGTTTGTTTACCATCAAGGACCAAGTCCGAACAGATTCACATGGCTATCAATTGGGTTGGGCCCAAGGCTTTGAAATGGTGGAAAAGGGTGTTGGGCAAGCCCCAAGTCAGTCTCAAGTATGTCTTTTCGAGATTTGAGCAAAAGCATCTTTAAATTCTTAAAGTAAGACTATTCAATTATCGGCTCTTCTTCGGGGTCAGCGCGAAATTAACTTTGACCTTTTTAGGATTTTTTTTTTGTTTGATGCAAAAATTTATTAGTAGAGTAATATCCATGGTAATTTGAAAAGTTACATTTCAATTCAATGAATCATGCATTTATGGCTAGACACATCAGATTAGGAAAAATGAGATTTCTTTCCATCAGAAGAGAAGGAATACATTACTATTACTTGATACAGACTCACAACAACTTGATGACAGATAGACTTGACCATAAGACTAAACTTGAAATAGATTCAAAACATAGGACATACTCGACTTGACTCGACCTGGTCTCAAATGGAGTGTCACAGTGACTCGCTTATTCTTGTTATTATTTTTAGCAGAAGTTCCAAACACTATCAACTCACAGCGTAGCTTCAACAATCATTGGCCTCAGCAAAGGGGATCATTTAAAAGGACCAGCCAGGGGCTTAGGTGACATGGGGTTGAATGGGTGGTGGCTCAATGATTCTTCGGTCAATGAGGTCTTGGATATCATGGCGAAGACGTATGCACTGGTCGGTGCCATGGCCTGGGTCCTTATGGTAGGCACATTGTTTGGACAGGTCACAGTTAGGTGGTGGGGGATCGGCACGAGGCTGAAGGAGTTGGAGGTGTCCCTTTTTTAGCAGGCGGCCTAAGGCTACGGAGGTGGAGATATCTAGCTTGGAAAATTAATGGGGTACCCTATTTTGGTAAGGGCGGCTAGGCGAGCTGGTATGGTTGGGGAGAATAGGCCATGGGTTGGTTACTAAGGGTGTTGACATCCGAAGGGTTTCGGGAGTAGTCGGGCTTCTTGGACTGGCTTTGTGATTCTTCATTCTTGATTTTCCCTTCCCTGATTGCATCCTCAATTCTAGTCCCAATCTCAAACAGTTCTTCAAATGTTGAGATGGACTGATAGAATAATTTCTCATGGTACAGCGACAGTAGATTCTTGATCAACATCCAAACTTGTTCCTTTTCGACTGGTCGGTGCGTCATTTGGGCCACTTTGTTCCTCCATCTACTTAAGAACGCAGCGAAGGACTCATTGAAGTTCTACCGGATAGTCTTTAGATCCTGGATGGTGACATCAAGCTCTTGGTTGTAGGAGTAATGATCAACAAAGACCTGGACTATATCTTCCCAAGTCCGCGTTTTAGAAACCTCCAAGGTCAGAAACTACGATAGAGCAGCCTTGGCGAGGGTTTGAGGGAACAACATTGCGATGTGCTCATGGGTGCAGCTCATTGATTTGAAAACACTCATGCAGAACTTTACGTGGCTCTTCGGATTCCCAATTCCATCAAAACGATCAATTTCAGGCATCTTAAAGTTCTCAGACAGCTTTAATTTGTTGGGCTCAAACAATCCTTCTAGTTCTAACATGCATTCGTCGACCCCTTTACTCTTTCTAAGTATGTTCTCAAGCTTGTCGACCTTATCTAGTTTTTCTTGAATTTTCTTGTTAAGTACAGGCGGTGGGGCCCCATTGAACTAGTCATCATCTACATTATTCTCATGGATACTGACGGGAGGTGGTACAAACCCCGGTGGTGGTGGAAACCCAGGTGGATACTGTGGCTAATGCTGTTTCAATTCTTCCATGAAGGCTAAAACTTGGGCCAACAGGTCAGATTGTTGGTTGATCATTTCTGTCATTCTTGCTTCCAAACCTTCCGGATCCATAAAGCTAACTTTCGGCGGAGTGATTCTAAAAAGGTGGCTCCCTAATCCTCTAACTCACAATGCAGATCCTGGGTGCTTGGAACTTGTACTGACATTTAGATGTGAAAAAGACTGTGTCAGACTTTGACAGGTGAGGACTGACTCGTGTATAGACCGACAGTCAGAGTGTATGCAAACTAATGAAGCAAGCATGCGGATGCAAGTCCTAATCTACATGATGCCCCTACTTCTAACAGATAACAGTTAAGCAAGTAAGGTCCTGGCCATATAGAGTGTGCTAACTTTACTTTCCAGTGTGATCACCAAGGGAGAAAGACGAATTTCCAGGATATTTGGGAGATTTGGAAGAATTTATGTGAGAAGCATGGATTTTAAGGAAATCTAGAGTTTCTGGAAGAAGTAGGGATTTCTAGGAAATTTAGACAGAGTTTCTGGGAGAAGCTTCCGGGAAAAGCAGGGATTTCAAAATTTCTGGGAGAAATAGGAATTTTTAGGAAATCTAGGCGAATTGGATAGAATTTCTAGGAGAAATAGGCATATTTGGGCATTCCTGGAAAATTGAGATAGAGTTTCTGGGAGAAACTGGTATATTTAGGAAATTTAGGAGATTGAGGAAGAGTTTCTGGGAGAAACTGGTATATTTGGGAAATTTGAGAAATTTGGACAGAGTTTCTGGGAGAAACTGATATATCTGGAAATTTCTAGAAAATTTAGACAAAGTTTTGGGAGAAACTGGGACATCCGGATGAGTTGGGCAGAGTTTCTAGGAGAAACAAGTGTATATGATAGGAGCATGTGATGATGGTGATCATACCGTCTAGCAAGTTTTCATACTCCTCTGTCTTAGGACCAACAAACAAGGTTTACGGTGTATTTCTTTGTGAGCATGGAACAGACATCCTTGTCATAGTGCCTAGGCAGGTCAACTCAATGTGATCACATGTGAGTGATTGCCTTGGAAATCATAAGAAAGAGGTTCTGCCTCATTCCACATAAGCGTCTACACCGACAAACCTAAAAATATGTAATAAATTTAATTAGTTTATTAACAATTTGTGTCTAACAAATTAATATTGAAAAACACTTGTAAATTAATACCTCAAGATGCGTGTCACACCCATTCCGGAAATAAAAATTTGTTTAAAATGCATCAATGAAATTTTGTGAATTATCAATGTCATTTGATAATTGTGTATGAGGTTGACTGGAGGTCAACGGTGAGGTGTCAATCGAAGACACGGTAATAGGAATGTCATGACGCATTGGCGTGAACAAAATGATATTTATATGGCTTAAATGTTATTTAATGTTTTTGGTATTTTGTGGACAGTAATTATACCTGTTTTGTGTAATTTCTGGTAGTTTTGATCTGGTTTTAGATCATATTGAATAATGCGGTGAGAACATGAGTGATACGTTGCATAAAAGGTAGGTCATCTAGAGATTCCACGGAATTTAGTTTTCGAACGTAATTTTGGACCCAAACAGGACTTAGTCGAAAACTTTTGTAATTGATAATCTTCACTCGTGAAGTCATAAAATGGACGTTTAGGACGTTTCGGGAGATAATTAGAAGTTTTGAAAAACTCATGGGGAGATAAACATAATTTCTCAAAGTGGTGCCAATAAATAGTGTGGGTGAGATTCATTATATTCAAAACCTTCTAAAATAAATATCTTGGGAGAGAGAGAAAAAGGAGAATTGGTTCCCATGAACTTCACGTCGTCGATCGACGAACTTCTAATTGTCAGCTTTTTTCCAGATTTTAGATTGGAACTCCTCAAGGTAAGAGCTACATTTTGATAACTCTTAGGCCTCTTTTGGCTTACTTTTAAAAAAAACTAATTTCTAGAAATTTGGAAAAGACATGTAATTACTTGTAAGAATCGCATATAAACTGAGATCCGACGTTTATTCGGGCCTCTAGACGATCCCTCAAAGTTTGAGAGAATTAGCATGAGGTATGAAGTTCTAACTTATGTTATATGGAAATTATACATGTTTTGGTTTCGACGATGAAATTATGATCCGGGAAAAATTCATGTATTAATTGTAGGCCCGCTAATTAAGCACGCGCTTGAATGTGAAAAGCATGTCTACTTTTACGCGATCACGTTGAGTTGATTATGTGGGTCAAAGGGGGGGACTTAAATAATTTTATGCCAGAGTAAGCTTCTCAATGTTAGAGAATTTAGTAGCAACGGCTACTATGCATGGTTTAAGACTTGTACTTGCCATGACACTTGGGGGTGCAACGATTGTAGACTTTGACTAGCCGCTACCGGATGAATGCGTGTTTTTCTCCCTAGAGACTATTTGACATTATTCATGAGATTAAAGTATGTTTTGTCATATATGCATATGCTAGATTTGAACACTCAGCATATAGCTGAGTAGTGGAGCATTACTTCATTGCAGGTGATAAGAAGAAAGGAAAGAGAAGCGTGAGGAGTAAGGTCGAGGCACGCCGGGGAATCATCACTTGTTTATACTTTTGTTTTATCCTAAACTTGTAATAGGATTTGGAAGTTGTAATATGTTGTAATAGAACCTTGGGATAGTTTCGTAGTACTATAATTTGTAATCGAACTCCTATAGTTGTGTTTCAGTATGGTGCAATATAGTTGTGAATGTGTGGGTTTTGGTTTGGAGAGCCATAGGTTGCAAAACTGCATTATTTGGTAAGCTGATATGAATCAGTCGACTGGTTTATGCTACAGTTGACTGGACCACTATTTTTTTTTATTTAGCTACTGCTCTATATTATTAGAAAAATAGTCGACTGGTCCCTCAACACAGTCAACTGGAATATTGGGTGAAATGTTGATGTTTTTTCCTGCGAAAGAAACAGTCGTCTGAATAGTGTTGGTCGATTGAAGTTTTGTGGGCATAGTCGACTGGGTTGGAGTATGAAATTTTGGTTCTCTGTATCTTGCATTTCCAATTGACCGGACCCCGATCAGTCGACTCGATTATTGTTTTCAAAAAAGATGTTTCCTTTAAGTGTTTCAAATGCGCAAAACCTTTTTACCACTCGAAAATTGGACTTTCATTTATTTCATTACCGCTGCTATTTGACTTTAATGGAGTTGGATGAGCCTTGGTGGCATGCCACGCGTCCTATTTCCGTGCGAAAGTAGGATGGATTGTGACAATGCGACTTTGCAAGATCCAAGACTTGTCAATGAAATGTCCTGTAATTGCCATGTATCCTTTCTTATTGTGATTTGAAGTCCACATGTCAATGGTGATTGCAATTCTGCTATCGAGTCTTTCCTATAACTTGTAAGCTTTTTCTTTTTCACTTTCATGAATCTTTAGTATGTCACTCTTGATTGTGTTTCTTGTAACCATCTTAAACAAAGGCTGAAAGCTACTAGCAAAACTTTTAAACCCTGAATGGTCAACAATTGCAAGAGGATATTCATTCAGTATTATCGCATTTGCAAGCTAACTTTAGGAAATTCTTGATCAAAAACAAAATATCGATACTCGGTTTTTCCATCACTCAATCTTTGATTTTCTCTTAGAAGAGTCTGTCTAATGTCCTGATTATCCCTTTTGGGACATCTAGTTAAGTGTTCATGCAAGTGCTTAGTCCCAATTTTACTATTGGCCTTAAGTTTCCGTTCACATTTGTTACATATAGCCATATCTTGTCCATCGATTTTAATCTTTTTAAAACTTGTCCAAATCGGTGATGTCAACTTCCTTATCCTATCGCTATTCATACTCTCAACTGGTGAATCCGCGAAAACATTTGGGGTTGAAGATGGGGTAGGTACAGAATTTTGGGTAGTACAAACTTTTGGGTAAATCTACTCTCAACCGGTGAATCCGACATTGTCAACCTAATATAAATTTATGTATGTCTCAATCTTATAAAACAATATGATTGTAATAAAAAATTAAAATTAGTCAATTTCAGTCAAGAAGAAGAAATGATTTACATTCCTTTTCTTTTTCTTTCTTTCTCTAAATTCTCGTTTTCTCTAAATCTGCAATTCAAACTGAAAGAAAGGGAAAAAATAAAAATTAAATTAAATGTTATCAATGTATCCTCTTGCATTTGAATAATATTAAAAAGAAAAAAAGGAAGTTAAATATTTTACAAACGAAGGAGAGTGACGTGTCAAATAAAGGATTTTTGTTAGCTTTCACCTATTTTCTTTACAATTTTTTTTCTCACCATTTTTCTTAACCAAACAAAAGAAATAGACAAGTGCTTTTTTTGTAGTAGTCTCTTTTTATTTCTCTCACCAAATCTATGAACCAAACAAAAGGGAGCTAATAAATACACACGTCAACTTGCTCTATAAACTCCCTTTAGAAAGCTAAAGATACTGAATGTACAATTCCTCAATGCATCCAAGTGAACATACATAGTAACTAGGTGGGTGTAATTACTAGCTCCCCCAAACAAAGCCATGATAAACAAGAGGTGAAAGCCCAATTGAATAATGCAATATTGCCATTCAAGACCATTCCCATCTTCAATTCAAGAGGTTACTTGAAAGCCCTATTCTACAGTACACTGGGCTAGAATTGTATAAAACCAATGTCCAGTTGATTTAACTTTCAAGAACACTCATTAGTCCATTTGACATTTGAGTGAACATAGTATAGGAATTCAACATTAGAAATATGATTCACAAATTTGCAATTCAGTCCAAAACAGAAGAAGATCACAATAATCAGGAATTGCATTCCCTCTCTTAACCAATCAGTTGCATTATCCTTCTCACAAAGGCAAACCAGTATGATCAACAACCACTAAATGATAGAAAAAAAAAGAAAGAAAGAAAGCGGAAAAAAACCTTGTAACTTATAGTAAGTTATATAACCCACAAAACAAACTAAAAGCATAGAAAACTAAACAAAAAATCTATTAGTGGGGCTTTTCACAATAAAACATAGCCCCCGGTATGTGTCCCCAGCATTAATAATCAGTGCCTTCAAAGACCCATCTCTTGACAATTTTTGCAATCAGAATAAAAAATTTATCACATAGGCTATTTGGCTTGCAGGATCCCCATTTTAGAGTGAGATGAAAGTTGTTTCGACCTCTGAACAGAGAACTTACTTCATTTTATCGTGTATCAAGGGGCTTGAGTATTAGGTTCTATTTTCTGATGAAATTAACTCAAATGAAGCGGTAGATGATAAATCACCATGATAGACATACACATAAACACACAGTGAAGAAGAAAAATATTCAGAGCTTGGTTTGGCTCCACTTATGGAAGCTTCAAATGTGATTTCAAATCGCAATCAGGTGTTTGGCACAACTATGGATTACACATCACACACTGATACACTTACACACGAACACACAGTGACACACATACTACATGAACAGATTTGGGGAAGTTATGGTTAGATAGTCTAAAATTTACCTAATTTGGGACGCTAAGGTTTGAGAGTGGCAGTCAGAAGAGGATCTCGGCTTCAACGGTGGAACAGGATGGCGGTGGCTGCGGTTCTATGGTCCTGTGGAGGAGAGAGAGAGAGCTAGATTGAATAATCAATATATCTTAAAACAAAGAGAGAGAGAGAGAGAGAGAGAGAGGGAGGGGGAGGGGGGAACAAACGACTTACACTGGCGGTGGTCCGGTGGCAAAGGCTTTGCGGTGGAAGAGGAGCTGGCTACTGAAGAGGAAGTGAGGAACCGAGATGCTCTCTGTGAGTCATTGAGTCTTCGATGCCCTAAATGAGCTCAATCACTTATATGGAGTATTTATACTCCAAGTGTTTTAGGTAATATATATGATAAACAAGGGCATGAGTATAATTTCTCAGTATAATCGGGGAGGGTTCGGATTTTTTGACCCTAGCCCCGACCCCGTCCCCGTCCCCGACCCCGACCCCGACCCCGACCCGAACCGAACCCGACTCTGGTTATAAAAACCTCCCCCATACTCGTCCCTAACCCTATTAAGCCCCCTCCATACCCTACCTAATAGGGGCAGGGCAGGGCAGGACGGGGAACCCGGGAAACCCGCCCCATTGCCATCCCTAATTGGTGCTGAGATTGGCAATGCATCTTTTAACATCTACCAAATTTAACTGTAGTGGGGCCATGTCATAATTGATGGTTATCAGTGTCATTCAGATTTCTTTTGACCATTATTGGCTACTTTCATTCGGGCTGCCACTATATTCCGTCGGCCTACTTGATTGGCAATTCATTCTACCAATTTAGGAAAAGATATGGTTGGTCACTTATGGAATTATATCAGTCCCTAAAAATTCTCTTAAGTGATTATATTTATATTATGTGTGATAAGGGAAGATATTATCATATTTTGGGCTATATTATGGAAGGGATAATATTTCAAGATTGGAAATATATTAACTGATAACGCAGTATTATGAGTATTTTTGGAATTATTATCACTTCGGGAATAATATATTTTTACTTGGAGGGGAAGTCAGCAGAATCACGCCAAGATATGGACTATATTCAAGATTCAGTTTGGGAGATAAAATCTGGTATTTTACCAGATTATTATTCATCAGATTATGTTTCCTTATTATTATCAGTTTAGGCCACTATAAATATACAAGCTGGTCAAGCATCCAACTCACTCCGTGTCACCTAAAAACCCCGCATCCAAAAAGCATCCAAAAAGCATCCAAAAAGCATTCAAGAGCATTCTTAGTTTTTTAGGCTTTCTTAATTTTTTATATTACAATTTCTTGTAATCTCTTCTAATTTCAATTAAATAAAACATGATTTTTATTTAATACCTTTTTATTTCTTTTCGTCATTTGTAGGGCTTGTGCGCTTCAGTACTGCCATAGGACTTTAGGCGAGGGTACATTCCTACTCACCTTAAGCAATCACACTGTTAGAAGTTAGATTCAATAAGCCTTGTGTATCACTCACACAAGCAATTTAGAAAATTAGTTTACACACACCGAACCATTTTTGGTTCTCGCACGCCCGCACAAATTTAAAAGCAAACAGTTTGCCACGCCTAGTGGGACAACCAGGTGATGAGCCATGCGTATTGTGAAACATGGATCCAATTCTACAACGATCAAATTCATTGGCGGAACAAAAAATAAGCCACCTTGTACTATTAAGGCTCGATCTCAAAGTTGACAAGTTAAAAATCTCATCTGATTTAAGGCGACAATAGGCTGAATCTCCATGGGATTCACAGTTGATATATCGACATAAACATGAAATAAGTTGATGTAATGATGAAATCTGTCAACTTAACATTGAGGATGACCGATTAGAGACCGATAAACAATTTTTCAATGACGAAATCGATCTCCTTCTTGCTTCAAGTGGAGCAGAAGAGCCACCACCTAATAGAAATTTTTTCATGTCAATGAAGGAATTTCTAGCCGATGGTTGGAGGAAAAAACCTAGCAGTTTTCCAAATTTATCGCTCGGGGGGCAAATCTGCGAAACTGTTGTTGAAGAAAGGCCGCAAATTTTTATTTTGGCTAAAGAGCCCCTCACCGATGTTAAAGCAAATGATGAAGAACTTGGGGGGCAAGCTCTAAAAGAGCCTCACAATTTTGTTTAGGTCGAAAAGGAAGAGTTTGATAGGCCAAACAATCTTGGTTTGGTCGCAGACCCTCCCATTGATGAGGAGCATGATGATGAAGACCCATTTGTTGATGAAGTGATGATGAAGAAGGGCTCAGGGGACAAGCTTTGCAAAGACCGATTGACTCAAAATCAGTCCATGATTTTTTTGGGCAACCTTCTTTGAGGAAACTCACCCTCAAGGAGTTGTTCAATTTTTTCGGTCTAATAATAGTGATTGATGACATTTTTTATTCTAAGCCAATTAATTATTTGACTTGGGTTAATCTACATCCACAATGGCTGTGTGGATGTTACCAAAAAATGACTATTATTTGGTGGTTCTTTTTATTACAATGGTACTATCGAAGGAGGCTACAAAAGTATTAAAGACTGAAGTGAAAACATTGATTTAGTCAGTACACTGTTCGAACTGAAACAAGACCGAACAAAAAAAAAAGTGGTGTTTTGCAATCTTTATTGTAATGGATATGATTGGAAGTGGAGTTTTAGTTGTGAGCCCATGTGATGATTAAAATTTAACACTCAGATGTGTTTACCATCATACACGAGTAGGCCACTGTGACTTGGCAGCAAAGGAAAAAGTGGGAGGATGACACTGATCATGAGGTCAAAGCTTCAAAATGAAATCTCTATATTTATTGATTGGGGGGGGGGGCATTTTTCAAGATCAGTGCAATTGGTTGTATGAACGTGATGTACTGATCAAGCAATGGTTCGATATATTAAGCCATCAGTCATCAGCGACTAACCAATGTCATCGGGCTTCCATGAATGGGTCTAGATAAGGAGATTGGTTATTTGGGACTTGATTGTGGAAATCTGTCATCATCGATCACTAATACTTCGTTTGGATTGAGAGAAGTGGAGAGAAGAGAAAAGAAACTTATCAAGATAATAGAAGAGAAGAGAAGAGAAGAGAAAGTTGAGTTTTCTCCATCATGTTTGGATAGACAATAGAGGAGAGAAGAGAAGAGAAAAAAAAAGAAACATAACTTTTTCTCGATTGGATAACTTTCTTAAGAGAAAAGAAAAGAAAGTACTTATAACTAATTTACTTTTTTGTCCTCTATTAGGGATACATATTAGATGGAATAATAACATATTGGGGCGTATTTGTCTTTTACATATTATTTAATTAAGTTTCTCTTCTTTTCTCTCCGGAATCTCTCCGATTTGGAGAGAAACAAAACTGTGCTCTTTTCTCTCCACTTTCTCCCCGCTTTCTCTCCATTTCTCTTCTCTTCTCTCCCCACTTAAATTACCAAACGAGATAACTGGAGAGAAAGTGGTACTCTTTCTCTTCTCTTTTCTCCATTTCTCTCAATCCAAACGAAGTGTAAAAGTTCAGACTAAACAATTAGGCTTAGTGGAAAAATATGGAAAAACTTAGCTCTTCAAAAATTCAAGTTGATTTCATTTTTAAAAAGCCAAGGGGGCAATTGCTGCACCTAAAAAAATACACTTTTTAAGTTAAAATTCTACACAGTCCGATTGAGATTTTCTAATCGGACTTAAAGACTGATTGCATGAATTAATGGTCAAGTGACTAGTTCAAAGTTAGTAGGGTCAAATTAGTTTCACATTTGGGCTGACTACAATCGGACTAAGTGATACCACTCAGACTGTTTGGCTTCAATTTGCCACGCATATTACTTCGGCCAAAGGATCAATCATCATTAGTGGGCCACCTTGATTTTTTGATATGGTTACATTCACCATCTCATAATTTTCGTATCCTTAGTTGGCCTTTAGATAATTTTGGTCACAGGCCATTATTAAGGTGACTTGCACGCAATACATCTTTTAACATCCACCAAATTCAACTATGGTGGGCCATGTCAAAATTGATGGCTATCAGTGCCATTCGAATTTCTTTTCACCATTATTGGCTAAACTACCACATCAATATCAAATGATCACAAAATAAGTTTTTGAAATTTAATTTCTCATACCAGCACCGAAAAAGTTGTGAAAATTTCAAAAGAAAAAAAAATTGTGAAATTTCAGAAAGATTGTGAAATTTCACAAAAAAGTGTTCTGCCAAACATTGAAAAAACTTTTTACAAATTTGAGCATTCATATCAATCTGTAACTTGTTTTTTTTGCATAAAATCTATATATTTACAGCCTACTCAACGAGATCTATCAAACAACTATTACTGTTTATATCAAAACTTTTGGGAAAAAATGTTGAGAAAGCTACTAATTTTTTTTGATAAATTTCACAAAAAAATGTGTTAAAAAAAAAAAAAAAAAAAAAAGAAAGAAGAAGAAGAAGATGATGGTGGATCAGTGCACTGGTGGCCGGATCTGCTCGCTTTGGTGGTGGTGACCGATGGTGCCGCTGGCTCGGAGATGGTGGTGGTTGGCTTGCGAGATGGTGGTGGTTGGCTCGGAGATGGTGGTTGGCTCGGCGATGGTGGTGGTTGGCTCGCGAGATGGCGGTGTTTGGCTCGCGATGGCAGTGGTCTTGGTTGGTGGTGGTGCCGACGACGAAGGTCCTCGGCGATGGCAGTGGTCTTGGTTGGTGGTGGTTGGTGATGTTGCTGAGAGAGAGAGAGAGAGAGAGAGAGAGAGAGAGAGAGAGATGAAGAAAGAGAAATGAAAATGAAAAATACAAATAAGGGTAAACATGTCTCAAAAATATGTGGTCAACTGGTCAAATGACCTATTCCAAATTAACTTATTGAATAATGTCCTTATTACCAAAAAGACTTCCTTTGTGTCTTTAAACCAAATAATTCTCCTAATTGGGTATTTAATACCAAATTTCTATTATATCAATCCCTAAAAAAATCTCTTAAATCATAATATTTATATTATGTGTGAATGAGAAGATATTATCATATTTTGGGCTATATTATGGAAGGAATTAAATTTTAAGATTGGAAATATATTAACTGATAAGTTAATATATTATCAGTATTTTTGGAGATACTATCACTTTGGGAATAATATATTTTTACTTAGAAGAGAAGTCAGCAGAATCACGCCAAGACATGGACTGAGTTCAAGATTCAGATTGGGAGATAAATTGGTATTTTACCAGATTATTATTCATCAGATTATATTTCCTTATTATTATTAGTCCAAGCTGCTATAAATACACAAACTGGTCAAGCATCCAACTCATTCTGCGTCACCTCAAAACCCCACATCCAAAAAGCATTCAAGCGCATTCTTACTTTTTTTTTTTTTTTTTTTTTTTTTATGTTTTCTTAGTTTTTTTATATTACAACTCATGTAATCTCCTCTACTTTCAATTAAATAAAAACATGCTTTTTTTTAATTCCTTTTTATTTCTTTTTATCACTTGTATGGCTTGTGCGCTTCAGTACTGCCATAGGACTTTAGGTGATGGTACTTTCCTACTCACCTTAAACAATCACACTGTTTGAAGTTAGATTCAATAAGTCTTGTGTATCACTCACACAAGCAATTTAGGAAATTAGTTTGCACACACCGAATCATTTTTGGTTCTGGCACGTCCACGCAAAACTACAAGCAAACAGAGAGATCTGCGATTTGAAGGCATATGCTCAGTAACAAGAGATTGATTGTGAGAAAGAAAGCATTCTACTGAAATGGAAAAAAAATGAAAAAAGAAGTGAGAATAATAGTGACTGATACAACTACCATGGATTCATTGCAAGCACAATATTATGAAAGCCTCAAGATAGAAATTACTGAAAAAGAGTTGGCAATACTTCAAATTAGTAGTCGTTATGTTGCAATCTATTATCTTTTTAAGATAATGCAATGAGTTAATACTACTAATTTCTATATAAAAATATTGTATCCCTTCATGAAATACCTAGTTTCTAAATGAACAATACCACATACTAGGTAAAGCATAAATGAAAATTCAAACCAATAAGTTGTTAATCTCCTCGATTAATCTTCCACAAGTGCTCAACAAGATCCAACTGTAGTTGAGAATGACTTTGTCTATCTCTGATGCGGTACTGGGTATTAATGAACTCTAAGGGTTCACGTGTATGCTTATGCAACACTGGTACAATTGGAGCTTCTTTAATTGTACCATTACAAAAGTCCATATCATTGTCATCTCGTTCATCTTCAATGATCATGTTATGCATTATTATGCAAGCTTTTATAACATATTTCAAGTTTTCTTGATATCAAAAACATGTTGATCCATGCACCATGCATGATTGAAAAACGTGCTTGGAGTACCCCAGATTCCTGTTGTACATCCTTTCTTGATGACTCTTAATCTGCAACAAAATGTTTTTTTGGTTTCCTTTTGGAGATGAAATTTTTTTACTTACAAATGTTGACAACAACGGATATCTAACATCTGGAGATAATATCCGATTAAATATTATTTTTACCATTAATAGAATAATTGATGGGAGGACCCATCCTTCAGTGAGATCAGTAAAGATAGTAGAGCTATCTAGAACGCTGATGTCATGAAGAGATCCTAGCAAACCAAAGAAGGCATGCCATAGCTAAAGATCTTTTAAAGCCACGTCTTCCAAAATAATTGTTGGTCATGGATGTGACCAATGTACATATCTTGCCACGTTGCTTCTTCCACTTCCAATGCATGCAATAAACACTCCCCAACATTCTAGAAAAGCCACACTTTTCACCATTCGCAAGCAATCTTAGGATATCATTGTTGTTTAGTGATCTCAGGCACTCGTCACTGAATATTGCTATAACCGCTTCACAAAATTCTTAGGGTGTACTCAATGGTAGTGCTTTCTCTAACTCGTAGTTTATCATCCACTGAATCTGTCGATGCTCCATAACCAAGAATTTGCAATGCAGCTGTATCTTCTGAATGGAAGACAAACTGAGGATTCCATAAGCCTTTTTTTGGACAAAGTATGGATCGTAGGCTTCCATTGGAGATTGGATTCGGATGAAAATAGAAAAATTCATTCAAAATCTCCTCTGAAATAGCGCAGGAGGGTATATAGGCATTTCATAAAATAGTTACGGTAAATTCTTCCATGGCCTTTAACTCTACTACACTAAAGAATAGCAGGACCTGTAATGGAACCACGACAGCGTGATGTTCGTCTCATAGTATATGACTGCTCTTCCTGCATGACTATAGTCGCTAACAACGAAAAATCATTATCAGAGTAATCATTATCCAAAAGCATATTAAGTAATTGTTATCTAAGGTCATAGAAAAAATTGGGATAGTTAAACTTACAAAGCAATAGTTGAGATGGGTGAAAATGAGAGAGGAAATGTTCTTATTTATAAGGACTCTTCTTGTTCATTATAAAATAGAGTCTAGACAGATACAAAATAATAACAATAATAACTCATAGATGAAGGAATAAACAAGGAAGAAATATGCTAGGTACATCTAAAAGGGACCTAATTAGTACACCTACTGACATAGATTTCCAAAACTATTCATCAGTTACCATACAAAGTTTAAATTAATTTCAAAATTTCCAGGACACATCAAAAGGTGTAAATTTAGATGCACAAAACCAGTGTTGAGAAATTATGACCATTAAAATCTGACCATCAAAAAATGACTGTTCAAAAAAAGACTGCTAAACAAGTTCGTTGAGAAAATAAGACCGTTAATTGGAAGATGTAGCCGAACCAAATTCTTAATTGTTTCGTTTAGGATTCGAGAATTAATAGAGAGCATGGTTGGAGTATCTAAGTAAAAGGGCCTTGCTAAATTAACTTGGTTGACCATTTTGGCTAAGCTTTGGAGGGCGTGGTTGGAGATGGGACTGGAACTATCCCTATACGTATCACATATATTCAGCAGAAGTGGGGAATTAATTTTTAACTTTCCATTTTTATTAATAATGGTAATAACCATAAATCAATAAAATATTAGATGAATGATTGGGAAGGACTGGAAGTTTTCACGCCACGGAGTAGATCAAAAATAGGAAAATCCAAAATTTCCTTTTTTGATCCGTTGGCACGTCGCTGGTTGGAGATTTTCCTAATTGTCCTCAACTAAAATAATAACAAGAAGCATAATAATATTATAAATGTATCTAATCCTGTCACGCCCCGGAACGGCAAAAATAGAGAAAAATAAATTTCCTTTTTGGGTCCAAAGGCAGCGACGGGTGAAGTCACATGATTGTCCACACCACGCAGTACTAAGCAATAAGAAGTAATAGTGTAACAAGAATGAAGTCTAGGTTCTGATCACAACGTAACATAAAGTCAACAGAAGTTACTAACTATTACATATCAGAGTCTCGAATAAAATATAAGGCAGCGGAAGTACAAATGCCAAAGCAACATATGCCTGACCACAAAAGTTCAAAAAGGTTAACGACAACTAGCTACAATTCTAGTCTAGTCTTCAGTTGGCATAAAGGTAGTCCTCGGCGTAGTAGTCTTCCTCGGCCTGTCCTCCGTCGGGGAATCCTCCACAGGGACTCCGTCACTAGCATAGTGGTCCTCTCCTGCAGGCCCTTCACCTGTATAGTCATAACCAGGGTGCGCTGGAACGTAGAAATGTCCAGCGGCATAAACGCCGTCAGCTTAATGAAAGCCGAGTGAGTTAGATACTAACAGGGTATCAACTATTGAAGTTATTACAAGTTATAAGCCGTAACCAAATTAGAATTCTGTGAGGGTAACTTCTTTACATCAACCGATTATCCGATTACTAACGTCTTACTCATTTTTAAGACCGATAACATGTCTAGATAGGGGAATAGACTCGACAGTAGTTCAACTCTATAACACACCATTGCTCATCCACCGCTTTTAAGAACATATGCACAGTCCACCGCATGTCATGGATACCACGTTAGTCCATCCCCCGCTTTTAAGAACATATGCACAGTCCACCGCATGTCAGGGATATAACGCTTTAAACAACAGTACATCATTCTATGCCACGACTTAGCGACGTCTACCAGTGATCACGGTCCACAGCATGTCATAGACACCTTCGTCTGTCTACCGCTTTTAAGAACATATGATTAGATCATCTGGCTATCTTAGGGCAAATGGTCCGGTTCACCGCAAGTCATAGACACCTTCGTCTGTCTACCGCTTTTAAGAACATATGATCGACCAAAGCCCGCCCACGCAAGATTCCCGAATCTAAGCAAACCTACTTAAGTTCAACTCTATTTCCGATACATGACAATCCCAATGTGGCCCGACTACTCTGAATGGAATG
The DNA here is from genome assembly GCA_033977485.1 of Hydrangea macrophylla. Classification (NCBI taxonomy): domain Eukaryota; kingdom Viridiplantae; phylum Streptophyta; class Magnoliopsida; order Cornales; family Hydrangeaceae; genus Hydrangea; species Hydrangea macrophylla. The sequence continues at coordinate 3,636,794 of CM066996.1, forward strand.
AACGTTAACTCCAAAGGATTCACAACTATTCCGTTATCTAACATTATAAACATTATTCGATAGTCTTGTTATTACTACGATCCTATGCTGCATTAACTCGTTATCATGTCTGTATTACAATAATAAAGCATGCTGGGAAATACTGAACAGTAAATAAACAACTAAACAGTTATTACATTATCTAAACAAGTAAAACAGTAAACTGTAACTGTCAATCAATTGGTATAGATGTCAATCGATTGGTATAAAAGTAGTGTCAATCGATTGGAAGAAGGTTCAATCGATTGGTATAAAAGTAGTGTCAATCGATTGATCAAAGATTCAATCGATTGGAACCTGAAAGATGTAAATCGATTGGTATAGATGTCAATCGATTGACACTTCGTCTTCTTCACAGAGAAGACTGCCCAGCAACATATAAACGGAAATACATGGTTTCTTCTCCATTTCTTCATTCAAGCATGTCATAACATCAATGTAAGGCTACCAAGTGAGTTTAGAACTCACCTTAGACGTTAAGGGCGTGTTTGGGAATGTTTTGAAGCTTGAGCTTCAATGGTGGTCCTCCCTCTCTGTAGTTCTCTGTCTTCTTCTTTCTTCTTCTCTTCTTTCTTCTTCTCCTTTCTGGTCTTCTTCTTTCTGGTCTTCTTCTTCTTCTCAGTCCATCTCTGAGTATGTGTGTGTGTGTATATGTATATATGTGAGTATATATATGAGTGTATATATATAACACACACAAAACCCTCCCTCTCACTCTCTCTGATTTCTGTAAACAGAAATACGCCCAAAATGGGCTGGTATATATAGAGAGGGAGTGTTCACGTGGCCTCTCCCCAGCCAGAGCAAAAGAATCTGCCCAGCTGCCTCCAATCGATTGACATAAGTGTCAATCGATTGACACAATCAATCGATTGAGATAAAGTTCAATCGATTGGTATCCAAAGCAAGTCAATCGATTGGTATACTTGCCAATCGATTGGTATAAAAATATACCAAGGGTAAGGCCAAGCTCAAACAAGTACTAAAAGAAACATACAAGGTCTAGTTATATAATATATTACAAAAATACAGGGTAGTACACTAATTTAAGCGCAACATAATTATATTGAACAATACTGAGTCATACGTTAACCTGTAGATTACAGACCATGATTATCTAAAAAACAAAAAATAAGAGAAAGAGTTTTGTCACATCCACTATCACGAAATCTAACAACAACTAATTTTTTACATCATAAAAGGAAAGATAAATAAGAGACAAAGATCTTCGCCTTCAACTGGAAAACCTGTAGTAGTCTTCATAGTAGTACTCTCCCGAGTACTCATCTTCATAGCAGCCTTGATCGATGAACCTTACGGTAGTGCACCACCATCGCCGTAACCACCTTCGGGCCGAACATCTCCTGCTAAACCTGTCATCACTGGACGTGGAAGGCCCAGCAACATAAAATGTCGTCAGCTTGAATACAAGCTGAGTAAGCATAAGTACTCACTAAGCACCGTTAGTCACAGTTAAGCAACAGCTAAGTTCCTTATTCTATGTTCGGCTTACAAGTTACTAAAAGACAAGACCATCAAATCATGATATGATGTCACGTCCCAATGTAGCAAAATAAGGAAAAATTTTCATTTTTGTTTTGGACCCATAGGTCATGACAGATGGTGGATCGCTTGTTCTGTACTTAGCTTAACATGTGTCGATAAATAGAGTATATAAAGGAATCTGCAAAATAACAATAGTCATTTAATAAAAACCAACTTCCAAATATTACAGTGTCTTCAAATCGATTATCTTTAAGGCACAAGCCGTCTTATTCAAATTAAAACATTATTCATATCTTTATTACAACTTTATTAAAATAGAAAGTGATGATGCCTAATACTGGTACGAAGAGTTTAGAGAGAAAATAAGACAAGAATTTGTATGTGGTTCGATCCCGTTAACGAGGTGACTACGTCCACGGTTGCGTCTGTGCGGTCTCACTAGCAGATCACCGGCGGGCCTGGTGAGTCAACAAAGATGGGCGACACTACCAGTAATACTGGCCGGGTATATGCGTGTTGATGGTGAGTTCTCTGTTGAATGCTCGTAAGCTAGAGAATAATAATTCGATTGGAATCCAAACCCCGTAAACAGGGTAAGTGGGCTCTTTTATAAATGCAAGAGTCCACCCTTACATGGTAAGTTGATAGGATTAGGAAGCCTAATCTAATCACAATAGATTTGCATGATTTTAGGAGAGTTTCCTAAATGCTTTAGGAAACTATCATATTCCCATTTGTAGACTTGTAGTCGATTTAGGAAACTGCTGGACAGGTCGGGATCGCGGGACACCGTGGCCTTCATAGCCGGTCCGTTGGTGCGGATCGCTTGGTCTGAATAAACACCTCGGGAATGCCTGGCCCCACGGGGTGCTCCCTTACTGGAATAACCGGTGCCTCTGGGTGACGTGGCACTGTCTTCATGGCTAGATTATTTTGGACATATCAGCTGCCCCCCATTTTCGGAACTGACTGGATGCGTCATCGAGTGAGGATTCAAAAATTAGTATTTCCTTGGAAACCGTCCGGATATCCTCCAGGAATGCTGCTCGGGATGGGGCCCACACTCCAGGTCAGCCGGTGGAGTAACCGACCGGTACAGGTAGGAGCTCGGGTGGGGGTATTGCCACGTGTCAGGGAGTAATTGGCCTGGCCAGGGCTCAGCGGAGTCAGTTCGAATGCAATTGAACAAACGCGTGGTAACCAGACCATCACGTCACATATTTAATGCGCGCGTCTTTTGAGGCGACCCTTCACGTGTCCGAGGTGACAGCTGTCATCGACTCTTGGCGAGAAAATTCCTGAGCCGTTGGATCTGATTGATCTGGACCGTCCGCTACTCCTATATAAGAAACACTTGGCTTATTTCTCCAGTTCCTGCTACCAACTGAGAGATTTTCCCGAGCGGTTTTAGAGCAACCTAGATTCCCGAGCAAAGTTCCCGAGTCCTTTTCTGCGCTAAATCTTGTAAGTCTTTCATTTCTGTCCTCAGTTCATCATTGTCTTCTTCTGTTCTTGAACAAAGCTGGAGGGAGTGAACCCACTTGGGTTAGAGCGAACCTGGGACTTCTTCTTTTTTTGATTTTGCCACTTCTTTCAGTCTGGGGGTACACTAGAGCAGATTGACCGAGCGGGTGTTCCCGAGGGAGTCTTGAGAGAGTGTTGTCTTTCTTCTCGAATCTTGCACGACCTGCCCTTTAGGTTGTTAGATCTACCTCCCCTGTACATCAGATTAGGAGTTCTTGACCCATTCTTAGGTCGTCCGCCCTTTAGCTCTTCCACAGACGTAGTCATGTGTCATTCGGATTTCAACTCGTCGTCCCGGTCAGAAGACGAGCAATTGCGATCAGGGTCTATGAGCACAAGCCCAAACCTTCCTTCCCTGCCCCCCTCTGACCAGCATAGTGAGGGAATAATCCCTGCTCGAGCGTTTCACGAGGAAGCGCGTCGGGATTCTCCCGTAGCCTCGACGTCTCGAGGGTCAGGCGACAAGGGGTCTGTACCGAACAGCCTCGGGGTCATCTTCTCATGCGAGTCTATTGTTAGTACCCTGCAAGGTCCTGATTTGGAATGGATCAGGGATAGGTATGAGCTTCCCGGTCCCTTTTCTATTACCGTGCACGATGGCAGAGCTCACTTCCATGAGTCGGGCTTCGTCACTCTGTACGAGGATGTTTTTATGGCGGGCCTTCGTCTGCCTATCCACCCAGTTGCCAGGAATGTGCTTATCTTCCTCGAAATCTCCCCTGGGCAGCTCGCCCCGAACGGTTGGCGATACCTGATGGGGTGCATCTCTTTGTGGCCCCAAGTCCTCGGATACGAGCTCACCTTGCAGGAATTCTTCTGGACCCACCAGCCTTTCCAAGTACATGGGGAGGTCGGCTTCTTCTCGCTCTCGGCTAGGCAGGGGCGGAAGATAATTGTAAACTACCCGAGCAACAACAAAGGGTGGAAGAAGAAATTCTTCCAAGTGTCCACCCTAGGGCTGTACGAGAAGGCGCCGGGTATCTAGCTGAGGACCTCCTCGGCGGAGAAGCTGAGGAGTAAGCCCGAGCACTTTTCCTTTCTTGCTTAGTCTCTCTGTCTTGCCTTGACTAACCCATTTGTGTGTTTGCTTTGCAGTGGGAGCAGTTGATCCGCCAAGTCTTCCCGACGAACTTCAAGCAAGGGTCTTATCCTTGGTCGAGGATCCAACTGATATTAATAAGTGCTGACCCAGTCGGGGAGTCCGAAGATTTCCTACAAGTCCCAGCGCCTCAAAGCTCCTGCTCTCCCAACAATCATCCCTGGTAAATACCATTTCTTGACCGTCCGGTTTTTCTTTATACTTTGCTGAATTCTGACATGCTTCTGGTTTTGCAGAAATGGTTCCCAAGAACGCAGCGACGTTGAAGGAAAAAGAGGCGGCTCTGATGGCCTGGGCTGGCCAAAAGAGGAAGAAGCCGGCCCCCACCGAGGGCCAGCCCCTGAAGAGGATTTCCCGGGGGATATCCATCCGGGCTGAGCAGGAAGCTGCTGCTACTTCTATGCCCGTTGTTACAATTGTTGTACCACCACCACCACCTCCTGGCATAACCATTGCTGTGCCTCCCCCAACCCTCCCAGTAGCCAAACCGTCCGGGGCCTCCTTCCCGACCATAGAGGAAGCTCGCGCGGGCCCCTCTGCAAGCCGGAGGTCGAGACGGCAGACGAAGTCTGTGGAAGGGTACAGCCCAGGTTGCTGCAGCGTTAAATTGACAAGTGCACCCTGCTCAGCCCCGAGGCCATCATAGGTTGGCTGTACAGCATCAGCCATATGGTAAGTCTCTTTGCAGTGTGAGCCATAGTTTTTTTTTCCATGCATATACTAACATCGTCTTGTTCTTGCAGGTTGGTTGTATTGCTGCTGGGGCCGAGACCACCCTTCCAAGCATTGGTAAGAGGTTGGCCGCTGCAGAGGCCAACCTCTCCGTGGAGAGGGCCGCTGGGGAGTCCGTAGAGTTTGCCCTCACCGTGGAGGAAAAAAGATCCCAGGTAATAGCCCTCGAGCTAGGGGAGGCCCGTGATTCCTTGTCAACCGAGCGGGCTACCCGGAAGGCTGCAGAGACCAAGGCTGCGGTCGTGGAGGCCAGGAGGATAACCGTAGAGAAAATTGCTAAGGTCAAGGGTGGCAGCCTCGAAGTCTGCAAAGATCTCTGCTGAGAAGGATCTCGTAGCTATGACGGCCATGCTCTTAGAGCTTACTGCTGCTCAGGAGGCTGAAGCCAAAGAAGCTGAGGAGGAATTCTAGGCTGGGTTCCTCACAGGCTACGCCGACCTAGCGAAGCGGACTGCTGCTGACCATCCCGACTGGGTTCTGTCCGGGTACTCCTGGGCTGAGTCCGGTTACTATAAAGAAGGCCAGGTTGACTCCGAGGTTGCCGCTAAGGCCGAGGTCGCCGCCGAAGCTGAGGTCGCTGCTAAAGCTGCACCGGCCGGGGCCCCCTCTGTTGATGAGTAGGCTACAAAGGAGGATGAAGTGGTGGTTGTAGACTAGTTTTTTTTTCTTTCTGGGGAGGCTACTACAACTGCCCCCCAGGCTTTGTACAACTTTAATTTAATTAATGAAAAGGCCCTCGATGTTGAACTTTCCATTAACTGTCTTTCCTTTTTTTTTTTTTTTTTTTTTTGTCTGTACTGTGCCTGATTTAATTGCTAGTATCCGCTCAGTTTTTGGCCAACCTAACATCTGCCTTAGTGAACACCTAGTCTTTCAGACCTGTTCAAAAGGTAATTGCCTAGAGTGCTGTAGGAACTGGTCCTGTTTAGCAGTGCTGTAGGAATAGGTCCTGTTTAGCATCCGGGATCGCCCGGTGTATTATAGGAATACCCTGTATTACCGTCCGGGATGTCCCGGTGTATCATAGGTGTATCCTGTTTTACCGTTCGGGATATATCTCTGATCACTGTAAGTACTTAGGAATATCTTCCAAGTTCTTGTAGTGACCGGTGTGATTCCCTGTTTTGGCCTAATATTCCCCTGCCCCCCCAAGCATTTTGCTAAGGCGGGAGTGTAGGAGTGAGTGGCCGTAGGGAACCGACCTGGAACATGGGTGGTTGCAGGGTCATTTGAAGCTTGCCATCGTCGGCCACCTAGGGGTTTGGCCCCGTCATTTGCTGGACCTAAGCGAAGCTTTAAGTAATTTCCTATTTAGGTCTAGTATCCCCTTGCCCCCGAGCGTCCTGTGAAGGCCAGGGCGTGTTGAGGAGCGACCATAGGAAACCGACCAGGAACATGGGTGGTTGCAGGGTCCTTTTGTGCCTGGGTTCGGAGCCCGAGGTTTTGTTGGTGCCCGAGGTCTTTGTGCCCTGGGGTTAGGCCCAAGGCCTTTGGTGCCTCGGGGTTAGGCCCAAGGTCTTTGGTGCCTCGGGGTTAGGACCGAGGTCTTTTGCACCTTGGGGTTAGGCCCAAGGTCTTTGGTGCCTCGGGGTTAGGCCCGAGGTTTTTTGTGCCTTGGTGTTAGGCCCAAGGTCTTTTTGAGCATTGCACGGTTACTGGCGTGAGTAAATTTTAGGTAAACTTTGCAATTTTATTTAAAAACAAAAATTTATAGCGTTTGCTCAATGAGCGCTACAAAAACAAATTTCTCTACCAATGCTAAATTCCCGTGGGCAAATGCTACTGATAATACTTGCGAAGGTGTTGCACGTTCCAAGGGTGAGAGAGATCGTCCCCGTCCATGCTCTGTAGCCAGTAGGTTCCCGGTCGGTTGACCCGGGTTACTTTATATGGGCCTTCCCAGTTTGGCCCCAATTTTCCATGGTTCGGGACTTGGGTAGACTGGTTCACTGCCTTGAGGACAAGGTCTCCGACTTAAAAACTGCGATGCTTCACCTTGTTATTGTAGTATCGAGAAACCCGTTGCTTGTAGGCCGCCACCTTTAGGTAGGCTTGGTCTCTCATTTCTTCCACCAGATCCAGTTTTGACCGGAGGGCTTCCTCGTTATCCAACGCACTAAAGTTGGCCACCCGATACATAGGTAACCCGAGCTCTGTGGGGACCACTGCTTCAAATTCGTAGGTCAAAGAGAACGGTGTCTTGCCTATTGCCACTCGGGGTGTAGTGCGGTAGGCCCACAGGAGGGTCGGTAGCTCTTCAGCCCACAGCCCTTTGGCGCCTTCAAGCCTCATTTTGATTGAGTGCAAGATTGTTCGGTTGGTTACCTCGACTTGACCATTGGCTTGTGGGTGCTCGGGGGAGGAGTAATGATTCAGTATCCCGTAGCCCGAGCAGAATTGCCTGAAGATAAGGGTGTCAAATTGTCTATCGTTGTTGCTGACCAGGACCCGGGGAATGCCGAACCGACTGAGAATATTCTTTTCCACAAAGCTATCTATCTTTCGTTCGGTTATCATCGCCAATGGCTCAGCCTTAGCCCATTTGGTGAAGTAGTCAACAGCTATTACGGTAAATTTGACCTATCCTTTTCCCATCGGTAAAGGACCAACAATGTCGATTCCCCACTGGCTTAATGGTCAGGGGCTATGGTTTGGTGTCTGGAGTTCTCCCTGTCGGTTGATCAGGGCAGAGTATCTTTGGCACTTGTCACACCTTCGAACATACTCTTGGGAATCCCGGGCCATGGCTGGTTAGTAGTAACCTTGTAGTAGGGCCTTTTTGGAGAGTGCCCGGCCTCTGATGTGATTACCACACACTCCCTTGTGGATTTTAAACAGTATTGCTGGGACCTGTGCGGGGTGAACACAGCGGAGGTACGGGATAGTGAATCCTTTCTTGTAGAGAATGCCGTCGAGGAGATGGTAACGGGCTGCCTGGTATTTAACCCGGCGGGATTCTTCTTTGTTGTCTGGTAGCATCCCCGTTGTCAAGAATGTCACGAGCGGGTCCATCCAGCTGGGTCCCAGAGTGACCGGGTCTACCTCCATGCCTTCTGAGTTGATCACACTTGGCTCGAGTAGGTATTGTATTCTTATCCCGGGTAAGTCTGACTCAGAAGACGAGGCGAGGCGAGCCAACCGGTCTGCTCTGGTATTTTCTTCTCTGGGTATCTGCGTGATGGAGAATCCTTGGAGATGCTTGGAAACCGGTCGGACAAGGGCCAAGTAGGCTACCATGCTGTCTTCCCGCGCTTCGTACTCTTGGTTTACCTGATTGACCACGAGCTGGGAGTCACTGTAGCCCAGAACCTGTTGTGCACTCATAGAGATGGCTAACTATAACCCGACCAAGAGAGCTTCGTATTCGGCCTCGTTGTTGGAGGCACGGAAACCAAACCTTAGTGCATATTCTAGCTAGATACCGTCGGGGTAGTCAGGATGATTCCTGCCCCGCTGCCTTGCTAGTTGGAGGAACCGTCCACATGCAGTACCTAAGTTGGGATGTCAGAGTATAACCCGGGCGGTAAGGCGGAGGCTCAGACTCTTCAACCGAGTCTTCGGGATACGTAAACTCGACCAAAAAGTCTGCTACGGCTTGTCCCTTGATGGCTGTCCGGGGTCGATAGGTCACTTCAAACTCTTCCAATTCCAATGCCCACTTGACGAGCCTCCCGGACGTGTCTGGACGGCTGAGGATTCTGCAGAGAGGTTGATCTGTGAAGACCACAATGGCATGGGCCTGAAAGTATGGGCGGAGCCTTCGGGCCGAGGTAATAAGGGTGAATGCCAGTTTCTCGATGCGGGTGTATATGCTCTCTGTACCCTGTAATGCCTGGCTGGTGTAGTACACTGGGAACTGTATCCTGTGCTCTTCTCGAATAAGTACCGAGCTAAGCGCCAATGGTGACACTGCCAAGTATAAAAATAATTCTTCCCCCAGCACGGGTGTTGAGTGGAGAGGAGGGGACGCCAGGTACTTCTTGAGTTCCTGGAATGCCTCTTCGCACTCTTTTGACCACTGGAACGCTTTGCGGAGGATTTTGAAGAAAGGCAGGCACCGGTCGGTAGCTCGGAAGACAAATCTATTCAGTGCGGCAACCCGTCCGGCTAGGCTCTGAACTTTCTTCATTGATTTGGGCGACCGCGTGTTGATGATGGCTTTGATCTTCTTGGGGCTTGCCTCAATCCCTTGTCTGCTGACTAGATAGCCCAGAAATTTCCCGGACGAGACACCAAAGGTGCATTTGGCCGGGTTCAACCTCATCCTGAATTTTCTCAAAATGTTGAAGGCCCCGGCCAGATGCTCGAGGTGGTCGGGCTCGTCCCGGCTCTTGACCAGTAGATCATCCACATACACCTCCATAGACTTTCCAATGAGGTCTTTGAACATGTAGTTGACCAGGCACTGGTAGGTAGCCCCGGCGTTCTTAAGACCGAATGGCATAACCTTGTAGCAATATGTCCCCTGGTCGGTGATGAATGACGTCTTCTCTTCGTCCTTGGGGTACATGCTGATCTGGTTGTACTCCGAGTAGGCGTCCACGAATGAAAGGAGTGAGTGACCTGCCGTAGAGTCCACAAGGAGGTCTATACTGGGTAGCGGATAGCAATCCTTGGGGTAGGCCTTGTTGAGGTCGGTGAATTCCACGTACATTCTCCACTTCCTGTTGTTTTTCTTGACAAGAACAACATTAGCTAACCAGTCGGGATAGTGGACCTCTCGGATGGACTTTGCCTTTAGGAGCTTCTCGACCTCCTTACTCACTGCTTTCTGTCTCTCAGGAGCCATGCCCCTTCTCTTCTGCTTGACTGGGCGGCAATCCGGGCTGACATTGAGATGATGGGACATTATCCGGGGATCAATCCCGGGCGTATCCTCGTGACTCCAAGCAAAAACATCCTGATTTTGTCTCAGGAACTGAGTCAGTTTTTCCTTCAGGCCGGGCTCTAGTAGGGTACCAATGCTGACTGTGCGGTCCGGGTACTCGGGATCCAGCGTCACTTTTTCCAGTTCTTCCATCAGACTTATCGTGTCGCTCTGATCCCGGGGGTCCATCTCCTGAATGTTCAATGTTTTCGTGATTGCCCCCCGACGCAACGAGCTGACGTAACAACTTCGGGCAGTACTCTGATCTCCACGCAAGCATCCGGGTCTCTGAGGAGTCGGGAACTTCACTGTTAAGCTGTAGGTGGAGACGACTGCTCTGGCCTTGTTGAGGGTTGGCCTGCCAAGGATGACATTGTAGGTCGACAGGGCTTCTACGATCACAAAATTGGTCAGCATAGAAGCCTGCTGAGGGTAGGTCCCCATGACAACTGGAAGCTCGATTGTCCCGAGCAGTTATGTGCTAGAGCCGTTGAATCCAACCAGGGGAGTGGCGACCGGCCGGAGCCGATCCCTGGAGATCCTGAGCTGATCGAATGCCGATGTGAACATAATGTCGGACGAGCTGCCTATGTCCACTAGCACCCTCCGGACCATATAGTTCGCTATAGAAAGCGTCACTACTAGCGGGTCATCATAGGGGCGGTGGATGCCCTACAAGTCGTCGGACGTGAATGTTAGAACATCGATTGGGGAGGAGCCGGTGGATTGGACCTGCCAGACATCCGCCCGGGATGCCCGAGCATGCCTCTTCTGTGCCGACTGTGAATCTCCTCCGCCTGATGTTCCTCCGGAGATCATGCGGATATGGCCAAGTAGTGGTGGCTGATCGGGAGCTCGGGTGTACTACCGGGGTCGTCTGTCTGTTGTGACGAACTCTGCGAGGTGTCCTGCTCGATCAGCTTCTCTATTGCCATCTTCAACTTAAAGCAATCCTCCGTTTTATGGCTGTGATCCCTGTGGTAGCGGCAGAATTTATCCCGGTTCCTTTTATCGGGCGGGGCACTTAGCTTTGCTGGCTGCGGAAGCAGCCTTTGAGCCTCGGCAGCGGCTATGACTTCTTGAATGGGCCGGGAAAGGGGGGGTGAAAGCAATCGGGGGCTGACCCCGGGCGTCCTTTTGATCTTGCCTCGGCTTCTATCCCGGGCCCTTCTCAAATCCTTCACCCTTGCGCTTGGCCTTTGGGGATTCGTCTCCTGCCTGGCCGGCGCGCTTCACCTTCAGGAATTTCTCAGTATCTATGTACTTTCTGACCCTCTCCGAGAGTTCCACCAGGGTTGCCGGTCGGTCACGATGGAACGACGTGGCAACCTTGGTGTGTCGAACTCCCGAACAAATGGCCATGATTGCGGCCTTCTCGTTAAGATTATGAATTTGGAGCCTTTGCAGATTGAAATGGTCCACATACTCCCTCAAAGATTCCCCTTTGCGCTGCTTGATGGTCAGCAGCTGAGTGTCCGGTTGCGACCGATCGAGCATCCCGACAAACTGGCTGATGAAGAGCTTGTCGAGGGCTTTGAAGTTGTCGACCATCCGGGGCTTTAGAGCATGGAACCACTTTGCGGCTGGCCCCTTGAGAGTACTGGGAAAGGCCAGGCATAGTAGCTCGTCCACCGTGGTGACCAGTGCCATCTGAGCTTTGTACATGCAGATGTGGTCTACCGGACTCCCTGTGCCGTCGTAGGAGCTGAGGTAAGGGGGTTTGAACTTCTGTGGAATAGGAAACTGTGTCACCCGAGCGGTATAGGGTTCTCCTGACCAGTCGGAGCAGTAGTTTTCTTACCCGTCTTTGGCGGCATGTTGATCAGTCAAGGATTTTTGTTGATGAGAAGAATATGTCTTTCCCATAGACGGCGCCAAACTGATGATGCCTAAAACTGGTAAGAAGAGTTTAGAGAGAAAATAAGACAAGAATTTGTATGGGGTTCGGTCCTGTTAACGAGGTGACCTATGTCCACGGTTGCGTCTGTACGCTCTCACTAGCAGATCATCGGCGGGCCTGGTGAGCCAACAAAGATGGGTGGCACTAACAGTAATACCGGCCGGGTATATGCGTGTCGATGGTGAATTCTCTGTTGAATGCTCGTAAGCTAGAGAATAATAATTGGATTGGAATCTGATCCCCGTAAACAGGGTAGGTGGGCTCTTTTATAGATGCAAGAGTCCACCCTTACATAGTAAGTTGATAGGATTAGGAAGCCTAATCTAATCACAATAGATTTGCATGATTTTAGGAGAGTTTCCTAAATGATTTAGGAAACTATCATATTCCCATTCGCAGACTTGTAGTTGATTTAGGAAACTGCTGGACAGGTCGGGATCGCGGGACGCCGTGGCCTTCATACCCGGTCCGTTGGTGCGGACCGCGCGGTCTGAATAAACACCTCAGGAATGCCTGGCCCCACGAGGTGCGCCCTTACCGGAATAATCGGCGCCTCTGGGTGACGTGGCACTGTCTTCATGGCTAGATTATTTTGGACATATCAGAAAGTATCTCCTCGAGCCTCTCCTTTTTAACTGGCATAATCGTACTACCCTACATAGTCATCTCCTGAACATTTTGGGTGTACAGGACAAATAAAAGTCATCAGCTAATGAAAGCCAAGTGAGCATAATAAACAACACACGCAATGTATATACAAGTACATTAACATTTTTAATATCATTTAGTACTTTAGAGTACAGTTAATCCATATTCCACTTATCGCATATGAACAATAAAATAGCAGTTTAAGAAATTAATTTAGACCGTGCATGAATAATAAACCATCTCATCTTACAGACTCTTTTATCTCGATCACAATTTCTGGACTCATTCAGTTCACCAGAACCATCCAGCACAATGCCATTAATTTAGAAAATCACCGCCCATAAAAGCCGCTCGATAAGATTACCAGACCAATGAGGCATAAGTAAAATCAAGATATTCAAGGTTGCAATAACCTAGTTATCCTATTTAATATACCATCACCGCCCATAAAAGCCGCTTGGCCAAACTCTGTTTCACCAAGATAGTATCACTACCCATAAAAGTTGATCAATACAGATATTCATATTCATAATGTCACAACCACATCTTTTTGGTTATTTCTCACAAACATACATGCTGGACCATTTGATTCCTTTCCAAAAACATGCCATCTCGACCATGGATGCGTATGATTTATTCTTTTGTCTTCCTATTTTTTTATAAAGGTCTCAGAGCGATTTATACTTCCTATTTAAATTTTTTCATAATAATAACAGATCGATTTATACGCCTTGAAATCAACTTATCAAAAACTCTATTTCACATTCTGTTTTCCTTGTCTTTATAAAATAGTGAGGTACAACTCTTTAAAATCAAAGGTACAATAGTTTAAAGCAAAAAGCACAAGTTCATAAATCTTTTCTTAGTGACAAGACTCTTACTTACAGATCCTTAACATTTTGTTCCAGCGTACAAGCAATTAAGCACATGGAATAGCTCATGATAGCAAGGACAATAAAATTATGATAAAAAATAGATTAAAGGATCAATCCTTGAAGGATCAATCTTGCTGGGATCATTCTTATAAAGGAGCGATCTTTGTAAGATCAATCTTAATCGGATCAATCCTTGTAGGATCAATCTTACTTCATCTTCTTCTTAGCTTTATACATAAATAAGGGAACTTCGTGGGCTTTGCAAACTGACTTTAAATAGTGCTTATAATATATCATTCTCTTCGTCTTTCCACGTAGATTTTGAATATATAAGTCTTGTTTGCCAATTATTAATGTGGCTCAAGTTATAGATGAAATATCAAGAGTCACCAAAATTTTGTTTTAACGGTACGTCGCAATCGTTATGAATTAAGGTCTACTATTTGACACATAAGCTATTGGGGCTGTAATATTCTATTTCCAATTTACAGAATCCATTTTCATTAAGAGTTGTAAGAGCACCATTTTTGAAGCTCCATTACTATATATATATATATATCTATATGTATATACCTACTTTTGATACCCCCATCTTGCGCGTAATTACAAATACTACATTATAAGTGAGTTTAAGAGACTCACCGGATGCAAGATTAGGCGGCTCGTCTTGCCAAAGAAAACCGTAAATTCTGAAATATAGCTCTGAGCTTAAATGGCAATGGCTTCTTCTTCCTTAAGCTCACTGTGATACTATTCTTGCTATATTTCTTTCTTTTCTTTTCAATTTCCAGAATGTGAGCACTTGTGTGTGTGCGTGTGTGTGCATGTGTGTGTGTGTATGTATGAACACTTGTATGTGTTGTATATATATAGAATTTCAATTTCATCTTAGTATGTTTGAGTCATGGTTTAAAATTGACACACAAGGCTCATAATTTCCTCCACATGAGTTGATGAATTCTCTTGGTTAAAAACTAAGCACACACCTCACAAATCCTCAGTCATATCAATTCACTTGAGTGCTATCAATTAGCAGCTATAAGTTACGTGGCTGATTGACGTCCTTCAATCAGTCCATTTGGTTAGTTACGTAGACTGGTTCTGTCTGATTTTGCTAGTTAGCTAAATAAAATGTCCCAAGCAAAATCGTCAGGGACAAAAATGTAAACGACATAATACATTATTTTATAAATGGTTTCTATCCCAAATCATAGGATATCTTAGGGGCTCAATCTTAAGTAATAATAATACAATTAAATTTACTATGAGCAACAAAATTTAAGACATTGTACTTATAATTGTTCACACAAATTTTAGTTATTTATTAAAATAATATCACAAATAAAAATAATACAAACTAATAAAATAAAAATGGCATTTATTTATTATTAGGGAATTAAAAATTACAGGTTCCTACATATGAAAACCAAGCTTGATTCGCTTCAAGACTTTCAATTGAATAGAATGAATGGTAACCGACTTATACCCAACTCAATCAATTACTGCTCTATTCCACAAATTTGGCGTAAGCCATTTGGTTTAGGATAAAAGTGATGTAACATCCTCTTGGTGAGTAATGCGGTGCTTTAACAACTGCAAGACTGTAGTAAAGTGCTTTAACAGCCGACTTAACCAAGATATTCAAGGTCCATGACCTGTTTGTATATGAATATAAAATTGCCTTAACGACCGCTTAATGAGTAACCATCGTGTGCCTTAACGGCCACAAGATCATAATCAAGTGCTTTAATAGTCGACTCAATCAAGATATATTCATTTACGGATCGCATCACAACATCAGTCATCATTTTATCACCAATATTAGTACTGACATCAACCATCGAAATGATTCCTATGACTTGAAAGATATTCTGAAGACTCACAATGAATACTTACATCCAACTCAAGAAAGTTTACCAAAGTACAAGTGTATAAAGAACATAGTGCGACGAGCAAGGCATAAAGGTAACTTAGGAGTTTTGATCTTATTAAGCATATATTATTCCCATTATTCTCAGAGTCATAGTATGGAAGTCGTCATCGCGTTGTACCATAATACATAAAAGAAACTAAATTAAGTAAGCTCGAGTGCTCAGGGAAGCACCAGCACTTGAGTCTCGAGTGCTCAGGACAGAGCGAGCACTCAGACCTACATTCTCCAGAGTCTTAACATGCAATTCAAGTATAGCTACTAAAGCACATAGATGACATGTAAAATGTAGATTTAGGAACATCATGCATTTTAGTAAGTGAATGAGTGTGCATTTACAATAACACTAACATGCAAATCCTATATCAACACATAAATTCGTACATGCAAGAAACTAAGATACTGGTCTAACTATTATAGTACAAAGATCATAGCAAAATAGCTGCACTCAAGCGCTTAAGAGGCTCAAGCACTCCATTCAGCACAAGGGTTTGGACTTGACTATATGCAGATTCTAAGTTTAGTTCACATACATGTACAAAAACTGAAATGAATCTTCAAGCATTTATTAAAAATTTGTAAAAACTGATCCTACAGGTATCTAACTAAGAATCTATGCTCACAAATATTAGATGATGTTTGGAATATGATAATATGCAAGTATGTTGAGAAAGAACATGATCCTTGAACTAGAGAGCTTCAATTTCTCTTGTCTAGTGCTTGGTCATGTAAGAAATTAACTTATGGACTTCTTTATCCTCTAGAAATCTAGTGACAAAATGTGCATTGGTGTATGTTGGAATCATGTGTGGATGTAAATTCACACATGGAGGTGTGTATGGGAATGTTTGTGTAAGAAATGAGGCTTCTCAAACTCTCAAGACAACTTTTATCTGAGTTCTCCCTTAGTACTTTTGTTTTAAAACATATAAAATGAATGAGATATGAGGCTATTTATAGGCACAGACTGGGCTCCCTTGAGCGCTCCAACTAACTCGAGCACTTCGGGTCAGCTTTGGTACAAAGCCTCCCCAAGGTTCACCAAACTTAACCAAATGTAAATATTTCATAAAAAATAGTAAAGAGATAAATAAAACTAATCTCTTATATATACTAGAGAGGATTAAAGAGAAGAAATACAGAAATTTGGGAAAATAGATAGGAAAAATACAGGTGCTATATCTCTCTACCACCTATCAAAAGATTTTATCCCGAAATCTGAGTAAGCTAATCCTGAAATAACTCCGGATACTTCTCACGTATTTCTGATTCCATCTCCTATGAAGCTTTTCTCTTATCATGATGGCTGCATTGTACTTTCACCAGGGGAATCTCTTGATTCCTTAACTTTTTGATCTCTTTCCCCAAGATAAGATGTGGATACCGGCATTTGGGCCACTTTTTGTTTTTTTAAATAATTTTCAAATTTTAAAGACAAAGATGAGTCGCCACTTAATTTTTAAAAGGAAAATTAAGAAACCATTTTAAACAAAAAGTAAACTGATCTTTTGCAAAACCAAAGATAAATTGGGTCCAGGGATTATGGAATGAGAGGGGAAGGAGCCCGACGGACTAAAACACCCCCTCTCATCTTATCTCGTGATAAGCCTCTACTCAACATCCTTTTTAATCGAATTATTAATCTAAGCATGCCCTAAACTAATACACATACACATATATATATAAATACATTACAAAAGCATGTCTAAAAGGGAGTAAGATTGCTAACAATAAAATATCATTCAAAAACATGTAACTCAATTAGCAAACAATATGATATGCAATAGGGAACTAGAGAACTTACCCGGGATCCCACCGCGAATATTAAACATGTGATGCATGCAAGAGAATAAAACCTAATAAAAGGTCTCTAATCACATATACACATAAGGCAAGACCTAATCTAAGGTGTCGCGCATGGAGTCGAAAAAATCAATAAAATCAAAAGTGAAATAAACTAGAGAATAGATGAGAAGTCATACCTCCAAAGCGCTATAAAACAAAATGGTTAGTCCACATGCTTTGAACAAAATATAATGTTGAATTCTAAATAACATATCCAAATTTCTAGCTTAAATCTAACAATCATCAAAGGAAGTCAACGTATTCATGAGCTCCTTCTAAATAGTTAAAATCATAACACCTCTATAGATATACAAGTCTCAACTATGAGCCAATGTAATATCCATATAGAAGTGGTACAATCCTAACATGGCTATAAGAAACCCATGAACATGTTCAACCAAGTTCAACCTAATCCAAGAATTAGTTCTAATCATAAGTATCAACATACATGAATGAATGTATGAACAAGAACAAAAATGAGCTATGAGCTATTCATTAGTTTGAATCATTTAGCCTCTGGATTTAAACTTGATTGACATTATTTAAAACATGGTTTAGATCTTAGGACATTAGGAGTCCATTAGATTAGAGTTATTCAAGTTTTATTAAAACAATTATAGAATTGTAAGAATTACAGAGAGCAAATCAGACTTTCAAAAATAGAAATAACGGTTGGATCTTAATGATTTTTTAGTATGTTGTGCCTCTATGAGTCTAGTTTCTAACCCAAAAAGAAAATCAAAGATCCAACGGTTGAATCGCTGGGAATAGGGTCATGACTAGACATCACTCAGAAATTTTCAACTCTCTGTCCAGAGTTTTTGTATGATTTTCTAAAAATAGTGAAAAAAATCAGAAACACTTAGATCTTTTTAGGGTATCTTCCGAACACATTAATCTTCATATAAAAATGTATTTTAGATTAAGAAAGCTTGATTAAGGCTCTAATTTATTTATTTTAAAACGAACTTACAAAGAGTGGTTAGCTCATGAGTCATAGGACCAAACCATCCTAAATGTGGAATTTCACTAAGGCAAAGATCCTAATGATATATATATGAGTTATGAACACTCTTCACTTGGTCTCACTCAATTCTTATGGACCATGATTTAATTAAAAATCCTTTATCTCAGTGAGTTTATGAGTTCACTGCACCATTGATGGGATTGGTATTCATTATCTCAACTAGACTTAGACCACACCTAATTCCTCTCTCAAATACATGTTCCTTGAGGAATATAGACCCATTTTCATTAGTTCCCCTCCCAAACTAATGGTCCTTGGAGACTAAATATGACCAAAATCGCATGGACCTTCAAAGAATATAGAAAGAACTCTATGAGATTGAATTTGAAGGATTCAAGTTATGGTTCAAAACTTAAACCCAACAAAAACATATGGAAGTAACCATGACCTATCTTAATCTCCACATAAATCATGAGACTATGGGAGATTAATAGATCAAAATCAAAAGAGATCTCAATGAGATATAAAAGATCTCATGGATTTCAAAGAGAAAATAGAGACACAAGGAAATAAAATCAAGGTTTATTTAAAAAATGCAAGTGAAATTCTTTTTACAAACTAGTTTTATTTTAAACCCAAAGATCTATTTAGATCCAAATCAGTGAGAGAAACAAAATGAAATTCAATCACAATTCTAGTGGTGTGTAATGAAATGAGTTAGGAAGAGACTTTTTGAAAATGTGTAAAGATCCTAGATCTATGAATTGAGATTGAATTATTATTATTATATATATATATATATAGATTTGAAGGTTTTACCTCTAGACATTCTCAAAATTTATAGAGATGTTGAATTCCTCAAGCTTCTCCTCTTCTTCTTCCTCAAGCTTCAAGCTCCTTCAATGATGATTTAATGGATTGTATAAATTGGGTTGAGTTTGGTGGGGTTTGGGTATAAGATTTGGTAGAGTCTCTCTCTCTCTATATTTTTCTCCTCTAAAGCTTTCCCAATATATTTCTCTATATAATTCAAGTGTCCAACCCTTACCCTAGTGAGAGAAATGAGCTTTTGTAGACTTTGATTTCCTTGGTGGCTAAGATAAGGGTAGATACGTCAATTTGCGGTGGGTTAGGAATATTCTATGGCATCTCTAACTCTCCATGGCAATTATATATAATTCCAAGAAACATGAAAGGCATGTAAGTTGGCTAGAATAAAGGAACATATATTCTAGAGCATCTTCAAAGCACATGGGAGATTAGTGCCCAACAAAGGGCTCTTTGGGTAATTGCATAAATTAGGAATATGCCAAGGAAACTCTAACTCTCCAAATCACATGGGAAACTTTCTTTTATTATTTTCTTTTTCTTATATATATATATATATATATATATAAATATATGTATGGACACATTTTCATTTTGAATCTAAATTAATCATATGAGTCACCAAATAGAATTTTTCTTTTTACCTTTTTTGAATCTAAAAATATGAGAAACAATGTTATTTTTAGAAAATATGATTATTATTATTATTTAATCTATTCTATTTTTTTAGAAAGTAACCCATGATCCAATGAGCTCGAGACATATGGTCAGTGATTGGCCAAATCTAGGGATATTAGGAGCAAGGTTTGGGAACTTGAAGCTTTTCAGAAGTCAAAGCGATGAACTTGAAGAAAATCGTCAGGACATTATTCATCATTGATTTCTAGAGGTAAATCCCCCTAAGTTTAATAGTTCAGTCAAAATTGGGGTGTCTACATACGCACTGGCCTCTCGTGATATGACATGTTGTCGTTCACCACGATATCCTTAAAGTCGATCAGCGGTGCAGAACCGTGAACGTACTTCCTTAAAATGCTTATGTGGAAGACGTTGTGTACTCCAGACATTCTTGGCGGCACTGTGAGTCAGTAGGCAACTTTGCCCACACGATCAAGAATTTCAAAGGGTCCAATATAACGAGGTGACAACTTAACCTTCTTTCTTCCAAATCTGATAACACCTCGTACAAGATCTCCCACAATGAATTCCACATCCTTCTGATGTTTATTCTCATAACTTTTCTGCCTACTCTGGGTAGCCTTCTTTTTATCTCTGATAATGCTGATCTTCTCACTGGTCTCCCGAACCATGTCTGGTCCAAGAAGTTTACTATCTTCGACTTCGGCCCAACAGAGTGACGAATGACACGGCCTCCTATATAATGCTTTGAATAGTGCCTTCCCTATGCTCGAGTGAGAACTACTATTCTATGCAAACTAGATTAAGGGATAGGTAGCTCTTCTATAGACTCTCAAAGTCAATCATGCAAGCTCAAAGCATATCTTCCATAACTTGATTAGTCCGCTCGGTCTAACCATCAGTTTGTGGATGAAAATCAGAGCTTAGTTTCAAAGAAGTTCCCAATGCTGCCTGAAGTCTCTCTGAAAATCTTAAGGTAAACCTCGAGTCACAATCTGATACTATCGAGACTAGAACACCATGAAGGTGTACCAATTGCTATGCATACATCAAACTTAGCTTCTCTATTGGGTAAGTCATTATGTATGCTATAAAATCTACATATTTTTTTAACCATTTTGCTATTACCCAGATGGCGTCGTTGTTCTATTGTGATCTCGGCAATCCGACCACGAAGTCCATGGTAATATGCTCCCACTTCCATTCTGGGATCGACAGTAGTTGTAGGAGTTCAGATGATCTTTGGTGCTTTTCCTTGACCTGCTAATACGTGAAACACTTGGATACATGTTCAAATAACTTCATTGTCATGTCTTTCTACCAAAAGTTCCTCTTTAGATCCTTGTACATCTTCGTACCTCCGGTTGTATGCCTTTTCCATATGTCTGTTATGAGATTTCTCATACTGGGTACAACAAGTCAACCTCTATATCTAAATCCTCGATCTGATCCGATATTCTACTTTTCTGGTTCTTTTGGCAAAACTTTGGCAAACCATGTCTTCAACTCTTCATCTTTCTGTTGAGCTTCCAGAATGTGACCAATGAGTGTTGGCTATACCATAAGACATCCAAACTATCATCCTTCCTTTGACTGTATGGGTTAAAGATCGAATTCTTCTACAGTTTCCATTGCTCGCCATTCTCGAATCATAAGAGAAGCAACAATCATGTAAGGTTTCTAGCTTAAACTACGTTTGCCTTACCAAGATGGTACTGCAAAGTGAAGTCGTAATCTTTAGTATCTCCATCCACCTCCTTTGCCTCATATTCAATTCCTTTTATAAAACAAATACCTCAAGCTCTTATGGTCCAAAAATAAATCTGACTTCTCACTAAAGAGGTAATGTCTCCAGATCTTCAAGGTGAAAATGATTGCAACTAATTCTAGATCATGCATAAGATAGTTCAACTCATGAGTCTTCAACTGTCTTGATCCATATGCTATAACTTTCCCATCTTGTATCAACACACACTCTAATCCTTGGTGCGAAGCATCACTGTAGATGGTGTATCTCTCGCCGCTCTTCAGTATTACAAGTACTGGCGCTAAAGTTAATCTTTTTTTATACTCCTGAAAAGCGCATTCGTGCTTACCTTTCCACTCGAACATCAGATTCTTCTTCGTAAGACCGAATAAAGGGGCTGTAATTTTGGAGAAACCTTCTACATATCTCTGATAATAGCCAGCCAGCCAGACCAAGGAAACTCCTAACCTCTGAGGCATTACTCAATCTGTTCCAATCTAGTACTACATTAGTCTTTGAAGTATCCATAGAAATTTCATTCTGAGAGACAACATGTCCTAAAAATTTGACTTCATCGAGCCAAAACACGCATTTGCTGAACTTTGCATACAAATGATTATCTTTGAGTGACTGCAATACAATCTACACATGCTTCTAATGTTCTTCCGTGGTCTTTGAATAGATTAAACTATCGTCGATGAAGGCAATAATAAACTGATTTTAGTAGGGCCTGAACACCCTGTTCATCAAATCCATGAACACTGCTAGGGCATTGGTGAACCCGAATGGCATCACGAGGAACTCATAATGTCCATATCTAGTTTTGAACGCAATCTTCGACACATATTTCGACATAACAAAAGCTTATGGTAGCCTGATCTCAAATTAATCTTCGAAAATGTTATTGTTCATTGAAGCTGATTGAACAAATCATCAATCCTCGATAGTGGGTACTTGTTCTTGATTGTGACCTCATTCAACTCCCTATAGTCTATGTAGAGTCAAAATGTTCCATCTTTCTTTTTCATGAACAACACCAGTGCTTCCCATACTAACATGCTCGGTCGAACAAAACCTAAACTTTTTAACTCTTACACTTACTTCTTCAATTCTTGCATCTCTACGGTGCCATTAGATACAAAGTCTTGGATATCAGGGTAGTTCCAGGTATTAATTCTATGCAAAAGTTTATTTCACACTTGGGTGGTAACCCTGAGATATCCTTGAATAAATCATTGGATTCTCGCACCACTAGGATCTCAATGACAGTATTCTCTGAACTTGTGCCCTTGATGGCAGCTAAGTGGCTTGTGAGAAAAGTATTGCTTGATGGGTTGCACTGAAAGTTGAAGGTTTGACTTCCAAGTATTGAGAAATTAATCGACTTGCTAACACAGTCCAAGTTGGTATGGTACTTAGTCAACAAGTCAATTCCTAGGATAATGTCAAACTCTCTCATCGACAATACCACCAAGTCTATTCGTAGGTGTCTATCATCTAGGTTAATGGGGTAATCCTTACATACTTTACCAAACCTGGTATTCAAAGCTACGGAAAGGAATTTGATGTACTAATATCAAATAAGGCTCTAACTCTATTACTGAAGAGCATGAGCGCACCTTCCAGATTCTACTGTGCCTCAGTATCAAATTATATGGCTTTTAGGATAATAGCATTCAAAAGTATTCGAGCAATTTGTCCTTGAGCTGCTGGCCTATATTATCCTTAGCGAGGTGCCTTGTAATCTCGACTTAGGTGGCCTTTTTACCATAATTATAGTAGACATCCTTGTCTCGACTAGAAGCCTTGAGAGCATGGTAGTCTCGAGCATGATGATCGGGTATACCGTAGTTGAAACAGTCTCTCTAATATCAACCCAGGACAGTTGGGGCTGCTGCAGATCCTTCTGCTATAGCTAGTGCTCTATTCTGACGCGGCGGGGATCGGGTGTTGTTCCTCAAGCTTGTCGAGGTCTCGGGTGAGCATTCTGAGGTTTTTATTCTCCATTCTATATGTGCTTGTTTCCCAGATAAGGCACTGGGTTTTTCAGTCCTGGATTGAGCCTCTATGGTGGTCGAAACATAGGTTCCCTCGGTTCCTAACAACCATCATTCTCCAATCTTCTGACTAAATGGACCATTGATTCAAAGGGTTGATCCAACTGCATCATCATCATATGCCTGAGGTGAGGATTCAGTCCTCGATGGAATTTTTTCACCTTCTTCTGTAGGGTATCCACTATATGCGAGGTGAAACGGGACCACCGTTCAAATTGTGTGGTGTATTCTCGAATCGTCCTATTGCCCTGGATCAAACTGATGAATTCTTTCTCCCTTTCATCTCTTTCATCCTCAGGAAAATACTTCTCTAGAAAGATCTCCCTAAAGTTGTCCCACGTCATCCTTCTAGCGGTTGCAACTCTGATGGTAGCCTTCTCGACTTTCCACCACTGTGCTATTGAGTAGGTAAGCTGGAAAGTGGCCAATTGCCGCTTCTCAGCTTCATTGCATCCCAGCATGTTGAAAATAGTTTCATCTTATACAATGATTGTTCTGCTTTCCATGGTTCGCCCAACCCATCAAACTTCTCTAGAAGGAGAGTGGAGAATCTCTCTAACGTTTGATCTCTAGCCTATGCATGATATGCACACTAATTGTTTTGATTGTTGTTATTGTTGTTTCCATTATTGTTTTCTCAATTCTCTATGTTCCTCGCTATATCAGAAGCTCTTTCAAGTCTCCCCACTAGAGCCTCTAATAATCCCATGGGATCCATCTCTCTCAAAATGGGATTAGATGGTCCTACTCCATTCCAGTTTCTCACTCTTCTAGTGACGTGAGCCATTATAACCTAAATACCAGTGCATTAACATAAGCACCTTCTGGTCGATACAAAATCTTTCAATAGGTGGATTGCCTAACAAAATACTTAAGAGGATACCTCACAAATTCGAAAAAAAATAACTATGAACTTAAAATATTGATAAATAAACAGAACTCCAAAATAGAAATAAGAATAGTATACTAGTGGTCGAAAGTATGTATAATGTGGTTACGGCTAAAACAACAAGTGACCCAAAAATAAAACTATCTTGTAGTTAGTACTAGCGCAAGGAATTCTAATGTTTAAGACATGTTGGACAAACGGTGAGCTCGTCTAAACCTAGAGCCCTGATACCAAGAAGCCCTGTCGCAACCTAGAGTAGACCAAAAATAGGGAATGATGATGCCAAAATTTGGTAAGAGAGATTAAGAAGAGAGATATGGTGACACAATCAATTGTATGTGGTTCGGCCCCGTTAATAAGGTGACCTACGTCCACGGGTGGGTCAGTGCACTTCACTAGTAGATCACTGGCGGGCCTGGTAAGCCAACAATTGGGCAGCACTACCAGTAATACCGGCTGGGTGTATGCGTATCAAATCTGTATGAATGCTATTCTTTCAGTTAAGAATGTGATTCCCTCTAATGGGGGTGAGTGGCCCCTTTTATAGGTGCAAGAGGCCACCCACAAAAGGCAACTGATTAGATAAGGAAGCCCAATCTAATTACAAGTTGATGAGCATAAATCATGGGAGGTTTCCTAAATGGCTCAGGAAACTATTTACACTTTCCATTAGTCTTTTGACTGATTTAGGAAACTGCTGAGCGGCTTGGCTGTCAAACTGTACCTCGTGGAGAGCTGCTGCGCCACGTGCCCGGGCTGTGTGAGCAAACTGAACGGTTGCACTCAAAAGACCTCGGGATCAGTAGGCCACAAGTTCCCTTTCCGGATAATCCAGGTCCTTTGCTGCTGACGTAGAGGTTGGACTGTAGTAGAATATTTCTGAGCGTATCAGCAGCCCCCCATTTTTGAAGTTAATGTGATGTCCCATAAGATGAAGTTTGAAAATTAAGACTACTTCCAAGGAACCATCCGGTAGGAGGTCGGGACTCTACCCGGGGTGGGACCGGTCGTGGTGGTCAGCCGGGTATGGACCGAACGGTGGCCCTGTGGGCCCGAGACCTACCTCTACCACGTGCCAGCTTATGACTGGCCTAGTCAGGATCAAACAATGCCAGTGGGGATGTAACTGGACCATTTACGTGGTAACTGAACCGTCTCGTCATGAATTTAATGCGCGCGCCTTTTGAGGCGAAGCTTCGCGTGCCCGAGGTGACAACTATCAGGCACTTTGGGTGGGAAAGCGTATAAACCGTTGGATCTATTGTGATCTGAATCATCCATGGTTCCTATATAAAGGAACACTTGTTCATTTCTTCAAATCTTTACTACAAAGACATATATTCCCGAGCGGTTTAAGAGCGAGCAAGATCCTGAGCAAGATTCCCGAGCCCTTTTCTGCGCTAAACTTTGTAAGTCTTTCCTTTCCAGCTTCAGTTCTTCACTCTTTTCCTTCTTTTCTTTTCTGAGCGAGGCTGGAGAGAGCGAACCCGCTTAGGTTAGAACGGGAGTGGGATTTTTTCTTCCTTAGGTTCTGTTCTTTCTTCAAGTCAGGAGGCACCTTAGGGCGGCTGAATCGAGCGGGAACTTTCGGGGTAGTCTTGAGAGAATATTACCTTACGTTAATTACCATTGACTCTTTGCCTTTTAGGTTAGTGACCTTGCCCCCTTTGTATACCAGGCTCGGGGTTCTTGACCCATACTTAGGCCATAACCTGCTTCCGCATCCTACCATAACAGTACCAAAAATGGAACATTCTGACTTCGATTCTGCTTCCTGGTCAGAGGATGAGATGTACCGATCAGGAAGTCCTGACACTAGCCTAGATCCACCGTCCAGTTCCCCATCTGACCACCAAGTGAAGGCAGGATCCCGATCTGTTTCTCCGACGATGAGTCGGACCAGGAATCCCCCGTTGCTTTCGTTTCCCGGGGTTCAGGTGACGAGTCACCAGGGGAACCGACCCCGAGGTAGCCTTCTCCAGCGAATTCATCCTATCCATCGTGCGTACTGAAGATCTCGGGCGCATTAGGGATAGGTACGGCCTTCCTGACTACTGCTCCTTGGCGGTGAGTGTCGGTGGGGCCCAAATCTACCAACGGGGTTTCACTACCCTATATGAGGACATCCTCATGGCTGGGTTCAGCATCCCCTTCCGTTCGATCACTCGAGACATCCTGATATACATGGAGATTGCCCCGGGCTAATTGGCCCTAAACGGTTGGAGATTCCTCATGGGGTCCCTCTCCCTATGGCCCCAAGTTTTTGGGTACGAACTCCCCGTCAGGAGTTCCTCTGGACACACCGACCGTTCCCCGTACATGGAGAGACCGAGTTCTTTTCTCGTGGGGCTCGCCAGGGGAGGAAGATCTTTGTCAACTGCCTGAAACAACAAAGGGTGGAAGAATAGGTTCTTCCAAGTGTCCACCCTTGGGCTCTGCGAACCGGCCCCCGGGATCCAGATGAGGACTTCCTGGGCGGGAGAGTTGAGGGGTAAGCCCGTTCGGTTTCACTTTTTTGCTTTCTTCTTTGTTTTACTCCATTTTCTGAGACTAACCAATTTACTCTTTGCTTTGCAGCGGGATCAACCAATCTGCCGAGCATTCCCGACGAGTGCCAGGCTAGGATCAAGAGTTTAGCAGACCGGCCAATAAACATCTAGAACGTGTTGACTCGGACCGGCAACTTCCGAGCTACTGACGACCCGACTCAGCCCACCGAAGCTCCGGTATTCCCCCAAATTCTTCCTGGTAAGTGCTCAGACTTTGCCGTCTCCCGTGGTACTCCTTCCCCGTTTTCTACATTGGTTGTTAACTGTTCAATTTTTTTCTTTTGCTGAGATGGCTCTAAAGAAAAATATGGAGCAATTGAGGGAGAGGCAGATCGTTGCCACTGCTGCTGTTGCCGCCCGAACGGCGGTGGCACAAGGGAAAGGGCCCGCTGCCGAGGCCCTGGGTGGAAAGCGCCTGCTGAGGCAGATCCAGCACGCGGTAGTAAACCATCCAGAGCCAGTGGGGACCTCAATGCCCCACGTGGTGGTTATTGAAGAGACCAACCCCCGGGCAGGGGTGCCTGCCGTGACACCGATGGTTGCCTCGACCGAGATCAGGGAGCAGGTGAAACCCGGTTTGTTCCCCAGCCAAGTGGAGGCATGTGAAAACATGTCTCCCAAGGTCTTCCAGAGTTGGATGTATAGCCTCTCTCACATGGTGAGTTCTCTTGCCTCTGTTTCTTTCTGTTCAATTATTTTATCATCTGGGTTTGTTCACTGACCGGTCGATTTTAACTTCTCACAGGTTGGATGTATGGCCGACAGGGCTGAGTCCTTCCTACCTTCCTTGGCCAAGAGGGCCGCTGTTGCTGAAGCCGCTTTGTTTGAGGAGCGGGCGACCTCAGAGGCCAGGGGGACAGCTTTGGCTATGGAGAAGGACAAGGTAAAAGGTTTAGCCTTGAGCCTTGGTGCTACTCAAGCCGAGTTGGCTACAACCCAGGTCAACCTAGAGGCCGCTCGGGCCAACACAGCGACGGCGGAGGCACAGGAGAAGGAGCTGGTAGAGGTGATGGCAGCTGGGGCCTGGGAGGAAGCTTTCGACGATGGCTTCTTCTAGGGCTATAAAGATCTGAAGCGTAGGCTATCCCGGGATCACCCCGAGTGGGATATCTCATCCTATGAGGGGATTGATTCAGACTTCGGGGATGTAGGTCCTACTGCAGGCGAGGGCACCGCTGCTGATGCCGGCCTTGCTGAGGAGGCTGCCCCGGGCGGAGGCTCTGTACCGGGAGGAGGAGCTGACCCCGAAGAGGAGGCTGGGGAGACCGAAGACGTGGTCGAGGTGGACGACTAAGGTCCCCGACCTGTTTTCTTTTGTGTTGTAGTTTTTTTTTTGGGAGGCTACTATAATTGCCCCCCAGGCGATGTAAATAATTTTGTTTGCTAATTAATGAAAAGGTCTATGAGGCCACTCTTCTTTCCATTAACTGTTTATATATTCTGCATGTTTGTGATTTCCAGTATCCACCCAGTTTTAATCGACCTAAATCCATGCCTTAGCAAATGGTTTAGGACCGTAACCAGTAGAACAACTTGTCTTACCAACCTATTTTAAAGGTGATTGCCCGGTGCATCATAGGAACTTGTCCTGTTTACCGTCTGGGATGGCCCAATGTATTATAGGAAAATCCTATTTTACCGTCCGGGATGTTTGATTTCTGATCACTATAAGTACTTAGGAATGTTAGGATTCCAAGTCCTTTTAATGACCGGTGTGATTTCCTGTTTTAGCCCAGTCCCTATCCCCCAAGCATTTTGCCAAGGCGGGTGTGCGGGAGTGAGTGGCTGTAGGAAACCGACCTGGAACATGGGTGGTTGCAGGGTCATTTGAGGCTTGCCATCATCAGCCACCTAGGGGGTTTGCCCCCGTCGCTGGTTGGGCCTAAGCGAAACCGTTGCCTCGGGGTTAGGCACGAGGTCTTTGTGCCTTGGTTTTGAGCCAAGGTCTTTTCCCTCGAGTGTTAGCCCGAGGTCATTGTACCTTGGTCTTGAGCCAAGGTCTGTCATGCCTAGGGGTTAGGCCCGAGGTCTTTGGAGGCGCCTCAGGGTTAGGCCCGAGGTCTTTCAATACTGGAAGGGACACTGACAGGAGTAATTTTGCAAAGTAAAGTCTTTTATTTTATTCAAAAATTTATAATGAATACTCAACTGGAGCTAAAAAAATTTCCTGACCAGTGCTAAACTGCCCATGTCTCAGTGTTATTGATAATACTTGCGGAGGTGTTGCACATTCCAAGGGTGAGACAGATCACGTCCATCCAGTCTCTGAAGCAAGTAAGTTCCCGATCTGTTGATTTGGGTAACTGTATATGGACCTTCCCAGTTTAGCCCCAACTTCCCATGGCTCGGGACTCGGGTAGACTGGTTCACTGCCTTAAGGACGAGGTCTTCTACTTAAAAACTGCGATGCTTCACCTTGCTATTTTAATATCGTGAGACCTGCTGCTTATAGGTTGCCACCTTTAAATAGGCTCGGTCTCTTTTTTCCTCTACCAAGTCTAGTTCTATTCTGAGTGCATCTTCGTTGTCTGGCACACTGTAATTCACCACCCGGTAAGTAGGCAACCCGAGCTCTATAGGGACCACCGCCTCGAACCCGTAGGTTAAGGAGAATGGCGTTTCACATGTTGTCGCTCGAGGCGTAGTTCTGTAGGCCCACTGGAGGGTTGGCAGTTCTTCAACCCACAGTCCTTTGGCGCTTTCAAGTCTTGTTTTGATCGACTACAAGATCGTTCAGTTTGTCACCTCGGTTTGACCATTGGCTTAAGGGTGCTCGGGGAAGGAAAAGTGATTAAGTATCCCAAAGCCCAAGTAGAACTGCCTGAATAATGGGGTGTCGAATTGACTGCCGTTGTCGCTGACCAGAACCCATGGAATGCCGAATCTACTGAGGATAATATTTTCCATGAAGCTTTCCATTTTTTGCTCGGTTATTGTTGCTAAGGGATCGGCCTCTGCCCACTTGGTAAAGTAGTCAACAGCAATGACTGCGAACATGACCTGTCCTTTTCCCGTCGGTAGGGTTCCCACAATGTCGATACCCCATTGGGCAAAGGGCCAGGGGCTTTGGATTGGTGTCTGAAGCTCTCCTGATTGGTTGATTATGGGAGAGTATCTCTAACATTTGTCGCATCTTTTGACATACTCCTGAGAATCCTGGGCCATTGTCGGCCAGTAATATCCTTGCAGTAATGCCTTTCTAGAGAGTGCCCAGCCTCCGAGGTGATTCCCACACACTCCTTCATGGATTTTATACAACACTAATTGGACCTGTGCGGGATGGACGCAGCAAAGATATGGTATAGAGAATCCCCTTTTGTAGAGGATGTCGTCTATAAGATGATATCGGGTTGCCCGGTATCTGACCCGGTGGGCCTCCTCTTTCTCGTCTGGTAACATGCCAGTTGTCATGAAGGCCACGATCGGGTCCATCTTGCTAGGTCCTAAGGCGTCTAGTTCCACCTCCATGCATTTTGAGTTGTGTACACTTGGCTCGGGTAGGTATTCTACCCTTATCCCGGGCAAGTCTGACTCAGAAGACGAAGTGAGGTGGGCTAACCAGTCGGCCCTGGTATATTTCTCTTTGGGTCTGAAGCTTCTTCTAAATCGCTCGGACAAGGGCTAGATAGGCTACCATGTTATCTTCCCGGGCTTCGTACTCTTGGTTGACTTGATTGACCATGAGCTGAGAGTTGTTCTAACTTTAGACCTGTTATGCACCCATGGAAGTGGCCAACTGCAAT
Organism: Hydrangea macrophylla; assembly: GCA_033977485.1. Classification (NCBI taxonomy): domain Eukaryota; kingdom Viridiplantae; phylum Streptophyta; class Magnoliopsida; order Cornales; family Hydrangeaceae; genus Hydrangea; species Hydrangea macrophylla. The sequence goes on from CM066996.1 coordinate 3,667,178, forward strand.
CCGACCAATAGGGCTTCATACTCAGCTTCGTTGTTGGAGGCACAGAACCCAAACCTTAGGGCATACTCGAGCTGGATGCCGTCGGGAGTAGTCAAGATGATTCCTGCCCCACTGCCTTGCTGGTTTGAGGAACCGTCCACATACAGCACCCAGGTGGGGATGTCAGCTTGTATCTCGAGCGGTAGGACCGGTTGGTCGAGCTCTTCAACCGGGTCTTCCGGATATGTGAACTCAACCAAAAAGTCTGCTACTGCTTGCCCTTTGACTGCCGTCCGGGGGCGGTAGGCCACTTCAAATTTGTAACACCCTGTATTTCTTTTCCATTTATAAATGTTTATTTCAATTTAATTTCTATTTGAAATATTTATTTAGGGGTCAAACTATAATTTCCATAAATATAGAAAATATTTTCTATGGTTTCAAAATCGATATCCATATTTTTGTACAACCCGAAATTTATTCCTACGCTAATATTATTTTCTGTATTTTTATCGCGACCGTAAAATAACAGTTTTGATTTAAATCTGCGTTTATACCGCGACTTGGGTGTGGGAGCACGTGAGCTCAACCACACCGTGCAATTTTCGTGGCTTGCTTGGAGGCCAATTTTGGGCAATCTATATATCACTCACTGTGTCTCTCATTCTCTCCCTCACAAACTCTCTGCATCTCTCAATTCTATCTCAATTCTCTCAAGAAACACACACACACATACAGATTATATATATATTCAGTCACATACATATACATAGACACACATACATAGTTATATATATACATCTCAAGATCAAGAGAACGGAGTAAATTTCTAACGACGGAATCGACGGCGGAAATTATCGATCTCAAATTCTCGGTCTAATTAACCTCAGTGAGTACTAAACTCACTCTCAAACGTATATATATGTATATTTCAGTGTATATATGTGTATATGTGTATATATATAAATACACTATTAAAGCCTTGAAAATTGGAGTTTTACAAAAGTTAAACAAAATGAAATCCGTGAATTGGGAATGGAAGATCTTAGTCCCAATAAGCTACGGTTCGAATCCTATGGAGTAATTCATCCGTATCGCGACGTACCGTTGTTTTAAAGTTTTGACACCCTTACTTTAATCGCGTATATCTAGAGATATAATCTGTATTTGTTTAAATTGATTGCATATTCGTAATCTATGCAGAAAATCGAAGAGATCCATATATGGCATGGCATAATTGAAATAGAAAACAGAAATGGGTATAATTTCAGTTTAAAACCAGAAACAGGGGAAAACGAGGAAGATGATAAAAACTGCAAGAACTTACGCGCGCGACCCGCTCGCGCGACCCATTCCCCATTCGCGCGCGTAACCCGCTCGCGCGACCCGGGGCAGTTGAGCAGTTTTTGTATTTCTTTATAAGGGACTGTTTGGAAAAGGTTTTGAAAGTTTTTAAAGAACTGTTTGACAAATATTCTGTTTTAAAGGCTCACTGTTAGAAATTGGACTTGTAAGAACGATTAAGGCCGAGATCTATGTTGAACGAATATTCAGCTTTGAGATTAATAATTGTTGCTACAAACTGTGAACATTGACATACATATTAGGGTCGAGGTTGTGTCAACATGCATGTGTGTGAGGAAACGTGAAAAGAGTAAAGCGTGGCGGTCTGATGTGCGACCTCAATATCGATCGGATATTATTCCCGAAGAACTTAACTTCCTGAAGCCAGAATTCACACTTGCTGAATTTAGCATACAGGCGGTGATCCTTGAGAGTCTGCATTGTAATCCGTAGATGCTGCTCATGTTCTTCCTCTGACGATATTTTGATCAATTCCAAGTCAGAGGAAGAACATGAGCAGCATCTACGGATTACAATGCAGACTCTCAAGGATCACCGCCTGTATGCTAAATTCAGCAAGTGTGAATTCTGGCTTCAGGAAGTTAAGTTCTTCGGGCATGTGATCTCTCAACAAGGAATCGCAATTGACTCATCAAAGACCGATGCAGTTGCGAATTGGACTCGGTCGACCAATGCTACAGAAGTCAGAAGTTTTTTGGGACTCGCCGGTTACTATCGAAGATTTGTAGAGGGTTTCTCAAAGATAGCAGCCCCGTTAACTGGTTAGACTAAGAAAGATTTGAAGTTCGAATGGGCTGATAAGCATGAGCGCGCTTTTCTGGAATTGAAAGAGAGATTGACAACAGCGCCAGTGCTTGCGATACCAATGGATGGTGAGAAGTTCACTATTTTTGGTGACGCCTCGTATCAAGGATTGGGATGTGTCCTTATGCAAGACAGAAAGGTCATAGCCTACGGTTCACGGCAGTTGAAGCTGAATGAGTTGAATTACCCAACTCATGATTTGGAACTGGCAGCAGTTGTGTTCGCGCTTAAGATCTGGAGGCACTACCTCTACAGAGAGAAGTTTGATTTGTTCTCGGACCACAAGAGCCTTAAGTATTTGTTTACTCAGAAGGAGTTGAATATGAGGCAACGTCGGTGGATGGAGCTGATTAAGGACTATGACTTTACATTAGAGTACCACCCTGGTAAGGCCAATGTAGTCGCTGACGCCCAAAGTCGGAAACCTCGAGGAATGATTGTTTCATTGATGGTAAGGGAATGGAAGGCTTTAGAGACAATCGCTGAATTTGATATACAGATTTCTGAGGGAAGTGACGGACATCACCTTGGATGCCTCATGGTACAACCAACACTTTTGAGTTGAATTATCGAGGCCCAAAAGGAAGACGAGAAATTTCTAGCATGGTTTGTCAAGATGTCAGAAAAAGACCCTACGGAATGGAAGATTGGGACCGATGGGGGATACAGATGTCGAGATAGATTGTGTGCCGGATTCAGGGGACTTGAGAAAAGATAATCTCGAGGAAGCACGTAAATCGAGACTGACAGTATACCCAGGAGGAACAAAGATGTATAAAGATCTGAAGAGAAACTTCTGGTGGGAAGGGATGAAACGAGAAGTAGCTGAGTTCGTGTCTATATGTTTGACTTATCAACAAGTGAAGGTCGAACATCAAAGACCCTCGGGATTGTTGCAACCCTTACCTGTCCCAGGATGGAAATGGGAACACATAACTATGGATTTTGTGGTTGGATTAACCCGGTCACAACAGAATCATGACGCGATTTGGGTAATTGTGGATCGTCTGACGAAGTCCGCACACTTTATCGTGTACAGTATGACTTACCCAGTAGAACTGATGAGTCGAATGTACCTATAGCAAGTGGTGCGACTACACGGTGCTACGGTATCTATCGTATCAGACCGCGATGCACGCTTTACCTCAGGATTTTGGGAAATTTTGCAGAAGGCTATGGGAACTTCGCTCAAGATGAGTACTGCATTCCATCCTCAGACCGATGGACAGACCGAGCGTGTTAATCAGATTATGGAAGATATGCTGAGAGCTTGTGCAATCGATTTTGAAGGATCTTGGGAGACGCACTTACCGTTGGTCGAATTTGCGTATAACAACAGTTATCACTCGAGTATTGGGATGGCACCGTTCGAAGCCTTGTACGGACGGCCATGTCGATCTCCGTTGTGTTGGGCTGAAGTGGGAGACACAGAACTATTGGGACCAGATTTGGTGAGGGAAACCAATGAGAAGATTTCACTAGTAAGAGAAAGGATGAAAACTGCACAGAGTAAACACAAGAGCTATGCGGATCGGTGTCAAAAGGACTTGGAGTTCAATATCAGAGATCATATACGCCTTAAGGTTTCACCCGTTCGAGGAGTAGTACGTTTTGGTCAGAAAAGAGGAAAGTTGGCACCTCGTTTCATCGGACCATTCGAGGTTTTGGAGCGTATTGGGAAAGTGTCTTATCGACTCGCGTTACCACCAAAGATGTCTAGTGTTCATAACGTGTTCCGTGTTAGTATGTTAAGGAAATACATACGGGATCCTTCACATGTTGTAAATTTTTATGATATTGAGACGAGTCAGAATGTTGTCTACAAGGATAGACCTATGAGGATTCTCGACCAGAGTATCAAGAGGCTGAGAAGAAGGGACGTTCCTTTGGTTAAGGTTCAGTGGAGGCATCATGACGAGGGAGAAGCGTCGTGGGAATTAGAGTCGGACATGAGGACTGGATACCCCGAGTTGTTTCAGGATTAGTTAGTTCATATTTCGGGGCGAAATCTATGTTAAGGTGGGTAGAGTGTAACACCCTGTATTTCTTTTCCATTTATAAATGTTTATTTCAATTTAATTTCTATTTGAAATATTAATTTGAGCGTCAAACTGTAATTTCCATAAATATAGGAAATATTTTCTATGGTTTCAAAATCGATATCTATATTTTTGTACAACCCGGAATTTATTCCTACGCTAATAATATTTTCTGTATTTTTATCGCGATTGTAAAATATCAGTTTTGATTTAAATCTGCGTTTATACCGCGACTTGGGTGTTGGAGCACGTGAGCTCAACCACACCATGCGATTTCCATGGCTTGCTTGGAGGCCAATTTTGGGCAATCTATATATCACTCAATGTGTCTCTCATTCTCTCCCTCACAAACTCTCTGCATCTCTCAATTCTCTCTCAATTCTCTCAACTCTCTCAAGAAACACACACACATACAGATTATATATATCCAGTCACATACATATACATAGACACACATACATAGTTATTTATATACATCTCAAGATCAAGAGAACGGAGTAAATTTCTAACGACGGAATCGACGGCGGAAATTATCAGTCTCAAATTATCGGTCAAATTAACCTCAGTGAGTATTATAAACTCACTCTCAAACATATATATATGTATATTTCAGTGTATATATGTGTATATGTGTATATATATAGATACACCATTAAAGCCTTGAAAATTGGAGTTTTACAAAAGTTAACCAAAATGAAATCCGTGAATTGGGAATGGAAGATCTTAGTCCCAATAAGCTACGGTTCGAATCCTACAGAGTAATTCATCCTTATCGTGACGTACCGTTGATTTAAAGTTTTGACACCCTTACTTTAATCGCGTATATCTAGAGATATAATCCGTATTTGTTTAAATTGATTGCATATTCGTAATCTACGCAGAAAACCGAAGAGATCCATATATGGCATGACATAATTGAAACAGAAAATAGAAATGGGTATAATTTCAGTTTAAAACCAGAAACAGGGGAAAACGAGGAAGATGATGAAACTGCAAGAACTCGAGCGCGGGACCCGCTTGCGCGACCCATTTCCCATTTGCGCGCATAACCCGCTCGCGCGACCTGGGGCAGTTGAGCAGTTTTTGTATTTCTTTATAAGGGACTGTTTGGAAAAGATTTTGAAAGTTTTTAAAGAACTGTTTTGACAAATATACTGTTTTAAAGGCTCACTGTTAGAAATTGGACTTGTAAGAACGATTAAGGCCGAGATCTATGTTGAATGAATATTCAGCATTGAGATTAATAATTGTTGCTAGAAACTGTGAACATTGACATACATATTAGGGTCGAGGTTGTGTCAACATGCATGTGTGTGAGAAAACGTGAAAAGAGTAAAGCGTGGCGTTCTGGTGTGCGACCTCAATATCGATCGAATATTATTCCTGGTATTGTACGACTTAGATATCGATCGGATATTATTCCTGGTATCTAAGACGCTCGTTTTGGATATCGATCGGATATTATTCCTGGTATCCGAAGTGATGGTATTGAGTACGGCTTAGATATCGATCGTATATTATTCCTGGTATCTAAGGCGCTCGTTTCAAATATCGATCGGATATTATTCCTGGTATCCGAAATGATGGTATTGAGTGCGGCTTAGATATCGATCGGATATTATTCCTAGTATCTGAAGTGATGGTATGGTGTGCTATTTTGGATATCGATCGGATATTATTCCTGGTATCCAAAGCGATGGTATTGAGTACGGCTTAGATATCGATCGGATATTATTCCTGGTATCTAAGGCGCTCGTTTCGGATATCGATCGGATATTATCCCTGGTATCCGAAACGATGGTATTGAGTGCGGCTTAGATATCGATCGAATATTATTCCTAGTATCTAAAGTGATGGTATGGTGTGCTGTTTTGGATATCGATCGGATATTATTCCTGGTATCTGAGGTAATGGTTTGGTTGAGTCGATTTTTGTTGAGAGAAAAGAGTAAAAAAGATGAGATGTTACATTGTTCATGCACGGTCGCATATTTATTGCTTATTTTATTCCCCCGTGATTTATGTTGGAATTGGAACCTTGAATCTAGTTAAATTGCACCGTTGTTTATATGCTTATATATACTTTGCGAGCACTCGTTTATTTTGCTCACCAGCTTTCATAAGCTGGCGGCGTTGATGCGTCCTGGACTGTATGTCCAGATTTTCAGGGTCAGTACCAGCCAGGGTATTTCGACTATGCTAGTTAGAGGCAGGGGACTTTCTAGGAGACTGCTTTATATTTCTTATGTCTTTTAATTCAGGTTGTAATAAACAAGTTTTAGACATTTGAATAAGGCGTTTTGTGCCTAAGTTCATGACTGCTGTAATAGTTAGTAAGTTTTAATTTTGGAGCTTATGTTTTGTTAGTATTTGTTTGCTCTAGAAATGTTGTTAAGTTATTTGCTGCAGGGACAATTGGTCATACTCACTTGTCACAACCTACGAGTCCATAAAGGAAATTAAATGCTTTCCTAAATTATGCTACGTCGGGGCGTGACAAAATTCCTCTAACTCCACGGCCCACTTGACGAGCCTCCTGGACGTGTTAGGCCTGCTTAAGATCCTACGGAGAGGTTGGTCAGTAAGGACCACAATGACATGGGCCTGAAAGTACGGACGGAGTCTCCGGGTGGAGGTGATGAGATCGAATGCAAGTTTTTCGATGTGGGAGTATCTGCTCTCCTGGCCTTGGAGCACCCGACTGGTGTAGTACACTAGGAACTATATCATGTGATCTTCCCTAACGAGTGCCAAGCTGACCGCTGAGGGTGATACTGCTAGGTATAGGAATAATTCTTCCCCCGGTACGAGTGTTGAGAGTAGAGGGGGAGATGCCAAGTACTTCTTGAGTTCCTGTAATGCCTCCTCACACTCCTCACACCACTGAAATGCTTTATGGAGGATCTTGAAGAATGGCAGGCACCCGTCGCTAGCTCTGGAGACAAATCTATTCAGTACGGCAACCCGTCCAGCTAGACTCTGTACTTCTTTGGTCGACCTGGGTGACCGCATGTTGATGACGGCCTGGATTTTCTCAGGGTTTGCTTCAATTCCCCGCCTGCTGACGAGGTGCCCTAAGAACTTTTCGGATGAGATGCCAAATGTTCTAGATAGTTGGACTCATCCTGGCTTTTGACCAGCAGATCGTCGACGTATACATCCATTGACTTCCTGATCAAGTCTTTGAACATGTGATTGACCAAGCGTTGATAAGTTGCCCCAGCGTTTTTGAGGCCGAAGGGCATGACTTTGTAGCAGTAGGTCCCCTGATCCGTGATGAACGCGGTCTTTTCTTCATCCCCGGGGTACATGTTGATCTGATTGTACTCGGAGTAGGCGTCCATAAACGAGAGGAGTGAGTGGCCGGCTGTGGAATCCACAAGGAGGTCTATCCTGGGCATAGCAATCCTTGGGGCAGTGGACCTCTCGTATGGATTAGGTCGGTGAAGTCCACGAACATTCTCCACTTCCCGTTGCTTTTCTTGGCAAGTACTACATTGGCTAGCCATTCGGGATAGTGGACCTCTCGTATGGATTAGGCTTTGAGGAGTTTTTCGACCTCCTCACACACTGCTTTTTGTCTCTTGGGGCCCATGCCCCGTCTCTTCTGCTTAACCGGCCGGGAGTCTGGGTCGACGTTGAGCTAATGAGACATTACCCGGGGATCAATCCCGGGCATATCTTTATGGCACCGGGCGAACACATCCTGACTCTGTTGCAAGAATTAAATCAGCTTCTCCCTAAGGTGGGGCTCCAGCAGGGTGCCGATGCTTACCGTTCGATCTGGGAGTTGTGGTGTAACACCCTGTATTTTTATTTTCACTAATAAATAAATATTTCATTTTATTTCTATTCAAAATATTTATTTGGGGTCAAACCATAATTTTCTTAAATATAGAAAAATATTTTCTATGGTTTCAAATCGATATCTATATTTTGTACAACCCGGAATTTATTTCTACGCTAATATTATTTTTCTGTATTTTATTTTACCTGAAAAATACCATTTATGTTTTAAAACTGCGCCTTATATCGCATCTTGGGTGTGGGAGCACGTGAGCTCAACCACACCGTGCGTTTCTTATGGCTTTGCTTGGAGCCCAAAATAGTGAGTTTATATATATACGTTGGTATATCTCTCAACTCTCTCTCACAGTCTCTCTAAAGCTCTCTCGATTCTCTCAATCACTCTCTAATACTCTCTCAAGAACAACACACACATACACATACAGATTATATATATTCAGTCACATACATATACATAGATATATAGCTATACATATATCAAGATGAAAGAGAACGGAGGAGAATTCTCAAACGACGGAATCGACGGCGGATATTCTGGGTCTCAAAATTCTCTGTATAATCACCTCAATGAGTATTATAAACTCACTCTCAACGTATATATATGTATATTTCAGTGTATATATATGTGTGTATATGTGTATATATATATATATATACACTGTTAAAGCTTTGAAAATTGGAGTTATACAAAACTTAACCAAAATAAAATTCGTGAATTGGGAATGAAAGATCTTAGTCCCAATAAGCTACGTTTTGAATCCTATGGAGTAATCCATCCGTATCGCGACATACCGTTGATTTAAAGTTTTGACACCCTTACTTTAATCGCGAATATCTAGTGATACAATCCGTATTAGTTTAAATTGATCGCATATTCTTAATCTACGCGGAAAGACGAAGAAATCCATATATGGCATGACATAATTGAAATAGAAAACAAAAATGGGTAAAAATACAGTTTGAAATCAAAAACAGGGGAAAAACGAGGAAGATGATGAAACTGTGATAACTCGCGCGCACTACCCGCTCGCGCGAGGCTCGGTCGCGCGACCCATTCTCCCCCTTCGCTGGCGCGACCCGCTCGCGCGACCCGTTCCTCCCCTTCGGTCGCGCGACCCATCTTCCTTCGCGCGCGCGACCTGCTCGCGTGACCTGGGCATTTTGAGCAGTTTCTGTATTTTTATATAAGGGACTGTTTGGAAAAGGTTTTGAAAGTTTTAAAGAACTGTTTGACAAATATACTATTTTAAAGGCTCACTGTTCGGAATTGAACTTATAAGAACGTTTTAGACTGAGATTTATGTTTAACGAATATCCAGCTTTGAGATTAATAACTGTTACTACAAATTATGAACATTTACATACATATTAGGGTCGAGGTTGTGTCAACATGCATGTGTGTGAGAAAACGTAATAAGAGTAAAGAGTAGCGGTCTGGTGTGTGATCTCAATATCGATCGGATATTATTCCTGGTAGTGAAGGCGACAGTGTCGAGTACGGCTTAGATATCGATCGGATATTATTCCTGGTATCTAAGGTGCTCGTCTCGGATATCGATCGGATATTATTCCTGGTATCCGAAGCGATAGTATGGAGTACGGCTTAGATATCGATCGGATATTATTCCTGGTATCTAAGGCGCTCATTTCGGATATTGATCAGATATTATTCCTGGTATCCGAAGCGATGGTATTGAGTACGACTTAGATATCGATCGAATATTATTCCTGGTATCTAAGGCGCTCGTTTTGGATATCGATCGGATATTATTCCTGGTATCTGAAGCGATGGTTGGTCGTGATCGAGCCAGATATCGATCGGATATATTCCTGGTATCTGAGGCGATAGCGTGGTGTGCGGTTTGGATATCGATCGGATATTTTTCCTGGTATATAAGGTAATGGTTTGGTTGAGTCGGGTTTTGTTGAGAGAAAAGAGTCAGAAAGATGAGATGTTACATTGTTCATGCACGGTCGCATATTTATTGCTTACTTTGTTCCCCCGTGACTTATGTTGGAATTGGAACCTTGAATCTATTGCTTTTAAAGTTAAATTGCACCGTTGTTTATATACTTATATATACATTGCGAGCACTTATTTATTTTGCTCACCAGCTTTCATAAGCTGACGGCGTTGATGCGTCCTGGACTGTATGTCCAGATTTTCAGGGTCAGGAGCAGCCATGGTATTTCGACTATGCTAGTTAGAGGCAGGGGTCTTTCCAGGAGGCTGCTTTATATTTCCTATGTCTTTTTAATTTGGGTTGTAATAAACTAGTTTTAGACTTTTGAATAAGGCGTTTTGTGCCTAAGTTTTATGATTGCTGTAAGTTTTAATTTTGGAGCTTATGTTTTGTTAGTATTCCTTTGCTCTAGAAATGTTGTTAAGCTATTTGCTGCAGGGACAATTGGTCATACTCACTTGTCACAACCTACGAGTCCATAAAGGAAATTGAATGCTTTCTTGAATTATGCTACGTCGGGACATGACATGTGGGTCCAACGCCACTTGTTATAATTCTTCGATCGGGCCCACTCTATCATTCTGGTCCCTCGGGTCCATCTCCTGAACGTTCAATGTCTCTGTGATGACTTCCCGGTCAAGGGAACTGATATAGCTACTCCGGGCGGTCGCCTGAACTCTACGCAGGCTCTCGGGTCCATGAGGGGGTCGGGAACTTGACTGTCAGGCTATGAGTAGAGACGGCGACCCCGTCTTTGCTGAGTGTAGGCCTCTTGAGAATGACATTGTAGGCAGATGGAGCCTCCACGATTACAAAATTTGACAGCAGGGAGATCTGCTGAGGGTAAGTTCCCATAAGCATGGGGAGCTCCATGGTACCGAGCGGCTGGGTGCTTGATCCGTTAAAACCTACCAGGGGAGTAGAAATCGGGCGAAGCCAATCCCTGGACATCCCGAGCTGATCGAATTCTGACACGAACATGGTATTGGTCGAGCTGCCAGTGTCCACCAACACCCTCTATTCCACGTAATTGGCTATGGAGAGCATCACAACCAACGGGTCATCATGGGGGGCAGTGGACGCCTTGCAAATCGTCGGAGGTGAACGTCAGTATGTCAGTTGGCGGGGAGCTGATGGATTGGACCTGCCAGACATCCACCCGGGATGCCCGAGTATGCCTCTTCCTTACCGACTGTGAGTCCCTGTCGCCCGACGTTCCTCCGAAGAACATGTTGATTTGACCAAGAGGCTGTATTTAACCGGGAGGTCAGGCTCCTTGCATAGGCCGTCCAACTGTCGCGACGTATTCTGCAAGATGACCCTACTCGATCAGTTTTTCTATGGCTATCTTCAACTTGAAGCAATCCGCTGTGCCATGGTTGTGGTCTCTATGGAAGCGGCAAAACTTATCCCGATTCCTCTTCCCGAGCGGACCTTTAACTTTTGCCGGTTGCTGAAGTAACCTCTGTGCCTCGGCGGTAGCCATGACCTCATGGATTAGTCGAGATAAAGGCGTGAAAGCGATCTGGGATTGATCTTGACCTCCTCTCTGCTGGTCTTAGCTGGCCTTTTTTACCGAGCCCTTCTTAGAGCCCTCACGTCTCCCCTTGGCCTTCGGGGACTCATCTCCCGCGAAGCCGGTGCGTTTGGACTTCAGAAATTCTTCTATGTCTATATACTTTCCAACCCTCTCCGAGAGCTCCACCAGGGTTGCCGGTCGTTCTCGATGGAATGATGTAGCAACCTTGGTGTGTTAAACTCCCGAGCAGAAGGCCATGATGGCTGTTGTTTCTTTTAAATTGCTGATCTGGAGCCTCTACTGATTGAAGCGATCCACATACTCCCTTAGGGATTTGCCCTTGCGCTGCTTGATAGTTAATAGCTGAGTGTCCGGTTGCGACCGGTCAAGCATCCCTACGAACTGGCTAATGAACAACTTGCTTAGCGTCTTGAATTTATCAACCGTTCGGGGCTTGAAGGCGTGGAACCAGTACACGGTTGGCCCCTTGAGAGTGTTGGGGAAGGCCAGGCACAGCAATTCGTCGACAGTGGTAACCAACGCCATCTGGGCCCTGTAGGTGTGAATGTGATCCACTGGGCTCCCTGTCCTGTCATAAGAACTGAGATGCGGTGGCTTAAACTTTCGCGGGATGGGCATTCTGGTGATCCGAGTGGTATAGGACGACTCGGTCTCCGTGTTTGTATGGTCAGGACGCTGCTTGCGGCCCAATTGCTTGATCTGTTTCTACAAGCCCTGGATTTGAGCATTCACGTCTTCCCACTCAGTCTTCCTGTCAATGTCCGAGCGGTAAGTCGGATCAGACGACGAGGCTTCCTCTTCGAAGTGTGTTGACCTCAGGGATAGAATCCGGCTTCGGCTCTAGGTAATCATATGCCTAAGATCTCCCCGGCCGGCTCCAGGCCGGAGGGTCTTTGGCTGATTCTCGGAGCTTTGGCCCTGACCCCTCCTCCCTGATGGCGCGTCGCCTGTTGATGATGTCTCTGGCATCTTCCACCCAACGAGGATTGGTCCGAGCTCGCCGCCTGGTGCACCTGGGCATTATGCTACGGTCACCATCCCGGGCATGTTCCCAATCCGATCAGGATACCGGCACAGAGTGGATATGGTTTCGGACTCTTTCGGGCTCCCGGTCGGGGGCACTCTTCCTGGTCTGGTTCTCTGATTGAGGGCGCTTCTCCTGCAAGGCCAACAACGCTTCAATTTGCTGCTGGGTTTGCCGTTGGCATTCCAGGAGTTACGCGAGCGCCGCTGTCACCTGCTCGGAGGTCATGTAGGCGGCCTGCTGCTCGAGCTGTATGTTCTCCTGACCGACCGGAGCGGTATTTTCTTACTTGTCTTCGGCGGCATATTGATCAGTCAAGAATTTTGTTGATGAGGAACTTGTTGTTTCCCACAGACAGCGCCAAACTGATGATGCCAAAATTTGGTAAGAGAGATTAAGAAGAGAGATATGGTGACACAATCAATTGTATGTGGTTCGGCCCCATTAATAAGGTGACCTACGTCTACGAGTGTGTCAGTGCGCTTCACTAGCAGATCACTGGCGGGCCTGGTGAGCCAACAATTAGGTGGCACTACCAGTAATACCAGCCGAGTGTATGCGTATCAAATCTGTATGAATGCTAGTCTTTAAGTTAAGAATGCGATTCCCTCTAATAAGGGTGAGTGGCCCCTTTTATAGGTGCAAGAGGCCACCTGCAAAAGGCAACTGATTAGATAAGGAAGCCCAATCTAATTACAAGTTGATGAGCATAAATCATGGGAGGTTTCCTAAATGGCTTAGGAAACTATTTACACTTTCCATTAGTCTTCTGACTGATTTAGGAAACTACTGAGCGGCTTGGCTGTCAAACTGCACCTCGTGGAGAGCTGCTGCGCCACGTGCCCGGGCTGTGTGAGCATACCGAGCGGTTGCACTCGAAAGACCTCGGGATCGGTTGGCCACAAGCTCCCTTTCCGGATAATTCGGGTCCTTTGCTGCTGACGTGGAGGTTGGACTGTAGCAGAATATTTCTGGGCGTATCAGGGAAAATTCAAAATTTCCTTTTTGGATCTGTGGACACGTGGTTGGTTGGAGATTATCCCAATTGTCCTCAACTGAAATAATAACAAGAACCATAATAATATTGGAAATGTATCTAATTCAAGCGCAACATAATTATATTGAACAATACTGAGTCATATGTTAACTAATAAATTATAGACCCAGATTATCTAAAAAAAAGGAAAGACAAGAAAAAATGTTTTGTGACATCCAGTGTCACGAAATCCAATAATAACTAAATTATTACATCATAAAAAGGGAAAGATAAATTGGAGACTAAGATCTTCGTCTTCAACTGGCAAACCCGTAGTAGTCTACGTAGCAGTCCTTTCCTGAGTACGTACTCATCTTTATGGAACCCTTTATTGGTGAACCTTCGGCAATGCCCATCACCGTAACCACCTTTGGGTTAAACATCATCTGCTAAACCTAGCATCGCTGGACGTGGAAGGTCCAGCGGTATAAAATGCCATCATCTTGAATACAAGCTGAGTGAGCATAAGTCCTCACAAAACACTACTAGTAACAGTTAAGCAACAACTAAGTTCATTATTCTATGTTCGGCTTATAGACGTCTTTACAACTTACTAAGATAAGACCATCTAATCTTGATATGAAAACCAAACTCGATTCGCTTCAAGACATTTAACTAAATAAACTAAATGGTAACTGACTCATACCCAACTCAATCATCAACTACTCATTTCCATAAATTCGGCATATGTTGTTTGGTTTAGGATAAAATTGCTTTAGCAGTCGCCTAGTGAGTAACTGCCGTGCTTCAAGAGTCGCAAGATCATAGTAAAGTGAACAGTCGACTCAACCAAGATATCCAAGGTCCATGACCTATTTGCATATGAATATAAAAGTGCCTTAACGACCACTTGATGAATAACCATCATCATGCCTTAACGGTAGCAAGATCATAGTAAAGTGCTTTAATAGTTGACGCAATCAAGATTTATTCATTTACAAATCCAATCACCAACATTAATCATCAATCTCATCACCAATACTAGTACCGACATCAACCATCGAAAGGATTCCCATCACTTGAAAGATATTTCAAAGACTCGCAATGAATACTTACATCCAACTCAAGAAATTGACCAAAGTACAAGTGTATATTGTACACAGCGCTACAAACAAGGCATAAAGTTAACTTAGGAGTTTTGATCATATTACGCGTATGTTTTCCCATTATTCTCAGAGCTGCAATATGGAGGTCGTTGTCGCATTGTACCATAACATATAAAAGAAACTAAATTTAGTTAAGCGCGAGCAATTGTGTCTCGAATGCTCAGGAAAGAGCGAGTGCTTGGACCTGTATTCTCTAGAATCTTAAGATGTAGTTCAAGTACAGCTACCAAAGAACATAGATGACGTACAAAATGCAAATTTAGGCATATCATTCATTTTAGTAAGTGAATTAGTGTGCATGTGTAATAACATTAACATGTAATTCTTGATTATGGATATTAACACATAAAATGGCACATGCAAGAAACTATGATACTGGTCTAAGTATGATAGTACAAAGATCATAGCAAAATAGTTGCACTCGAGTGCTCCAGTCTGGCACGAGCGCTCAGACTTGACAGTATGCAAATTCTAAGTTTAATTCACATGCATGTACGAAAACAGAAATGGATCTTCATGTATGTTGATAAAAACTTATAAAAACTGATCCTGCAAGTATCTAAGTGAGAATCTATACTCACAAATGCTTAAATGATGTTTGGATGATGATAATATGCAAGTATGTTGAGAAAGAACTTGATCCTTGAACTAGAGAGCTTCAATATCTCTTGTCTAGTGCTTGATCATTTAAGAAATTAACTTCGGGACTTCCTCTCTTGATCCTCTAGAAATCTAGAAACAAAATGTGTGTTGGTTTATGTAGGAATCATGTGTGGATCTAGATTCACACATGCAAGTGTGCATGGGTGTGTTTGTGTAAGAAAGAGGCTTCCCAAACTCTTAAGATAGTTTTTCTCAAAGTTCTCTCTCCATACTTCTATTTATGTAGGAAAATGAATGAGATATCAGGCTATTTATAGGTACAGACTGGGCTCCCTCAAGCGCTATAGCTAACTCGAGCGCTTAGGGTCCCTCGAGTACTCGGGGTCAGCTTTGGTACAAAGCTTCCCCAAGGTTCACCAAACATAACCAAATGTAAATATTTCATATAAAACAGTAAAGAGATAAATGAAACTGATCTCTTATATATAATAGAGAGGATTAAAGAGAAGAAATATAGAAATTCAAAAAAATAGATAGGAAAATTTCAAGTGCTACAGAAGTACAAAAGATTTCATTATTAAATTATAAATATGAATATGTTATAAAACAAATAATAGAAAATAGGCAGGAAAAAAAAAAAGAAGACAGGAGAAGCTGAGAAAATACCACGTCGAGAAATATAAAAGAATTTTTAACTTGAATCACACATTGCATAACGCTTGTGGTTTCTCAACTTATAGACTTTAATGGCCATGATTTTATTTTATTTTA
The DNA here is from genome assembly GCA_033977485.1 of Hydrangea macrophylla. NCBI lineage: Eukaryota > Viridiplantae > Streptophyta > Magnoliopsida > Cornales > Hydrangeaceae > Hydrangea > Hydrangea macrophylla. Next base: position 3,683,215 of record CM066996.1, read on the forward strand.
TTTTTTTGAGAAAAGCAATTGAGAAGACTTTTTGGTTCTCAACTTCTAAGTCTTTTTTGTTTTCTCCACTTTTAAACTTTTACGGCTATTCAATGATTTACTAAGAATATTTTGTATTTCCAAAATAAATAATAAAAAAAAGCACGAAATAAAATGGAAAAAAAATCCTAAGCTAGTTCAACAGTATGCTAGATTGGATAACATATATTTATGAATATGATTTCCATTATATTTAGACAGAGAACTGTTTGAACATTGGTGTTTAGTGCCCTATTAGTAACTAATTATTTGTGATTATAAAAAATATTGAGTCCTTTTTACAACAGCTCTTTACTACTTTTTCAATAATTGGATTAATTGGAAGAGAGAGAGAGAGAGAGAGAGAGAGAGAGAGAGAGAGAGAGAGAGAGAGATATGAATTTAAAAGCATCAAATTGAAGCTTAAAGAAAATTAATAAAGACAATTTATAGTTCCCTTTTTCCCAGTAAGATAGTCAAACACTCTTCTACATGAAAATCTCTAATTCCTCAAGCAATACCAAACACTACATAATTTTATTTATTTATTGTAATTTTTTTTTAAAGAATAAGAGATAATTGGTGAAAAGTCCCTCATGTCACCATATCCAACTTAATATTTGGGCAATTTTTGAGTTCTGCATACCAAAACCTTGGAAGGGTAGTTTGGGGTTGTAAAATGTACAAAAATAAATTATTTTGCGACTATTTTTTCCTTGAGCAATCAACATATAAATGCATTTGTAGTTATTGAAAGGTCATAAGACTTTGTCACCTTTTGGATTGTTTCAGTGAATCATTATTATGCTATTTTGAGATCTATCCATTGGAAACTTTTAAGATCGAGGGCGCCAAATTGCAACAACAATAACCCATTTTATGACGTTTGCTTTAGCAATCAACATATAAATTAATCTGTTGTTGCTTACCTTAAAATGCTGTGTCTACCTCATTTTTTTTTGCTTTTCTTGGCATTGTAATTATTTTTATATTGTTGAAATTTATACATATAAAACTTGTACACAGCTTGGTCATGAGTTTCTCATTTATTTGATTTTTTATGTTATTTATTTTTTAATTTTTTGTATTTTCTGGAGATGTTTGCAAGTATGCATGGCAATTGGGTTTTTAAAAAAAAAAAGGTCAATTCTTTTTGGAGTTGAAAAGTATGGATGTGATTGTGGACTTTATGTTGGAAAGTGCCTGCATACCTTTGGCAAGTATCCACTTTAAAAAATCTCTTTTAGAAGAATTTTTAAATAAATTAAAAAGTTCTTTATTACCTTAGAGTCCCCAAACATGATCTTAATTGTCTTGTGATATATACTTCTCATCAAATTGACAGATATAACAAGATTTTTCTCGTACCATCTCTCTCAAATTTTTATCAGTATCATCTTTGAAAGATAAGAGAGAGGGAGATGTTACAAATTGATTGTATTGTATTCTATTGAGTGATATTAATCATACATAGTGCATCTTTATATAGGCTAGAGAAGAGACCTTAGAGATGGAAAGAGACAAGTAGAAGGTGTGATAATGCGATTTTTGGTGAAGAGATATTAGTTTGATTAGCATATCAAAGAGAGTAAGAGAGAGAGAGAGAGAAAGTTTGTATGTGGTTCGATCCTATTAATGAAGGAACCTACGTCTAAATATGTGTCAGAACACTTCCACTAAGTATATGAAACTATTGCGGGTACCTTGGTGATCCAACAATGGTGACTGGAACTACCAAGGGTCGGCCACACACGGATGATATTAGGGTTTCTTGGGAGAGGCTGATAGTATAGTATTGATGGTTCAATTGAACTCAAGATCCCCCTTCAAGGGGGTGGAGGACCCTTTTATAGAAGTAAGAGTCCTCCCTTACAAGTTGTTTGTGTCTAATTAGGTATCTAATGAAAACCTGTAGTAATTACAGCTTATCTGGCCAGTTTTCTAATCTGTTTGGGAAACTATTGCTGCAAATCTGGAGACTTCCAAAGTGGTTTAGGAAACTGCTAGATTCCGAGATGTGCAGGGTGCGCTCCTGAATGAGCTAAACTGTTCTTGAGTTTTCTGGTGACCGAGAAATGCTATCCCAACCCCGACCTGTTGGTCAAGCCTCCCTTCTGATAGTACCCTATGCTACACAACTCAGAAGCTCTAGGCATCCTGGACCACTTAGGATAACAATCACCTCAGGTGTTGTGCTTTTCCTGGTCTGGATGGAGGTCACTCAAACCTGGAATAATTGGATTATCGAGCCATTTTGAACGTATCAAGGTGTAGTATGACTAGAAGTACATTATGAACCTAGAGAGGATATGTGGTAAGGTACAATATATACATTAATATGGATATTGTTATAACGACCCTCTTCAAACTCAAGGCGGTAAGATCGAGACCATCTTGAGTTTGGAAACTAAATCCTGAAGACGTTCCAGATGATAAGCTTTGCTGAAGATATTAGCAGTCTGATCAGCAGAAGAAACCAAGACAAGTCGAATGGTGCCACTAGTGAGATGATGGCACACAAAATGACAATCGATCTCAATCTGCTTAGTGCGTTTATGAAAAACATCATTGTAAGCAATCTGATTGTCAAAGTGGATAGTAGTGGCAATGGAGTGAGAACACCAAAATCCTCAAGTAACCAACAGAGCCAGAAAAGTTCTTGAATAGCATCAGCTAGGGATCAATATTCTGCTTCTGTGCTTGAGTGAGCAACAATAGTTTGCTTTTTACTTCACCAAGAGATAAAAGAATCGCCAAGAAAGAAGCAATACCCTAGAGTGGATCGTCGATCAGTGGGGTCTTCTACCCAATCTGCATTAGAATAAACAAAGAGCTCGAGTAAGGAATGAGCAGAAAAGTGTAAACTATGAAACATTGTTCCCTTTATATAGTAAGAATGCAAAGAACAATAGTATAATGCGATGATTGAGGGGTAGAGAAAAATATGCTGACAAAATGAACTGTATAGGTTTAATATCAAGTCGAGTGACTGTGAGATAGACTAGACTCCCAACTAGTTGGCGATATAGAGTGGGATCATCTAGAAGAGTACCATCCATATGTGTAAGCTTAGAATTGAACTCAAGAGGGGTAGGACTGATCTTGTTGTCTATGAGTCCCACATGAGTAATTTAGTGATTTTTACTATCCCAATCCTCAAGCCGATCAGTAAACTTGGTCTTATCTTCTCCTTCGTTCTAGGAGGGTATGGTAATTTTACCAATGGCATGCGCCAAAGTTTCCATCCCTACAGAAAACTAGACATTGCTTAAGCCCAGATGATATAGTTTGTGCCATCTATGGAAACGGAAAAAGGTTGGGAAGTTTTGTTGCACTCCATATTGAATAAAAAATGTGGAAAATAAGATAGAACAAGTCGGGTGGGTTGGATCCAGTTCTGGTGGGTCAAACCTGGGTCATGTGGGTTAGAACCGGGCCGAGTGATTAAGAGTAATATCCAAAACAATGACTCTTAGCCTAAATTAGGGCAAAGAATGTTTGGGAGTTTATGGGAATATTGGGTTTGTTATGGTTGCTGTTTAAATAAAGAGAAGAATTCAAGGGATTTGAGCCTAAGAAATTTCAATATGGGTATTGAAGTGAGCTTGGTGGTGGTGGTCGGTTTCGATGAGGGTATGGTGGTAGATCCAATTTGGTGGGGAGGATGATGATGGTAAGACAGAAGAAGTATGGGTATTAAAGGGAGTTTGGTGGTGGTGGTCAATTTCAGTGAGGGTATGGTGGAGGAAAGAGTAGCGGTGTTTGTTGATGGTAGCAGTGGTGCGTGTTTCAATAGATTGGTGTTGAGTGGTAGTCGGTTTCGGTGTTGGTGTGGCAGGTGGTGATGAAAGCAATCGGTGGTAATGAGAACAATTTGTGTTGAATGGTAATTTAATGGTGTAGCAGGTGATGATATGATGTTGATGCAATTTTGTTTTGATGATGATGGTGTTGACTTGGTGATGATGTCGATGGAGTTGGTGATGATTTGGTGTTGATGTAATTGAAAGGAGATGATTTGGTGAGGTTGATGTTGTGATAGGGATGGGGAGGTCACCACAGGGCCGGCCCTGAAATCCCCAAAATTTTCTAAGGCCTCATGCGAACTTTCAAAGGTGGGCCCCTCTATATTAAATTTCATAAGCGCAAAACTTATAAGAGTATGTAATAATTTTCATTAAAATGAGACAATAAGCACATAATTACATTAGTGTTGTTCAACTTAGTTCCCAAATATACAACACCTTAATCCCAAAAATCAAAAAACAAAAAAAAACAGAGGCCTTGCGTAGCTTCCTACGGATTGGAGTCTTGGAGAATGGGAGGAAAATTGAAAACAAAAAAGGCCCTATAATACACAATGGCCTTTTGGCCCAATACAAAAGAAAAACAAAAAAAAGGGGCCTTCACTAATGGGCTGGGCAGCCTGGGCCCAATGCAGCCGCTTGGCTGCATGCTGCCAGGGCCGGCCCTGGGTCACCATGAACTTACTGCTCTGATACCATGAAAAATAATAGAGAGGGGGGATGTAATGCAGTTGTATTGTATTGTATTGTATTGAGTGATGTTAATCATACATATTGCATCTTTATAGAGGCTAGAAATGAGACTTTAGAGATGGAAAGAGAGAAGTACAAGGTGTAGTACAACCAGTAGTACAGTATGAACTTAGACATGGTGTGTGGTTTGTTTGATAGAAAATATGGATAGTATCATCGATGTGGTACTATTGATCGGGCAAGCCGTACAGAAGACTCAAACGTGTATACCAAACTTATTCCTATAAGTGCAGTGTACAAAAATAGTGATCAGGCAATTGTGTTAAGTAAATTGGGAATTATCCCTACTAGAAGTCCTCAAACAGTATTGAAGCACATAAGCGTGAAAGTGGTAAAAATGTAAATAAAGCAAGACTTTTGAAATGTCAAATATACTGATTGAAACGAAATTACAAAGAAATAAAATTAGTTCAAAAGGTAAAATACAATAGGGAAATTACTGGAATGCAAAGGAAATACAAAAGAAGAGAAAAGCTAAGTTGAATGCATTTGAGGGGGGTTTGTGTTTGGGCTACTGGAGAAGTCCAATATATTGAGTTTTGATTTGTACAAATAGGAGATGAATGTCTTCCTCCATAAGCTTTGTATTTGTTGTCATTGGTCCAATCACCAATTTGGCTTGGGACTTCAAAATCTTGGGATGTACAACTACTCTTTTCAAAGCATGTTGAAACTTTTAATTTACATGGACCCCACAAATTGGGACTTGTGAAATATCAAACATGGTGAGATCCATGCCCGAGAAATAGTATGATCATTCCGAAATAATGTTTGGTTGGGCATGAGTACATGGCCTTAATAACCATTTAAACCACACGGGCCCACCATGTCATCACGAGATATGATGAGCTTGGGCACAAACTTGTTACTCCAAAACCAATGAGCCCGATGGCAATGGTTAAGGCCGAACAATATTGTCCAAATATGAAGTCAAGTCCATGCATGCTACTATGCTAGTGAATGACTTTGGGTCCTACCACTGCAAGAATAAATATATGGGTCCTACCACTTTTTGAATAATCATTACACTACAAGAATAAACACATGGGCCCTACCACTTTGAAATTTATACAACATATATGCATTTTCAAACCCGATTATCAATCTTTGGTCAAAACTAGGGTGGCAATCGAGTCGTGTCGGATCATAATCGTATCGGGTCATTATTGTGTCAGGTCATAATCGTGTCATTCTTAACATTTCATAATTGTGTCGGGTTATAATCATGTCGGGTCATATACGAGTCACCCGTTTAACCCGTCTAACCCGTGTAGAGTGTCATCGGTTTGGTTCAATTTGGTTCGGTTAGGTTCAAATTTTTATTTTTTTATTTTTGATTTTTTTTTTCATGTTTTGAAAACCAACCGAAGTGGTCAGTTCGGTTGATTTTTTTGCCTTTTGGTCGATTTTGTCAATTTGGGTGGTCGAATCAATTTTTTAGTTGTAAGTAACTTTAAGAAAACCGACCGGTTAGCTCGGTTCGGCTATTCAAAATAAGCTTGCAGCACTACTAGGAACACGAACAAGTCTTCCATCAAATGTATCAATTATTAACACGTACATCGTAAATGTCAAAATACTACAAATATAATAATATCCAATTATTATAAACTTAACACCCAAGCACATCCAAACAAAATGAATAAGAAGAAATATTGTTTTTACTAACTGTATAAAAAATAAATTTCACTTGTCATCCATCAAGAATCAAGATTAATAGTTTGTAGTTGTCTACTTGACTAATTTGTCTCCATCCCCCCAATCTAGCAATCGTAGCGGGCTTCCTCCCTTTGTTTTTCTTTCTTTTTTTATTTTTTATGCAATTCTTGATACATGAATGCTTTCAGACTCTAACTTTCTCTCTCCCTTATTAGTTATTAATTATTTTTTTATTACATTAGCTATTAATTATTACATATAAATTTACTTGTTTGGTAAGTTGGTAACTACTCTTTTTTTTTTTTGTGAGCAAAAAAAAAATTAGTTTATATATATATACATTTTAAATAAAAAAAATTTTAAATATATTTTTTTAATTTTAATCTATATTATTTGTATTTTAGACTTCCAGATTATTAAAAATTATTTTTAGAACTAAAAAAATACCCCTATTCCACTTAAATACTTAATCGGGTCAAACGAGTTAGATGGGTTGACCTGTTTCAACCCGTTTATTAATCGTGTCAAACGGGTCGACTCGTTTATAACCAGTGCCCTTATACGGTCACCCAAACCCGTTTATTTTCATGTCAGTTCGTGTCAGGTTGCCGTGTTGGGTAGAAAATTATCACCCCTAGTCAAAACTCCCAATTAATCAATTATATGATAAAATTAATATTTTGGGTGCAAACAATGATAAAGTACTGTATATACATTACATTAACATGGATATTAATTATTCTAACAATCTTATTTCCCTACAAATTAAAGGCTGCTACATTTATAATTACTATGAGTATTAGCTTGTCACTTGTCGGCAGAAGTGTATAAATAAGTCTGGTCATCTACCCCTTTTAACCTTCATATATATCTCAATTAATGGACTTAAAAAAAGTTTGGTATTCGAATACTGTTGACTTTAAATTAAGCTCTCCTAGATCTAGTAAGCGTTTTCCTTTTTTATTTTTTATTTTTTATTTTTATTTTGATGACTTATTTGGTGACTCGCGCCACACACACGCATGCACACACTCACACACACACAATTCAAGTAGTAGAACCCAAAATATAGACCCGACACGAGCACTCGGGGCGTTCTACAATGAAGGCGGGAAAGACCCTCCCACTCTCCCATGAGGAGATTTGAACCCATTTCCTCCCACTTGAGGGAGTGGAGGTAATGACACTTGACCACAAAGATCTTGACAGTAAGCGTTTTCCTTTGTCCAAGTAAATCCAAAAAAAAAAGCCTTCTACGCCAAACTATATATATATATATCTACGCACACCCCCATATATACATAATAGCCATCACAACTTCCTTCAGAAAACTCTACTCAACCCTTTAACTCACAAAAAGATGCCACGGTGCTTAGGTAACAAAACTGGTGTCTTTGAGCCATTTAGGACAGCAATATGTATGGTTGTATTAATCTCTAGGGTACATTGCAGTCCTCCCGGTGACCCTATCAAGTGTTCATCTAACAATTCAAATTGCACAATCACAAACGCATACGGTGCGTTTCCAGATAGAAGCGTCTGCCGAGCTGCCAACGTTGCGTATCCCAGGACCGAAGAAGAGCTCATCTCTGTGGTAGCCAAAGCTACAATGACCAAAAGAAAAATGAAAGTTGCGACTCGGTACTCTCACAGTATTCCCAAGCTAGTTTGTCCTGATGGTGATCAAGGACTTCTAATCAGCACAAAGTACTTAAATCAAACAGTGAAGATCGATCCATTGGGCACAACAGTGAGTGTGGAGAGTGGGGTCACATTAAGGCAGTTGATCAATGAGGCAGCCAAGGCAGGTCTAGCACTACCCTATGCACCATACTGGTGGGGCTTGACCATCGGTGGACTACTTGGGACGGGGGCACACGGTAGCACACTTTGGGGCGAGGGCAGTGCTGTCCATGACTATGTTGTTCAGCTTCGAATTGTGACTCCAGCCGGATCGGAAGAAGGCTACGCTAAGGTTCGAATACTAGACAACATTGACCAGGATATGAATGCAGCTAGAGTTTCTCTAGGAGTCCTTGGAGTTATTTCACAGGTATGCCCTGATCAATTAGTCACTTTTTATTCAGTGTTTGTGAAATTCCTTAGATTATAAACTTGCCTATATGATATTATCACACAAGTGCCACACATGTCACTTAAACAAATCAGCAGATAATAAGGATAAGTAAAATCTCTTCAGCTACAAAATAAATTAAAGTGCATATAGTTATCCTGACCACATAAACAGGTAAGTTTCTTTTTTGTTATCGAGCGGGCTTTGCTCAAAAGGTGTGACATCTTTCTTTTCAGTAAAAAGATTGAGGATTCAACTTCTTGGCTTGCCCTCTGTTTGTTTTTTAGTCGGAATAAGTGACTCTTGTTAGGCTTTGCTGTGGGCTTTGGGGTGGGATGAAGTGGGGTGGGGTTGGGTTATGAGTGTTTATGTGTCAGCCATAATCCAGGTAAGTATAAAAATAAAAAAATAAAATCCTTTTTATTACAGGGATTTTCAATGGAATTTCATTTATTATACGTCCAATGATATAGCATACAAGTTTGGATAAGTCCATCAATCCTTGCGATAAGGGTTAAATTTTTCACTCGAATTTGGGAAAAAAAAAAAGGCCCTCTTAGTAAGTCACGGCAAATTTTAGTGTTTTCTCTTTCTTTTTCTTTCTTTTCTTTTTTTTTAATTAAACTTGTTAATTTTGTGACTTGTGTCAATAATATCACTACTCGAGTCTTATCACATAGATGGATGATTAGACATATGAAAATTGTGTAAACACCCAAAGATATAATTGGCTGAAACTTGAAAGGAGGAAAAAATGGTTATTTAGTAATAAGCTATTTTTAGGGAACTTTTGGGTTCATAGGTCACTTATGGAAATGTTTGTAATTGAAAGTCCCTAAAACATATTTTTGAGACACAAATACCCCTAAAAAAAAAAGAGGAAATTTCTAAAGTTGCCAAACTTTAAAAACAAATTGAAATTCCTAAAATTGTTTCACGTCCCCATATATATGTGATTCTACATACAATCACAAAACAAGCCACCTCTGTTGTTTAGAGAGATAAACTTGAGAGAGAGAGAGAGAGAGAAAAAGAATGGACACAAGCTTCGCCAAATGTAACCGATCACGATCGCCGCTCGAACTAGCTAAGAGGCCATCTCAGTTTAGCAACTAGTCCAAACAAATTCTCACTTTTTCCTCTCTCTCTCTCTCTCTGGAAAACTAGAATAGATGTAGTTTTCTTGATTTGGACTCTTTGCAGGATGTGCAAATGTTAAATTCTGCAAAATCAATGTCTCAACGTTTTGGGAATTCCTAACCTTTAATACCGAACATACACCTAGACTGTTTACTGGATTAATACCTTTGAAGAAATTCTCAAACTAATACATATCTATTTAATTTTTCAAAGCAACAATTTCCATAACTTCACAAAGTAATGTCTTTGAAGTCACATCATCATTCTTTAAGAAATTTAGAATTATGAAATTTCTCAAACAATCCCAAATGGAAACTTGTATAAGAAATTTATCAGAATATCCCTATAATGAATAACATAACCTTCATTGGAAAATTTGTCAAAGTAGCCTGGTGAAAAATACCATGGCAAACTTTATTGGAGAATTTTTCAAAGTAGCCTGGTGAGAAATACCAAAGCCGATTTCATAGGAAAATTTCTCAAAGTAACCTGGGTAAGTATCCTGAGTTTCACATTTAATAATCGCAAACACCAAGCACAAAAGAGGTAATTTTTCCAACACACACACACACAAGAGAGATACAAATAAAATGACAAAATCAAATCAATTTTCAAAAAAAAAAAATCCATAAATGACACAATAAACGCATTCAATAATGTGTTCATACATATTCCATAACTGAAATACGTGATGCAAAATATAAGAAATACATATAACATCTCCAATATATCATAATAAGGACAAATTAGTCCAATAAACTCTCGTAAGGGATTTTTGACTAGAAAAAATTTGAGTAAGGGCTTTTACCATTAAAGTTTTGTGTAGAGGGATTTTTCACTAAAAAAAACTTAAAAATAAAAAATTAAAATAATGATAAAAATAAATAAAAACCAGATGAAAAGGCTAAAATCAAAGAAGCAATGTAAAAGATTACCAAAAAAAGAAAAAAGAAAAAAAGAAGCAGCAATGTAAACCAAAGTTGAAGTTAATCCTTATTTTTAAGATCTAAAATCTAAACAATAAGTCATTTGCATGTGTCAAAAACAAATGTATGTTCCGCATGAAGTTCATTTCTTTCACTGGGATTTGCAAATTGAATTTCATTTTATCAAACATTTCCCGAAATAATTATATACAAATTTTCAAAAAGTCGGACAATGGTACTGTTTGGGAAGGCAGAAAATAGTTTTACGTGAAAAACTGAGGTGAACTGTTTTAAACGTTCCAAGAGTTTAGGACTATACAAAAGCCATCATAAATTTTGTTCAAAGTCCTCCACTTATTTTGAAATATATAGGTGTTTGCTGTAATTTGCGCGGGTGTGCCAGAATCAATGGTGGTTCGGTGTGTGTATGTGTACGTGCAAACTAATTTCCTATACGCTTGTGTGAGTGATACACAAGGCTTGGTGAATCTAACTTCTAAACAGGGTGATTGTGTGTAGTGAGTAGGAAACTACCCTCACTGAAAGTCCTTTAGTAGAACTGAAGCGCACAAACTAAAAAGTGTCAAAGTTTAACAGGTAAACAATCACAAACGGTTTAATAAAACGAAGATTTTATTAAGTGTTTGGAAAAAATAAAACAGATCTAAAGAACAAACCAGAACATGCTGATTATCCAAAAGAACAAAAAGAAATAACAAAAAGGTAGACCTATTTGCTATGAAAGCTGAAAAACATAAAGACTTAAGAGTGCTTTGAATGCTTCGAATGTGCTGTATGAATGCTGTTTCGAGAATGACGCGGAGTCCTTTGCTTCGATGGCCTGTCTCTTATTTATAGCGGCCTTATACAATTTCTATTTGGACAATAATTCCTTGGCTTGCGCCCCAAATTGCTTAATTGATTGGCTGATTGAAGACCTTCCTTATCCATGACTCAATTGAATCAATCTCTTCAATTTAGGGATCAGACGCCTCAATCCAGCTGGCAACGAACAGATCCTCTCCTAAACGGACTCTTGTTTCCAGAATTCCCCAAAGATGACGACATCCTGCCAGCTGTAGACAACACCGCCTTCACCTCGGTCAATCGGCCTCATTACTGATTCTCCTAGATGAATCGGGCTCTATTGGTTTCCATGCCCGATTACCTTTCTTTAACCGCCCATGGCCAATCAGACTGTTACTTCCATCTTTTATTACGTATTGTCCGATTAGGCTTTCCGTCTTATATCATCGGGCTGTCAACGCACTAGGTTATGTTTCCCCAGAGCCCGATGATCCTTACCCATATCCAATCTTTCAAACCGGGCTCTACTCACCTTACCTAACATCTATCATCGGTCTCACGGCTATACCCGAGTCTGATGAGTCACTGATTGCTTAGCCCGGCCTCTCCTTCATTCTCTTCCACTTAAATCGGGCTCAAAAACCATTGACGGTTTTTGGGTGCAAACAATAGGATGGTTTAGTTCCAATCTAATGCAGCGCGAAAGAAAAATATTAGGGGATGAGATGGGCAACTTTTTTGAACCTGTTGACTCTCGCAATAATACCAGAACAAGGTTCTACGCCCATGATTCACCAAGAATACTGAGAATAGGCTTCCTCAATTTATGTTGATTATTAAATAAGAATGCCAGAAAAGAAAACACGGGCATCAAAAGTCTTATTGATTACTCAGAATAAGAAGAACAATTGGGCAAGAAAGAAAAAACTCTCAAACTTTTTTTTTTTATCAAACTCAACTCCATTTAAAAAAATTAAAACCTACTAAGAAAATAAACACTAATATCATTTTTTCTTATTGGCTCCCTAATTAAATACCCTAAAATAACATGAAAAACAAGTAATGACATTCTAAAAATGATCTTAACTTATATGGTAACCTATTAGAACTTAATTTCAGCATTTAGAATATTAAAAATAACTAAAAATCAGGAAATAAGCCCTAACTAAGAAGTGCATCCGAGCGTAAACTAATTCCAAAAATTACAATTAAAAGAAGATACATCAATATATATGGCTAGATATTGTCCTACATCGATAGCAATCTCATTTTTTATCTGGTTGGTACAAAATAAATAGCATAAAATTGGGCAAATAACCTTAAGAATGATATTAGATCTAACACAAACTCATATGCAATAAAGTGGTGATGACCAAACACTTGACTAAATTGAACTGATTTATTTGTATACAACTGAAGCAATTATGAGCCTTCCAATATTCCAGGAAATGAGTTTACAGTCACAAGATAGGTAATAAAATTTCTTCATCCTGAAGCAATTATATTGCATGTATGCTCTGTAACTTCTATTACAGACATTAACAAGATCAAAAACAATGTTGCCAAATCCTTTATACAATAATAAAATTGGAAATGGAAAATGTGCAGGTGACTCTAAGACTGCAACCCCTTTTCAAGAGATCCATAACCCTGTCAGCAAAGAATGATTCAGACTTGGCAGATCAAGCGATTAGCTTTGGTAGACAACATGAGTTTGCGGGCCTAACATGGTACCCAAGTCAACGCAAGGTGGTCTACCGAATCGATGATCGTGTTTCCTCCAACACCTCCGGCAATGGTCTTAATGACTTCATTGGATTTCGCTCCACCCCTTCATTTGTACTTGCAATCGTGAGATCCACAGGTCAGTTTTTATAGTTAGATCAACTATGGATATTTTTCTCAATTTCTTAGGCCTAGCTTGGATTGAGAAAAGCAGAGGAACTACAAGAGAAACTCATTAATTGAAAGAAGATAAGAGATCGAAGAGGGAATATGGTTCCCACCACCTTGTTTGGATTCACAAAACAGAAGAGAAACTAAAATTGGCTCTTCTTGTCTTACTTTCTTCTCCCCACTTCTCTCCATAAATTAACCTTCTATTCTCACTTAACTTAATTGGAATTAAGTGGAAAGGAGTTTATTTTCTCTCTTTTCCATCAACCTCTCTCAAGACTAACATGTTGTTATGCACTTTCAAATTAGTTGCTGACTGATCATGTTTGTTACTACTAAACAGAGGAGACTCAGGAATCAACTAGTGATGCTGCGGGGAAATGCATCAGCGCGAGGTTCCTTGTATCCGCAGTCAAGCTCAGTGCTTATGGGTTGACAAACAATGGTATTTATTTCATCTCTAATTCAACCCCAAAACCAAAAACCATGTTGTTTTTTTTTATTTATTTAGTTTTTTACTATCTAATTAGGCGGGCATAGGATAGGATAACATTAATAGACTATTTGGATCAGCTTATCAGCAACCAAAAATCACTTATTTGAGATTGTTGAGAGTTTTGAGTATGCTTAATGATACGTCCAGAAATATCCTGCTAAAGACCAACTGCCACGTCAGCAGAAAGACCCAGACTATCCGGGACGAGAGCTTGGGGCCCATACCTCAGAGGTCATCGGACGTCACCGCTCGGGATGATCGAACGGCCCGGGCACGAGGCACGGCGACTTTCCAGGAGGTGTAGCTCGGGCCGAACTTTCCAGGCAGTTTCCTTATGTGGCCAGAACTCTATTAAGGAAGAATGAGTAGATTCCTAAACCATTTGGAGGACTTTCCTTAATTTGTGTAAATCAATCATAATTGATTTATATACCATATCAATACACTTACCATGTAAGGGTGGACTCTTGCATCTATAAAAGAGCCCACTACCCTCTCTAGAGGGATCCCGAAATCAATTCTCTAAGCATACAAGCGATTAATAGAGAACTCACCATCTACACGCATACACCAGGCCGGTATTACTGGTAGTACCGCCCATCTTTATTGGCTCACCAGGCCCGCCGGTGATCTGCTAGTGAGAAGCGCACAGAAGCAACCGTGGACGTAGGTGTCACGCCCCGGATCCATACATATGAATCTAGGTTACGTGGCACGCCATCAAGGCTCAACAACGATCTATACGCAGCGGAAAAAGACTTTAAACAACCTTGAGTATGTAAAACTTTGAAAACATTGCCCTCCGAGTTGTAAAATCCGTATAAAATTGAAAACGTAATTATATTTCAAAACGAATGATTTTATGTTGAAAGGGGTCCCAAAGGTACCCTAAGAACCAATCAAAACCTTTTAAAAATTTCCGGAAGAAGTAGTAAAAGATTTCTGGCAGGGGGCATTTCGACCGGTCGAACGACCCCCTTCGACCGGTCGAATGACCCTTTAGCAGAATCCTGCCCAAAGCTGCAGAATTTGCTTAAGGCATCAAACAACCTCCACCAATACCAACACTCCAAACACATCACATTAAGCCAAACGTCACAAGCTGTAACAAGCTTTCGAAAATAAAGATTAATCTCACTAATCCATGAAAAGAGCCAATAGCGGAACAAGCTAAGGCTTGTTTGGCTCGATTCACAAAACTCTACCAACATCTCTTGAAAATCCAAATTTAACAAGTTAAGTTTACAAAACACGAACTTAAGAGTTCGGACCAATTCAAAACTAACTATAAGAAGTTTTGTTACATAATACAACATTTCTAAAATCCTTCCAAGGTACTCAATTCAAACAAAACATGATCCTACCTCCAATTCCATTATTACAACATTTGAAAGGAAACCAAACATAAACAAAAGGCGATCCCCGGCATTCCCACGGCCTCACCCTTCACGCTTCTCCTTTCCTTTCTTCAAACCTGCAATGGAGTACATCTCCATTGCTCAGCTATATGCTGAGTGCACAATTTCTAGCATATGCATATATGACAAATCATGCTTTAATCTCATAATCACATAACTAATGGTCTCTAGGGAATAAGTGCACATTCACCGATCCAAAGTCTTAAGACTCAACCATGACCCATGCCCCTTCGACATGTCACGTAATGCCTTTCTCGGCCAAGTGACCGTCGTCACTGCTAATCCTCCCCCTTCGAGAGGACGCCTCACGGTGAATTAGCACAAATCCCCCTTTAACCCACATAGGCACATAAACATACTCATTTAACACATATACGTGCTCGCGTAAAATTAGACATGCTTTTCACATTCAAGCGCGTGCATAATTAACGGGCCTAAAATTAACACATGGATTTTGCCCGGATCTCAATTCCGTCGTCGAAATACAAAACATGTATTTCACCTATATAACATAGGCTAGAAATTCATACCTCGAGCTATCGTCGTATAACTTTGAGGGAACGACAAGGAGCCCGATTAAACGTCAAATCTCCGATCCTACGCGAAACCTACAAGTTTAGACGCGTTTTCCCCAAATTTCCAGAATTAGAATTTTATAAAAACTTAGCCAAACACGGCCTAAAGACTATCAAAACGTAGCCCTTACCTTGGGGAGTTCAAATATGAAATTTGGTGAAGTCCAGTCGGACGAAAGGTCGCCGATCGCCGTCGCAAAGCCCGGAGAACTAAATCTCCCTATTCTCTCTCCTCTCCACTGATATTTACAAAGTTTATGAGAAATGAAATCTCACCCCTCTTCTATTTATAGACAAACTTCTCGGAAAACATGTTTACCTCCCCGCGAGTTCTCAAAACATCTAATTATACCTCGAAACGTCTCACACGTCTAATTCATCATTTCACGAGTGAAAACTATAATTTATAAAAGTTTTCGACTAAGTTCCGTTTGTCGCCGTAATTACGTTCCGAAAACTATTTTTCGTGAAATCTCTACACAACCTACCTTTTTATACAACGTGCCACTCACGTTCTCACCACAGTTCTCAAAATGATATTAACAATACCAAAATCACCAGAAATTATACTACACATGTATAATTACTATTCATGAAAATACCAGATAAGTCAAAATAACATTTAAATCATATAAATGTCATTTAGTTATGCCAATGCAACATGCCTTTCCATGTTCTCGTGTCCTCTCTTGACACCTTCCGAATCGCCTTTAAGGCCAAATACTGGGTTCTCAAAAGACACCCTCCAACAACTAGTGAGTCATCACTCACTTCCCACACGTTAATTAACGCAACCGTAAGCATGCCATGCATGCTAAAATGATATAAATAAATACCGCAGGAGCGGGTATGACATCCTCTCCCCCTTAAAAGGAAGTTTGTCCCCAAACTTTCAATACTGTCTCATCAAGCTGCAAGACTTTTCACATGTACTTCCAACGTTGGTCTCATCCAAGATATTACAATCTCACGAGGAAAATAAATCCTCAGGCTCTTAAGGAAAATAAATCCTTGAAGCCTCTGTCTCAACCCGATTGAAGATTCTCATCGAATACTAACAACACAGAACATCTCGATAAATAAGAATATCAATCCCTGAGCAGAACATAATCATTAGTCAATCTTGACATTAAAATCATATCACAACATCACAACGATGACCCACACAAGCATTCATTGTACTCGTCACGTCTTTTTCGAACTTTAAAGTTCATCACAAAAGCCAAAACAAAATAATAACTCACCTCACTTTTATCCATCCTTCTTTTCGACTAACAGTCGTTTCCAACACGTCCCAACTGGTTAACAACCATACACAATTCTTCATCTCGAAGTAATCAAAACTGAGTACTATCACACATTCATACACTGTCGGTAAGTCAATGCCTCAACCAACTATTTCATATACAATAAATTCCACCCCTTATTTTATTAATCGTGGAATACCCGTAGAACGATAACACGTTCTCAAACGAATCTCATTCCTTATCAAATTCCAATTCGGTTTAATCCAACCTCGTATTATAAGTCCAATCATACATGATTCGTAAGACACCTTTCAGATTCTCAATTGAAAATTTTACAACGTTTTACTTGTTCGAGGTTACCAAATGTCCTGAATCACTCTCAGTGACGTCAAACATATTCATCGTTCATCTTTCCCAAGTTTGTACTCAAACTATCGCTGATTGAAATAAAGGATTCATGCCTTACTCTTTCATTTTAAAACTTTCAACAAAATCAAATACATTTATCATTTATGTTTTAAAACAAATTGATTTAAAATCTCATATAACACTTTCATCTCTTTTTGCACATAAATGCCCCAATATCCGTAGTAACAATTAACATTGTTAACCAAAACTTGACTTAGTCAATCACACATGTACCAAAAGGTCCATCACGACGCATTTCCACACTCAGACCATACCTTGTTCCTGTCCCAAATCTTTGACCATTTATAGTCCATCTCATTTACATAATGTACGTATACTCTGCTTGTCTACTATCCTTTAGTCTATCAGTCCAGGTAGATCCACTACTATTTACGTAGTTATACGACTCCACGAGTCTATGGTGTTTCACTTTTACCTTTACACAAACCCATACCAATCGTACTCATGTATCTTAACTCTTACTGAGTTCTTGACAACCCTTTACACACTAAACGTATACTCTTCGTATAACATCTCAAGGCACTATACCTTACTCAACAGTTTAATATTTCATAACTCTGGTCAGCCTGACTTACTCCAATTCAGATTCTCTAATCCTTTATCTTTACTATTCTGATCTCAATTTTACTGTTCTCGAAGAACCTGTTGCCCCAGTATTCATACTATTCCCGTAATCATCTGAAGACCATTCAGTAATTTACCCTTCTCAAATAAGTACCATAGTCTCACTATGTTTGATAAATTCCTTATCAATTTCGAATTCACATACCTTTCGTGACAACGCTCAAAGTTGCCCATCCTCACTCCGGGTACTAATTTCAACCTATTCATAACTATTGTCTTCAAGTACTTTACACTTTAAGGATCTCATCAAGTTCCTGATCGCTCAAAATTTCAATCATTCATAACCTCGGGTTATTCCAATTCTTACATCAAAACTGAGTCCCCTTTCGAACAATACGCCCGACAACTCCCTTAATATCTTAACTTTCAATTACCAAACCCAGGTGCACAACACCTTACCACTTCTTTACTTTAGAAATTCTAATCCAACCTTATTCACATAGGACTTACTCGTTCAATAGACATCAATGCGTCTCCAGTACCAGACGTACCATATCATTCCACGATACTTGACTTCCCAAGTCCACTTGATACCTTATTACAAGCATTCAATACTACTTTTCTCATTTAAAACAAAAGTTAGGTTTTAAAATATTTTAAACATTTTAAAATTTTCTTAGGGGTGAAATCCAACATTCCTAAAACTTTCCAACTCATTGAAATCCGGAACAACTGAGATGGCATTCCATTGCATCCATCAATGTTCTCTAACCGCTTCACAGTTCCACTATCATACCCGATACATATTCAATGTACTACTAAGTCTTCATCCCACTCGTGCCGTTCATGTTCATTTACTCATCAAAGCTTCATATCACCCTTTTTAACTGGACTTACCCAAAGTCCCTTGCTTATCCATTTCCACAACTGTTCTTGGTCAGTATCGTAATACTCATCATACTCTGACCTCCTGTTGACAACTACTCACTTTAAACACCCCAACAATGTTTTAAAAGTATTACAAGATTCCCATTTTATTTGAAATACATCAATTTGCAATAAAAGCATAGATTAGACCTCTTAAAACAACTTTACAGTGGTAAAACAGCCCAAGGGCAAAATGGTCATTTAGAAAATATGATTAAATTTTACATCAAAAGATAGCTCTTTGAGTCCCGGTTCCAACGCAAGAAACGGCGCGCGAATCCGAATTTTCTACAAAGAGTTATGCTTGTTTCCGTAAAACTCGACGAAAAAAAAAAAAAAAAGTTTGCGAAAACACTGTTTGGATCCGAGGGACATTCGACCGGTCGAACTGCCCCTTTCGACCGGTCCAAGTACCCCCTGGACCATATTTTTCTCACTTTAACATCTTTAAAAGTCCCCAACCTTACAAGGCATTTGGGGCTACTTCCCAACCACTTTGGAACCACCCAAAAGTGCTCGAAGACATCGAAAACTCACCGAACTACGCCTGGTTCAGGGTTATCTGCACTAAAACTCACTATAATAGAGACTTCTCTATAGGATTCCCCTACCAAGATCCCCTTATCTTCATGATATCCAATATCAATTTGATTTCTCCGAACCTCTTGTCACGTTCAATCAATCACACGTGTCTTTCACATCAAGTCCTGTATTCCTACATCCGTTGTTCTACCTCCTTTGACAAACCACACCTCAAACCCCAAGAACTCTTATCCTTATTCATTTCCATTCCTTATTCTCCATCAAGGAAATTCCGAGATTTCTCCTCCAACCTATATCATCCTTATTGCTACAATCATACGCGAATAACCATCAAGTCTAAGAAACTGAAGTCTATGCTCGACTGAGCTTCCATCAACTGTAATTTCAACTATCCCAAGCATACTCTATCCTTTTCATTCATCTTAGGTAAATCCTCAAATCCTAATCTTTCCACTTATACCATCAATCTAGTAGCATCCTCTACCCCTCCTTATATTGCTACTAAATCCACTTTGGTGCCACAACCATTCGAAATCAAGTTCAGTTGAGAGATTCCTCAACAATCACAATAGATACCATAAGATAGGTTGAGAGATTCCTCAACCATCCAATACATACCGTAAGATAGGTTGGGAGATTCCTCAACCATCCAAATCACTTCAATACCGTACAATAAGTTGAAGGATTCTTCCACTACCTGACATACACCGTTTATACCGTAAGGTAACACCATAATATAGCCCCGTAGGATCACACCGTAAGTTAACACCGTAAGATAAAGTGAGAGATTCCTCACCTACCCCATACATGGACAATACATGTCGTCGGACTATCTTTCTGTCGTAACACCCAACTGTACATCTCTACTTCCTCACATTCCGACATTTAACCCATGCCTGAACCAGAACTCTTATCAATCAATCTCAATCCCAAAACTCAACTACAACAATCACTTTTCATTTTCTATATAAAATATGAAGAAATCTCTCCTGACCCTCACTATTCCAACACCGTTCTCGGATAGCTCCCCCAAAGGACACTCGTCACTATCATGGAAAACATCTACCGATTTGATCAAAGATCCATTCATTTTCATTCAGAATTTCAACTATTTGTCAAAATCAAGATATCATCTCTCCCTCGTATCACACCACAAGGTCTATGATAACCCACAGAAAACTTCATCTCACCACACGGTTCCACGTCCGCATGATTCCACCGATTCACAGATGCACTATGCATGTATGCCAAAAACATAACCATGTATGTATAACAACATACCATAAGCATCAAACATCTCTACAATATGTGGATGCATTCTAGAATATGTGTCAATTCACTCAACACTCCACTCGACGTCGAACGTTCCCAAGTTTTGTTACCTATTGCTCTGATACCACTAGATGTCACGCCCCGGATCCATACATATGAATCTAGGTTACGTGGCACGCCATCAAGGCTCAACAACGATCTATACGCAGCGGAAAAAGACTTTAAACAACCTTGAGTATGTAAAACTTTGAAAACATTGCCCTCCGAGTTGTAAAATCCGTTTAAAATTGAAAACGTAATTATATTTCAAAACGAATGATTTTATGTTGAAAGGGGTCCCAAAGGTACCCTAAGAACCAATCAAAACCTTTTAAAAATTTCCGAAAGAAGTAGTAAAAGATTTCTGGCAGGGGGCATTTCGACCGGTCGAACGACCCCCTTCGACCGGTCGAATGACCCTTTAGCAGAATCCTGCCCAAAGCTGCAGAATTTGCTTAAGGCATCAAACAACCTCCACCAATACCAACACTCCAAACACATCACATTAAGCCAAACGTCACAAGCTGTAACAAGCTTTCGAAAATAAAGATTAATCTCACTAATCCATGAAAAGAGCCAATAGCGGAACAAGCTAAGGCTTGTTTGGCTCGATTCACAAAACTCTACCAACATCTCTTGAAAATCCAAATTTAACAAGTTAAGTTTACAAAACACGAACTTAAGAGTTCGGACCAATTCAAAACTAACTATAAGAAGTTTTGTTACATAATACAACATTTCTAAAATCCTTCCAAGGTACTCAATTCAAACAAAACATGATCCTACCTCCAATTCCATTATTACAACATTTGAAAGGAAACCAAACATAAACAAAAGGCGATCCCCGGCATTCCCACGGCCTCACCCTTCACGCTTCTCCTTTCCTTTCTTCAAACCTGCAATGGAGTACATCTCCATTGCTCAGCTATATGCTGAGTGCACAATTTCTAGCATATGCATATATGACAAATCATGCTTTAATCTCATAATCACATAACTAATGGTCTCTAGGGAATAAGTGCACATTCACCGATCCAAAGTCTTAAGACTCAACCATGACCCATGCCCCTTCGACATGTCACGTAATGCCTTTCTCGGCCAAGTGACCGTCGTCACTGCTAATCCTCCCCCTTCGAGAGGACGCCTCACGGTGAATTAGCACAAATCCCCCTTTAACCCACATAGGCACATAAACATACTCATTTAACACATATACGTGCTCGCGTAAAATTAGACATGCTTTTCACATTCAAGCG
Organism: Hydrangea macrophylla; assembly: GCA_033977485.1. NCBI lineage: Eukaryota > Viridiplantae > Streptophyta > Magnoliopsida > Cornales > Hydrangeaceae > Hydrangea > Hydrangea macrophylla. Next base: position 3,705,060 of record CM066996.1, read on the forward strand.
CGTGCATAATTAACGGGCCTAAAATTAACACATGGATTTTGCCCGGATCTCAATTCCGTCGTCGAAATACAAAACATGTATTTCACCTATATAACATAGGCTAGAAATTCATACCTCGAGCTATCGTCGTATAACTTTGAGGGAACGACAAGGAGCCCGATTAAACGTCAAATCTCCGATCCTACGCGAAACCTACAAGTTTAGACGCGTTTTCCCCAAATTTCCAGAATTAGAATTTTATAAAAACTTAGCCAAACACGGCCTAAAGACTATCAAAACGTAGCCCTTACCTTGGGGAGTTCAAATATGAAATTTGGTGAAGTCCAGTCGGACGAAAGGTCGCCGATCGCCGTCGCAAAGCCCGGAGAACTAAATCTCCCTATTCTCTCTCCTCTCCACTGATATTTACAAAGTTTATGAGAAATGAAATCTCACCCCTCTTCTATTTATAGACAAACTTCTCGGAAAACATGTTTACCTCCCCGCGAGTTCTCAAAACATCTAATTATACCTCGAAACGTCTCACACGTCTAATTCATCATTTCACGAGTGAAAACTATAATTTATAAAAGTTTTCGACTAAGTTCCGTTTGTCGCCGTAATTACGTTCTGAAAACTATTTTTCGTGAAATCTCTACACAACCTACCTTTTTATACAACGTGCCACTCACGTTCTCACCACAGTTCTCAAAATGATATTAACAATACCAAAATCACCAGAAATTATACTACACATGTATAATTACTATTCATGAAAATACCAGATAAGTCAAAATAACATTTAAATCATATAAATGTCATTTAGTTATGCCAATGCAACATGCCTTTCCATGTTCTCGTGTCCTCTCTTGACACCTTCCGAATCGCCTTTAAGGCCAAATACTGGGTTCTCAAAAGACACCCTCCAACAACTAGTGAGTCATCACTCACTTCCCACACGTTAATTAACGCAACCGTAAGCATGCCATGCATGCTAAAATGATATAAATAAATACCGCAGGAGCGGGTATGACAGTAGGTCACCTTGTTAACGGGACCGAACCACATACAAATCCTTTCTTACCTCATTTTCTGTCCAAATCTTTCTTACCAGTTTTTGGCATCATCAGTTTGGCGTCGTCTATGGGAAGAAACATAGTCTTCTCATCAAAAAAAATCTTTGACTGATCAACATGCCGCCAAAGGGGGGTAAAAAAGCAGCTAATTCCTCGGGGGTGGTCTCAATTTTTAAATCTGCATCAGACGAAGTGTTGGACCAGCCTGGAGGAAACGAGCCATCACGGGTCGAGCATTGGCAATCACAAACGGCACAATTGATGAAAAAAGGTGGCCTCAGGGGACCTTTTCATTAATTACAATATTTTGTACAACTAGGGGCAGTTTTAGTAGCCTCCCCGACAAAACAAACTGAAAAAAAAAAAAAAAAAAGAAGGAAGAAAGCTTTCAGGTCCCTTTGCCCTTCAGAGCCTTAATCTCCTCTTCCATGGCCGCCATCCTGGCCACTAGCTCTTAGACGGTAAGCTCCAGGGCATGAAAGTCCACGTCCCGCATGACGGAATCCGTTTGTAGAAGAGCACTCTGTTTTCCCACCTCCTGCAGGCGAGCTTCCAAATTGGCAAGGGAGAGGCCTGTCCAAGAGCTGGGCACATGAGACCGGCCGGTGCTTCCAGCCGACTCCTCTTCGGTTGAGATTGGGATCCTTCCCCAACCGCCTTTTCCTTCCCCTTCCTGGACGGGCCTGGTGGCGGGCTCGCGTCCCCAGACGAGGACGAATCACCGCTAGTGGACAGAGTAACCGGCCCCTCAGGCGGGCTGGCCCTGCCCGTGGCACGTGCGCCGGAAGCCATGGACCTGGTATAGCGGCGTGACTCGGATGCAGCCGCGGCGGGGGCCGTAGAGAAAGTTCCACCGCCTACCTCATTAACAGGTCCCCCTACTAAGTCGAAAAACATAAGGCCGGCCTCGACTGCTCGGTTAATCACCTCCACATTGGCAATAGCGGGGGCAATGCTGCGGAAGGCGGCAAAGGACGCCTTGCAAAGTTCGGGATTGAAGGCTACAGGAGGGTAGAGAGAGGGGTCCACCAGCCAGTTACCGGAGACAACGACCCAAGGATATTGATGCCAGTTCTTGTTTGGGAAGTCCAGACCCTGGATAAGATTTTTTCCCTCGGCCCCGGGGCGTAAGTAAGGGTCCCCGCAGTCGATGCCCAAGATGTAGCACCTAGCGATGTCCACCGAGCGGAGGAGCAACCCAAGTCGCTGGTTCAGCACCGATATGCCCCAGAGAAGGCGGGCGACATTCGGACGGCACCTGGACAGCAGAAAGCGCAGTCCCTGTAGCAGGTCACAGAAGGAGACGGGGAAAGGGAAGCGTAGCCCCACTATTAGCAGCAAATAGCTGCTAATAATGACTGAGGGAAAGGCCACCTCCTCCCCTTCGACGTAAGGGCAGACCCCGACATCGTCAGGGATTTTGCAGTGGAAGGCGCTGAGTCCTTCGTCGGATTTCAAGTCAACGTGAGAAGCCAACGGAGAGAAGTCTGGGTAGTAAAAACGGAGGAGAAAGAGCTCGGGAACACTTTGCTTTCAAAAAAGAAAAAACCGCTCAGTAGGTTCGATCGTCAATCTGCAGTGAGGTATGGAATGAACAGGTGCCCCTTATATAGGCACCATGAACAGCTCAGATCAAAACTGATCGAGCGGTTCATGCGCTATCCCGCCGGAACTGTCGCTTCGAGTACATGGGGCGTCGCCTCAAAAGACATGGGCATTGAATGCACGACGTGATGGTTCAGTTGCCGCACGAACGATTCAGTTACTTCAACGATGGCGACGTTGGATCCTAACCAGGCCAGTAATCAGTGGACACGTGGCATCTGGGGCCCTCGATCCCGCATGGTCACCGCTCGGTCGGTACCCCGACGAATCACCCAGCCGGTCCCATTCCGAATAGAGTCTCGGTCTATTACCGAGCGGTATTTCGGAAATATTCTTAATTTTCAAACTTCATTCGATGAGACATCACATCAACTTCGAAAATGGGGGGCAGCTGATATGTCCAGAAATATCCTGCCAAAGACCAACCGCCACGTCAGCAGAAAGACCCGGACTATCCGGGACGAGAGCTGTCATCGGACGTCACCGCTCGGGATGATCGAATGGCCCGGGCACGAGGCGTGGCGACTTTCCAGGAGGTGTAGCTCGGGCCGAACTTTTCAGGCAATTTCCCTATGTGGCCAGAACTCTATTAAGGAAGAATGAGTAGATTCCTAAACCATTTGGAGGACTTTCCTTAATTTGTGTAAATCAATCGTAATTGATTTATATACCATATCAATACACTTACCATGTAACGGTGGGCTCTTGCATCTATAAAAGAGCCCACCTACCCTCTCTAGAGGGATCCCGAAATCAATTCTCTAAGCATACAAGCGATTAACAGAGAACTCACCATCTACACGCATACACCCGGCCGGTATTACTGGTAGTGCCGCCCATCTTTGTTGGCTCACCAGGCCCGCCGGTGATCTGCTAGTGAGAAGCGCACAGACGCAACCGTGGACGTAGGTCACCTTGTTAACGGGACCGAACCACATACAAATCCTTTCTTACCTCGTTTTCTGTCCAAATCTTTCTTACCAGTTTTCGGCATCATCACTTAACAAACTTTTTCACAATTTATTTTTTATTTTTTAAAATTGAATCGATTTTAAAGCTAAACAAAGGTAAATTTGAAGTAGCAATTAGTGTTTCTTTTTCGAAAATCCATAAAGATAAATTTAGTTATTCGATCCAACAGCAATACCAAAGTACTGACTCTTATTACATTTCACCTATATATTTTTAATTGTTTTAAATTAATATAGGCCACGTAATTAATGCATATATGCATTGTGTAGACAAAGATATATAGACCAACACATCTCAAAATAGTATAAAATATAGAGTTAATTAGTAATAAATCCAATCTACTCTAAGCTTGTTGTAATTGACCCAACCCATACAACATTTTAATGATAGGTCCATATATTTATTTAGTGACCAAACTACCCCTATGACTCATCAAAAGAATCATTCCCATTTATACTCACCCAAAATCGAGGGTTTTTAAATTTTAAACACTAAATATAGATAATATATATGTATATTTCATCTTCTCCAACGTTTCATACTCTCTCTCTCTCTCTCTCTCTAAAAAAATGTACTACATATCAATCGATTGTCCACCTCCCTCCAAGAACATATAGGGTTCTATATTCAATTGCAAGCTAAAAAAACTTCCTAGGCGTCCAAAAACGTGACGGTGAGGCTCTGGCCGTACGGCTCTGACTCGAGGACCAAGATCACCGTCGGATCTGTTCTCTGTATCATCACCGTCGGCGCTAGGCAGAACCCTGGCGAGTCCAGGCTGAACTTGATACAGAAGAACAAGGCCATGTTCTCGATTATTGTGCCCCAACTTTGCGAAATACTCGCCCAATTCGATTTTGGTGATTGTTTCGAACCCGGTTGATGTTTTGACTTATGATGCTTGGAAGCTTTTTGGGTTTCAACAACAATGGCAATACTGGATCTGCTCTCTCTCAGTCTATACAATGGAACCCGATTGTATATTATGTTGTGGTTCAAAGGTTGTGATCCAAAAGGTTGTAGTGTAAAATTTAACACTCTTGTTCTTGCTTCAAAAGTTGTGATGTGAAACTGTATAATATGTTGCAGTTCAAAGGATAAGGTTCAAAAGGTTGTAGTGTAAAATTTAACACTCATGTTCTTGGTTTCACATGTTATGGTGCGAAATTGTATATTATGTGAATGAAAATTGTGATGTCAATGAAATATTGCAGTCAGTGTAAACTGAATGTGCAAATGAATTTGTGATAAGACAGTGTTCCTTTTGTTGAATAACTCGAATATGAGTGCGAAATTTAACACTTATATTCATTCTAGTGTGAAATTTAACACAATTTGTTTTTTGGTGATGGTGATGAATGACTGTTAGATCACCCAAAAATGGTGAAATACGAAATTAAAAAAGATATATGTAATATTAGACAGATTCTAACGTATAAAGCCCTACAATCATGGCATTTAGTAACTTAATTTTGAAAATATATGCAAGATTTAGTAACTTCTCAAAATAGATTTATGAGATTGAGTTTAACCGAAATATACATATCAGCATTATATATATATATATATATATAGGTTAGGGGTAGATTAGTGTGAACTTTTGCACTGTCAAATTACACTACAAACTCTAAACATTATATATATACAGTGTGAACTTTTGCACTATCAAATTATACTAGTATGAAAATCATACTGATTTAGATACATTCTTCGATAACTTGCAATAACACACTGTGTGTTCACTGTCTGATGAATGAATATTAGATGAACATAGAATGGTGAGATATCAAACTACAAGATGTGTATAATATGAATCCTACAATTATGGAATTTTGCTATTTCCAAAAAGATATCCCTAATTAATGGGATTGTGTATAACTGAAATACTTCCTTAATATATGTATATATTTCTTATATACGATTCTGTATATATAGGTAAGGGTAGAAAAGACATCTAATAATTCTAAAATAGAAAAATTTGGACTAATCTCTAACAACATTTACAATTATAGGGTCTATCATTGGGAAGTACCAATTGGTGGGTCTATTACAACAAGCATTAGTAGAATGGAATTTTCCACTAAATTTTTTAAAATATATCCAAGTCTTCCCATTTCATATTGTAGAAATCTTTAAGATGGAAATTAAGGACAAAAGGCAATTTTACAGACAATTATCCTTAATGAAGGATACCTCTTAAAAACGTTGAAATAAAAGAATTAGGTTATCATGCCCCTTCTAATACTTAAACATGTTCGTTAAGTGCCCTTTTGTATGTGGTTTTTTGTTTTCCGTTTTTGTTTTTTTTTTTTTTTTTTTTTTTTTTTTCTTCTGTTTCTGAGTTCTAGCTCATCAATCTTGAGAATAAAAAATAAAAATAAATCAGAAATTAAAAACCAATACTTTAGTGAATGGGACCTAATTATAACAACTCAAGTTTTGATTTGATACAACTAATTTAAAGCATTTCACAGATAAGTGGTACTACGCGAATAAATTAAATATTTAATTTTCATACTGAATTAAATAGGATACAGGTTGTAGTTTAAAATTTTTTGTTGTGATATCATTCAAAAACTTGTCCAATTGAGCTTTTTCCCAAAACCATGTCATTCGCATTGGAACATTTTAAAAATTAGTAGTTGAACTCAAGTCTTATGGTCCGACTTTTAATACATTCCCGTGATATTAATTTTAAATGGAAATTTTAAATTGCATGTGCGTGTTTGAAACAGGCATTGCCTTCACAGGCTACCCAGTAATTGGGAACCAAAACCGCCTACAATCATCTGGAACATGCCTAGATAGTCCTAAAGATTCACTTTTATCTGCATGTCCATGGGACTCTCGAGTTAAGGGACTCTTCTTCCACCAAACGACATTTAGCTTAGGCTTGTCCAAAGTCAAAAGCTTCATTGAAGACGTACAAAAGCTAGTTCAATTAGAGCCCAAAGCCATGTGTGGCCTAGAACTCTATGATGGTGTCCTCATGAGGTATGTCAAGGCTTCAAAAGCTTACTTGGGCAAACAAGAAGACTCAATCGACTTTGATTTCACATATTACAGAAGCAAAGACCCCATGGAACCAAGGCTTTTTGAAGACATAATCGAAGAGGTTGAACAGATTGCGATTTTCAAGTACGGAGGGTTACCGCATTGGGGCAAGAATCGAAATTTGGCTTTTGATGGGGTGATCAAGAAATATAAAAATGGTTTGGAGTTCTTGAAGGTTAAAGATAAGTATGATCCATTAGGGTTGTTTTCTAGTGAATGGACAGACCAAATTCTTGGTTTGAAAGATGGGGTAAACATAGTGAAGGACGGTTGTGCTTTGGAGGGGTTGTGTGTATGCTCAAAGGACATTCATTGTGCCCCAAGCAAGGGCTATTTTTGTCAACCTGGTAGGGTTTATAAGGATGCAAGGGTTTGTACTCGTACAAATTCTGTTAACAGGTTTATAAGTATTGTAAGTTAGGGACTGTTCGGAAAATCTAAATATTGGTTATGTATTTGTTCCTAATAACAATGTTTTATGTATTACATTTTATATATGCCTTTCTATCAAATAGAAGTTCATGTTGATCCAAATAATATCACATATCCTTAATGCTTGCATAATAATATATGAATTTAAGTGCAAAATACAATATCCTGGGTTCTTGGGGTAAGAATAGAAATTTGCTGTAATGCATTACGAATTTGTGGAAAGGACTCAAACATCTTTGAAATCCCTATAAAACAATCTCAGAATCCACCACGGGGCTTGAAATCTACCAAGAACACACAAAGATCACTCTTTGAGAGAGAAAATAATAGGGTGATGCTATCGCCACATTATTGAACCAAAGCACTCCATAGTACCACTCTTAAAGCATGTGGTACCATGAACATCATGCATTGCATGTATGGTACCACATGCTTTGAGAGTAGTATCATGGAATGGTTTAGTTCAATGATGAAGTGGCAATAACAATTCTCAAATAATGTTATTGATAAAGTTTATAAAAGTTGTATAAACCTAAAGATAAATAAGTATTTATAATACTCTAACGGCCCGTTTTGTTCGCGGATTATTCTAGGTGGATTCTGCTTATCATGAATCATTAATTACATTCCAATAATTACTTTACTATAAATCTAAATGCCTGCAAAGTGTTTGGTTCATCAATGGAATCTTAACTGGATTTAGAATCTAGTACTAGTTGGTTGGGGCAAGAAAAATGAAATAGAAATATGTATATAAATATTTTTTGAATCATAACACAAGCTTAATTGTCTTCTGAAACATAAGACATGTATTCACCTCTAATATCAATTGAATAAAAATTGATTACTCACTCAAAATGTTGCAAAATTATGTCTATAACAAAGTTCAATTTTTCTCCTTTGCATGATTGCTACTAAAGTAATAACTTCCCCATTTACAATTATGAATTCTCAATTTTAGGGCCCTTTTTTTTATGCCAATGCAGGTCATTAAAATCCATGGGAAGACTTATTCATATCAATAACCAAACAAAGCCTAGCTCAGCTCGGTATCCAAACAAAGCACACAAAGAGAGACACACAAATTGTTTCCTGACCTAACACATACCCTCACATATAAAGGCCAGTTTAGGTATTATAAAAATATAAAATCAATATCCCAATAATATCTGAGAATGTCACCTCCAATTTAGGATTTAAAATCTACTATGTTTTTCACATTTGCGTGGATTCTAAATCCAGTGGAACCCAATTGTGTAAATAATCCATGAACAAATAAGAAAAAATACAAATATAATTACCTGTAATCTTAGGGTGGAATCAAAATCTATCCTAAAAATCCGTGAACCAAACGGACTCTAAGTCTTAAATACAATAGGAAAATAAAATATTGAAGAAAAAGGCATTGAAATGAATTAAAAGACTTCTAAAACTACAAAACTACTTAATTCGTGTATCTGTTGTACCACGTCTTGCTCGAGTGACTGCGACCTCGCTTGAGCGACTTTTAATTCTTTCAACTCGCATGGGCGACTCGATCAAGTTAGATTTCAGTGTGTTTTCTCACACAAGTAACCAAATTGGGTGGATACCTTGACCCATGCTCGCTCGGTCAGCTTTCTTCCTCGCTCAAGTGAGCCTCTGCCTTTTCCCATCTTCTTCAAAACTCTATGCAACTTCCCCTACATAATATTGTTATGTAAATAGGCCGAGAGGAGGTGAATAGGTCCAGTTGCCAATTATTGTCTATTTAAACATTATTCAAGCAAACGAAACAATTGTAATTGTTGACACGAAATAAATTTGTGTGCTCTTGTGATACGTTCAAGTGTAAATGATCATGATAGTAAATCTGGTAAGACTAGGTCGATCCCACAGGGAAGGTGACGAAGTACTAACTTAGACTAATCTCGAAATAAAAAGTAAAAATCAATAATTTAAATGAAATGTAAAACAGAGAGTTGTACAATTAACAACTATAGTAATGAAGCAATTAAAAACTAGCAATTTAACTAACAACTAAGCAGATTTTAAAATGGGTTTTTACTCTATAATAAAGAGGCGTTGGGATCACACAAGTCCACAATGACCTAGCCATCTGCCGTGCACATTCATTATCATTCTAAAGAGTACATCCCTCTTCAATATTCCATATTTTTCTAAAGATAAAGAATCAATAATCATTACATGACCGGGACTCCATCATCACATTTGATTAAAAATACTTAAAAGACGGCTTAAAACAATTGTTTCGACTCACGACGGCTTAAAACAATTGTTTCGACTCGCACCCTCGGTGTTAGCAATCAAGATAATTTGCAAAAGTCATTGAAGAAAAGGCCTTAAGGCTTTAAGTTTAGAAACTGTCTTGACAAACTGAGCTTATCTGGACAATTTGATAACACATCTCAAAAACAGAAAGTCATGGAATACTTTAAAGGATCATCTCAGGAATTTACATGTTCGATCGATCGAACTGCTCTCGATCGATTGAACTGCATCATCCTTCAATCGATTAAAATGTCTTCGATCGCTTAACTTTCCTCTAGATCGATCGATCAAAATATCTTCGATCGATTGAACACAAGTATTCTCTGCAGTGCATGGCAGAGGTTGGAGATCATTGTTTCATCGTGATCTCCCAACTACTGAACTACTCAGACATGTTTGTGATTGCAGAAAATAGATTTTTAACGTCAAACATATTTAAGGCTATGTTTGGTTTGGTTTTAAACATCAAAACTATGAAACCTATGGATTAAAGTGAACTAGCATGCAAAATCTATGGTCTAAACAGATTAAAACTATGAATATAACTTGCAGAATATAAACAAAACTATAATATAGAACCTGGAATGTGAAACTAATATTAAACTCTAAGAAAAATTAAACTTGTCTTGAACTTCAAAGTATTAAACCTACAAAACAATGAAAAACTCTCTGTCTCTCTCTATAAACTGCTACAATAAAAGTTGGGCGTCCTTTTGGACTGTTTGCAATGCATATTTATAAAGGAAGCCTAGCTAGGCTAGGGTTGTATTACGCTTTCTGTTGCGCTGCCCACAAAATTCTGGTAAAGCCATGTCCGATCGATCGAACTATGTTCGATCGCTTGAACTGCACATTCCTCAAGCGCTTGAGAAGACTTAGATCGCTTGAACGCTCGATCGCTTTAGAGTTCTTCGATCGATCGAGGTCTTCTTTTCAATTTGGCAATGTCTTCTCTGCACCTTGGCTTTACCCTTTTTTTACAATTCATTCCTGCTCATGGCACACAGCATGTCTGCACAAAATATGGTCTAAAATAACAGAACTCATCATAGATTCGTCTCATTGTATCCAGACATGCATTGTAATGAAACTGCAGATAAAATGGGGAATTGTAAACTAAATCATTACATTTTCGTATTATAATGCAGATGTATTCTACAAATACCCCTGGTTGTCACAACCCCCAACTAGCTTATTGCTAGTCCCTAGCGATAATTCAAAAATAAATAGACAAGTAAATATGTACTACAATGACTAAGAAAAACATAATAAACTAAAATAAACTAACCTAAATAGAAGGGAAATTCCTAACTCACTTTCACAGGAATCGCGGTTGCATTTTGCTCATGCAACAAGCAGTTAAACCCCTAGGTTCCCTCTAGTGGACGATCTCGTGAGAGTTTGCATTGAATATACCTACAAAATTTGCATTTTAAAAATTAGAAAGATAAAACAACTTTGAAAATACTTTTTCTCAATCAACTGTAAACATTGCTCTACAAGGTTATATTATTCCCAATCAAACCATGAAAGATGTCAACATGTTCCTTATGCCACCAAGATAATTACATCACATGTATCACATTCACGCATCCTTGTGTGTGTGGAGTTAACAGTTACTTATCAAACCTTTTTCAGAGTTATTTAGACTATCGCACTTTTAGGACTTGTAGGTTCGACTCAAGTCTCACATCAATTTGCACTCATAAAAGACATCTCTTAGAAACTAGCATAAAAATGACTACTCGTCGTATGAAAGCTTTAATATGAGTTAATGGAATGGATACTAGTGCTTTTCATACTTGACTCTTGAAAAACGGACGTTTTAGAGTGTATAGTCTGACGAATAGAATACTACTGACCAGAGGAGCAAACTAGCGTGGATAGCTCAATTTATACCTACATGTTCAAACCAAATTGTTTAGAATCTTTAAGACTTTGTTTAGATTTTACGTATGGTAGATAAAATGAATAGGTGGAAATACGCATGTCGTAGCATGTGATGGAGTCTATCTTTTGTCACTTTACTTTTTCGAAGCTCCAACCATCTTCTATTTTTTATACTCTCTTTTCTTTTCTTGACTCCTTCATATTCAATTATTTCATTTCTTCCCTTCTCTTTTTGATTTTTTTCATTAAATTTTTTTTAAGAGCAAATTCCCATAACGTCTTCTTCTAATCACATGCTTCCACGGTTTAGTCATATTGAGTAAACAATCAGGTTCATTGGGGTCAAGGCATATAATCGGGAGTTTCTTATTTGCATAGAGGCATTGGCAGCATTTAAGTTATATGGAGTGAGAAATATTAGGCATTTGAATGTAAGTATATATATTTGTACAAGATAAGGAGTAAGAATTGAAGGCTTAATTCATTTTTTTAACTTTGTAGTTTTTCACATGCATTTCGGTGTTCATCGAGTGTTAGTTGGTAATTCCTGAATGTTCTCCACTAACAAGTGGCCAAATCAAGAAGTGATGAGACTTTAACAACGCATTTCTATGCATAAACAATAAAACAGCTCAAGTTTATGTGATAATCCCCTCAAAAACAAAGAATGGTTCAAAAGGTCACTAAGGGTCATTAGTCTCTACTACTCATTCTTTGAACACTTTAGTCATTTTAAACCCCTTTTTAGGTTCTCTATGTAACTACCAACAAGTGTGTATGGTTATCGGATTCATGGATGTTAAACATGTGCAATCATCCTAATGTGCTAGAAAAATGCGTAAACATAATCCACAAAAGGATGAGAACAACATGAATGCTTCATTGCATACTAAATAGCTAAATAGGAAAGAAAGTTCGCAGTTATTCTATCTTTAAAGTTGAAGTTTCTTTTTCTTTTCTTTTTTTTAAATTATATTGAAATTGTATGTTAGGGTGTTATGTGTGAAGCGTGCAAGTGAATGTCTATCTACTGGGTGATTTTCAACAAAGTAGATAGATTTCACCTGATTGTTAGCAATAGAGCAAGCAATAGCAGTAGCAACTTGTTTAAAGGCATACAATCTCCAAAGACCAGAATCAAAAGATATGGCAATAGATAGCCAAAATAACATGGTCTAGAATTAACACAACAACCCATCACTGTAATGTATATAAACAAACATAACTAACAGGGCAGTGACTGAGTTGTTAATATAGAAGTAATAAATAGGGAGAGAGGAGAGAAGACAAAATAGAATAAATATAGCAAAAACTCTTGCTCGCTCATCTAGAATATCCTAGTCAGCCACAATCAGGTTATCATTAGTTGGATCTGAGGGATCGATCTGAGATGTAGTCTTATGGATGTCGGTAGAAGGAGCGGCACTCCTATCTCCACCCTCACTAACCACTGGATCAGTCGCCGGGTCACTCGCGGTCACAGTAGATGGTGTAACCACAATCAGAGGTGGTGAAGGTGGAGGCTCGAATCTGGGAGGCTGAGCCAATGATGAGGATAGAGCACCAGTAGGTGGAGCAGTAGGTGCATCGGCAGATCTGTTTGGGGGTGGCGGTGTATGGAGGGACTAGTCAACTCCAAGATGTAGCAATATCAGATCCATCTTGCCCTCAAGTTAGGCCATAGCCTGGTTAACCCTCTCCTCATGTCGTATCCATGCCTCTTTCTTGTTAATTAACATCATGTAAATGTTCTGAAGAGATACAAATGATGACTCTCCCTTGGCATGCGATCTCTGTCGGATCTCGTATCTCTCAACTTCAATAACAGGGTCAAACTCATTGCCAGAGTCGTGCTCCTCAGCATCAGAAGGCGTCCCAGAAGCTCCGTCAGTATCGGTACCACTTGCTCTCCTCTTCTTTGTCCCAATCTTTGCCTTACCCTTTCTTTTTTTCTTTTTCTGTGCGACAGAACGACATGTCACCGTCTTTCCAAATCGACTAGATGCAACCCGGATCTCATTAGTAGCCAAGGGGAGTAGACCTGACTAGGCAATGACCCGATAAATGGCCTATGCACCCTTGAGGTGGTGCTTGGTATCCATATAATGGGTAGGCTGTATTATAAAATCAAAGTAGAGTCGAGGTAAGATGACCCTCTGCTTCGTCCCGATGTCATAAAGAACTTTGGCGTACCAAGGTGCCAACTTCTCATGGTAGGATGTCATTAGAATGCAATTACACAACGAAGGTGATAATTTCTAGTGAGATGTTGATCCTCTATAAGTGATATGCCATTCCATCGCAGAACGGCTCCCCCTGTAATCTCATGAGCTATGGTGGAGGGCGAAATCTCTGGGGTACCTAGCAGCGGTGTGAACAAATACAGTCAGGCACCTCAAGCATGCCTAAAGTGGTGGTAACCATGGCCGGACTAAAAATAAACTCCCTGCCACGAAAGAAGGATCAATAAGTGAATGGTGTGGGTGGATCCCGGATCATAGTGGCATAAGCCTCGCAGATCCACGAAAGATTGACCCTCTTGGCATGTGTCAGCATATCGAACCAATGTGGCATAGCTTGTATCTTTGTTAAGAACCAAGGGAAAGATATCCAAACGGTATCCAAAGGTCTCTCGATCATTACTTTTTGGGTTTGAAAATAGCGGGTGAACCATTGATGATTGAGGGCATTTCAAAACCCGTGGGCCAGGACTGGATTCGGAACGAGGAGATCAAATGCCTTCTTTTTGTGATAGCATGTAGTAGGATTCATTATGTGGAAGCTGGAAGAAAGAAACAGAGAGAAATAATCAAAATAGTGAAGAAAGAACAAGAAATTGTCTCTTTAATTGTTCGATCGATCGAGATTTCTCGATCGATTGAACTTGGGTCAGGCTCTAGCCCAATTCGATCGATTGATCGATCAAACACAGCATTTCAGCGGACCAAACGAGAAATTGTAGAAACAAAAACACAATCAACCAAAAAAAAAAAAGATATAGAATGAACCGAAATGGTCTTACGACCAATGTGGGGGTACCCCCTCTCATTCTAATTACTCTAATCATAGGGGGTTCATGGAAGCCTTACCTCGATTTTAGCACAGGGGAGAGGGTGGGATGATGATGATGATGATGAAGTGGTGGGTGATCAGGACCCAATATGGCATGTGTAGGAGGCGCCTGGGAGGGAGGGAGGGGGAAGAAATCACCCCTGTTCTCTCTCTCTTCTTTGAGCAATTGAGTTCGTGTGAGAAATGAGGGAGAGTACTGGAGATGCCTCATTTAATTACAAACTTCGAGCGATCGAAAACGTTTGATCGATCGATATAACATTCGATCGATCAGACAATGTTCAAGCGCTTGGTGATGAAAGACCTCAATCGATCAAAAAATGTTCGATCGATCGAACATGAAAATTTTAGAATCCCTGCTTATTGAAGACCCGTTCACCCCCAACTAACAAAAACTGAACTAAATATATTACAATAATAACAGTTGACACACAGTATGTAGAGCTAGAAATACTCATCATTTAAATATAAAATTTGTAAAAATTCATAGATATAAACTTTTATAGCATTCGATTGCAACATTAACCACCTAGTGGTACTTAGACCTTATTATAATTTGAAACGCATACTAAAACTAAATAACTTGAAACTTCTAGGACTACACTTAAACTCTCTAAAATGAAGAACCATAAGCTAAAGTTGGTCACTGATTCTTCAATTGGAATGATCGTCTTCCATAGCTGTATCATCATAGTACTCTGCCAATTCCTCGTTGTTGGAATCCCAGGTGGATCGTTCCCAGTCTCAGAAAGTCTAAAAGTGTCGAGAATATCATCTAGTATGGCTGGATTCTCTAAAGAGCTGAATGTGCACATGAGAGGGGATCTTGGCGATCCCGGTAGAGACATAGATAGAGGAGTAGAACTCCTCAATTGCTCTCCCTCCCATGGCAGAGTACCAGGGGACCACGTGGGTGCCCTATGAAATAAATGATGTGGAAGGTACACCGATGGAGCATTGATATTCATAGTGATATTCCTAGACAATAAAAGGAAACAAATGAAAAATTAGACTAGAAAATAAGGGAATAAAAACAACTGAAAAAGAAACGATAACAAGATAAAGTGTGACTTTGACACAACCTCACTATTGGCATGAATGCGTTGTGTGCACTAGCTAGCAGAGGGCATTAAATCCTATAAAGCAGGTAGCTTGAGTGCACATATAGATAGGGAACCAATGCAAGAACCATAAAATCATCAGCAAACATGAATACGGTGTGCTGATTCACAACCATGACATCATTTAAGTCATTGATGTCCCATTGTTGCCACAATTCATCATCTGCAAGCTTTAAATCATCCTCTTCCTCGTCCTCCACCTCAGAATCAGAGGAAAATATCATATGTTCGAAGGGGTTGAAGGCAAGAAGGGCGGGTGGAATGCAAACATACCCATGGGATAAATCAATGAGTTCGTCTGGCCCTGGCCCTTCAGATGGTGAAAGGAAAAATTCAATTTCTTCAACTGTCCAGGGTGGATTTAGGAACTCCGGATCTCCCCAAGAGCCTAACGAATAGACTGGCCTAGCGCCTTCGCTATCACTCATGATCAAAACCTATAGATGAGTATAAAATACGAAATAGTGGATTAAAGTTCGATGTCACACACCAAGAGACAAAGCAAAACAAAAACACATGAAATGAAATAAAGTGCAAAAATAAAAAATTACAACAATAGTTTTAGGTACAGCTCTTGGTGTTTTAAACTGAAGAATAGTTGGGCTCATCCAGTTGGACGTACTCAACTTCAGATTGAAAATTTTCCAAAAACGACTTGAACCGTTGGCCGTTAACTTTAAAGCTCGTGTTATTCTTGGCATTGGTCAGCTCAACTGCTCTGTGTGGGAATACCAATTTAACCGCGAATGGGCCTGTCCACCTAGAGTGGAGCTTTCTTGGGAAGAGATGGAGTCGGGAGTCGTACAATAGAACTTTTTGCCTTGGCTCGAAGGATTTACGAACCATTGTTTGATCATGACGAGCCTTCAACCTTTCCATATACAACTTCACATTATCATGCGCATCTCTGCGTATTTCCTCAAGTTCTGCGAGTTGAAGTTTTTTTAGTTGTCCTCCCTCTTTAATATCAAAATTTAATGTGTGTCACCCAATAAGTGGCTGCATGTTTTCTCGTATACTAGTCTGTACGGGGACATTCCCAGATTGGTTTTGAAAGCAGTGCGGTATGCTCACAGTGCATCAATCAGTTTATAAGCCAATCTTTTCTATTATAGCTAACCGTTTTTTCAAGAATGCTTAATTTCTCGACTTGCCAACTCTGCTTGCCCATTTGTCTGTGGATGGTAGGCTAAGGGAATTTTGTGATTAACCCCATACTTTTTGAGAAGTGACTCCAAGGGTCTGCTGCAAAAGTGCTTGCCTTGGTCACTAATTAATGCTTTTGGGGTCCCGAAACGCAAAAGAATGTTTTCTTTTAGGAAATAAATTATCGTTCTGTGGTCGTTTCACCTTGGTGTTATTGCCTCTAACCATATCGAGACATACTCCACAGTAAGAAGTATGTATTCATTTTGGTTCGATTTGAGAAAGGGACCCATGAAATCTATGCCCCAACAATCATATGTTTCTATTATAATAATGGGTTAAGGACATAAAATTCCGTTTCGAGATTGTGCCAAGCTTTTGACAGCGTTGGCATAATTTGCAGAATACATAGGCATCTTTAAAGATGGTTGGCCAATAAAAATCGCTATGTAAGACTTTGTGTGCGGTTTTCTTTGATGCAAAATAGCCACCACATGTTTCGGAGTGTCATGAAGCCAAGATAATAGTTATATCCTCATTGGGTACGCATCGTCAGATGGCCTGATTTGCACAACATTTAAATAGGGTATGGGTCATCAAAAAAGAAGTGACGAGCGAACGTGAGGAATTGTTTTTTGTCATATACTCCCTTTGTCCCATATTAAAAGTCTCTTTTGGGAATTCCAACTTATTAAGGGGACAACCTTAGTTTTGGTAAGATTTTTAACTTTCCAATATTGTCCTTTTTGAAATTCAAAATTATAGTTTCACATCAAAAAAAAAAGAAAGGGAAGAGTTGGATATAATAAAGGGCAAATTTGGAAAGTTGTATTAAAGTACTTTGACTTTTCAAAGAGGGCTCTTAAAATGGGAAATCAAAAAATGGCATCAAGGACTCTTAATATGGGACAGAGGGAGTATTGACCAATGTTCAAAGGTTTCTCCAACTACCAGATAATTCACGACATCTGCATACCAGGGTGAACTAGACATGGCTAGTAATTGCTCGTCCGAAAATATGGCTCTTATTGGTACCTGTTCAATTTTATCTTTGAGGTTATCCGCAACAAGTGACCTGCCACTACATTTTCTACTCCCTTTTTATCTTTTATTGTTAAGTGAAATTCCTGAAGGAGTAGTATCTATCAAATCAGTCTTGGTTTTGCATCTTTTTTGGATAGTAAATATTTTAGGGCCGAATGGTCTGTGAAGCAGACTATTGGTGATCCTATCAAATAGGCACGAAACTTATCCAAAGCAAAAACTATAGCCAACAACTATTTCTTAGTGGTCATGTAATTCACCTGAGCATCATTTAGAGTTCGGTTGGCATAAAAGATTACATAGGGCTTGTTATCTTTTCTCTGACCTAGGACTGTGCCTATGGCATAGTCACTTGCGTCGCACACCAATTTGAAGGGTAAACTCCAATCGGGAGTTCGTATTATTAGTGCGGAGGTCAAAAGCTTCTTTAGTGTATCAAAAGATTGTTGGCAATCATCTGACCACTCAAAAGGTGCATCTTTAGCGAGCAGTAGACAGAGAGGTTGGAAAATAGCACTTAAGGTTTGAATAAATTGTCGATAAAATCCTACATGTCCCAGAAAAGAGCGAATGTCTTTGATTGAGCAGGGGATAGGCAAATTTGAGATGATATCGATCTTAGCCTTATTGACCTGGATGCCTTCAGCTAAAATAACATGCCCGAGTATGATCCCTTTAGATACCATAAAGTGACACTTTTCCCAATTAATATTAGATTTTTGACCTCACACCTTGAGAGGACTCTTTTCAGGTTCTCCAAACAATTATTAAAACTATGGCCACACACAAATAAATTGTCCATGAAGACTTCAAGTATTTGTTTGACCATGTCACTAAATATACTTAATATGCACCGCTTAAAAGTAGCAAGTGTATTATAAAGGCCAAATGGCATTCGGTAGTAGGCGAAGGTACTGAATGGACAAGTGAACGTTGTTTTCTCCTAATCTTCCAGAGCTATTTTGATCTGAATGTAACCATTGTATCCATCCAAATTTTAGTAAAACTTGTGTCCTGTCACTTTTTCCAATATTTGGTCCATGAACGGTAGTGGGAAGTGGTCTTTTCGGGTCACAATGTAAAACTTTCGGTAGTCTATGCACATTCGCCAACCGGTTGGGACGCGCATTGGTATCTACTCGCCATCTTTATTTGGAATAACCATTATGCCTGCTTTCTTTGGTACTATATGGGTCAAACTGACCCATAGACTGTCAAAAATTGGATATATTATCCCAACATCTAGTAGTTTTAAAACTTCATTTTCCTCGATTTCTTGCATATTGGGATTCAAACGCCTCTGCATTTAACGTGATGGTTTAGCGTCTTCTTCCAAGTAAATTTATATGTATAACTGGATGGCTTATGCCTTTGAGGTCAGCAATAGTCCATCCCAATGCACCTTTATGGCGTTTTAACACTTAAGTGAGTTTGTCCTCTTGCTCCAAATCTAAAGCAGCTGATATGATGACAGGGTAAGCTTTGTCAGTTCCTAAAAAGACATATTTGAGTTCCGTAGGAAGCTCTTTTAATTTAAAATCAAGAAATTGTAGATTCGAGGGTATTGTAAGTTTATTTTTGGAGGCAACAGCTCGTAGGGTGCTACCCACAAACACTTAGCGTGTTCTTCTTCAATGGTATACATCATTAAACAAGTCTGATTAAGGACTGCATCCTTATTGGATTGATAAAAAGGATCAAATTTTGACACTACAACCTCCATCGGATCTTTATAATCAACAAATTCAGACTTGTCTTCTACAACTATTTCGATGAGGTTAACCTCTTCCTCATCTTCATATTCTTCGGGTCTAGAATTTGAAAATATTTTTATGTTTAATGTCATGTTCCCAAATATTATCTTCATAATACCAATTTTGATTCGTATTGTGGCGTCAGTGGTGTTTAAAAATGGATGTCCAAAAATTACCGGTATTTGTGCACATGGATTAGCAATGGGCTCAGTGTCTAAGATCACAAAGTCTACCGGGAAAATAAAAGTGTCTATCTGCATGCTGACGTCTTCTAATACCCCTCTTGGGTATTTCACTAATTTGTCTGCCAATTGGAGATCAACTCGGGTTGGTTTGAGTTCACCTAACCCTAATTGTTTATATACGAAATATGGCAGTAAGTTTACACTCGTTCCTAGATCGAGGAGTGCATTAACGATTCTTTGATTTCCAATTCGACATGAGACTATAGGAGTACCAGGGTCCTTAAGTTTTGGAGGCAGTTCATTTTGAAGTATTACTCTTGCTGGGCAAGCAACATAGGCATGCTTCTATACGTTTTGCTGCCTCTTGACCATGGATAAGTCCTTTAAAAACTTAGTATAGGAAGGTACTTGTTTGATTGCATCAAGGAATGGAAGGTTTATTTTAACCTGTTTGAACAGTTCTAAAAACTCCTGATTTTTGGCCTCATTTTTGTGTTTTTTAAGTCTTTGAGGACAAGGCATAGGAAAAGGGCATTTTGGAACTTTTCTATTAGCGGGTTTCTTTCCAGGCCTTTTTTCTATTTCCTCTACTTCTTTTGGAGCTTCTTTCGTTGGTTATAAAGTTTCATTTTTGGTAGAGAGCTCCTCCTCTTCACCAATTCATCCTCTACTTCTTCAATGGTAGAACGAGGCATGTCTTGCCCAATTATCTTTCTACTTCTAATGGTAATCACAACTTTAGTGTGTTCCTGATTATTGGGCCATTGTTATGCCCCTTTAGATTTGGAAGTGGTTGAGCAGGAAACGTTTCTCCCGTTCCCTCTTACCTACCTTCCATTCTCTCTAAACTTGCAGACATTCTACTCATCATTTGTAATAGTTGCTGCGTAACAATTGCATTGGAGAGTGGGTCTACTTCTTGTACCTTTTTATGAGTTAGTACACAGACATTTGAGGGTTAAGCTTGATTTTGATTATTAAATCTGTTTTGTTGGAATTGTTGGGACGACCTACTATGTTGACCTTGAAATTGATTGTTATTGTATGGCTGTTGTTGATATTGATTTTGGGTCCCAGCATCATTCTTCCAATCAAAATCAGGGTGATTCCATCTGTTATTATAATTATTGTTAGATTTGTAGTTATTACTTTGATTGTAGGAATTCCTTGCTCCTCTATACCCTTACATGGCATTCATCTCCATGGGGTTTTGTTCTCGGAAATACGGCACATTAGGACAGTACGGGGTAGTGTGTCCCAACATATTACATGTGCCGCAAGGTTCGTCAAGTAAAACCTGCCTAGAACTCTCTCCTTTTATTCCCAACTCTTCCACTTTCCTAGCTAGCTCCTCGTATTTTTTCATTAGAGCATCCTCAGTTTTTAATTGATAGATACTCTTATCATCTTTACCTTGTGTTTGAGTTCTCGAGACATTTTCTTGGTTGGTCCATTCATGGGAATGTTCTCCTAACCAATCGAAGTGTGCCTCAGCCTCTTCGGTATTTTTACTCAGAAACTCGCTTACACTCATAGTTTCTACTAGTAATTTAGTTTTTCCATTAAGTCCTTCAAAGAAGAAGTTAATTGTTCACCTTTTCTCATACCCGTGATGTGGGCATGAAAGAAGCAAATCTTGAAATCACTCCCATGTTTGAGTGAATGTTTCATTATTTTTTTTGTTTATATGAGTTAATTTGTCGTTTACGATTAGAGGTCATGTGTGCTGGAAAGAACTTCTTTAAGAAAGCAGCATTTAGTGCATGCCATGTGAATATAGAATTTGGTTTAAGGGTGAGCAACCATGCTTTTGCTTTATCCTTCAGGGTGAAGGGAAATAGCATTAAGCAAGTTACATCTACAGGACAGTTTTGGGAGAATGTTTTACAGACAACCTCAAAATCCTTAACGTGTTAGTAGGCCTTCTCGCTTTCCATCCCATGAAAGGTTGGAAGGAGTTGAATCATTCCATTGCGAAATTGGAATTCGCCTGTGTTCGGGTTGTATAAGTTCGCACAAGGGATGCAACGAATCATGAATGGGTACAACCCTATTATCACCACGTTCACTCTCATTGTCAGACATTGTGATAGCGTTTGAAGGAGTAGCTATGGGATTGATTGAACTAGAGGAATCAGATGAGTATAGTGGGTTGCCAAAAATACCTTCAATGGAATTATTGGACATGATAGGGAAAGATCCTAAGAAGATTTTAATCTAAAGAACTAGAAGAAAAAGAAAAACTAGAATTAGGTGAAGATAGAGTGAGGTAATCTAAGTAATATCTAGTCGCTCACCCCGGCAATAGCGCCAAAAACTTGACACGAAATAAATTTATGCGCTTTTGTGTTACATTCAAGTGTAAATGATCATGCAAGTAGAAAATCTAGTAAGAAGAGGTCGATCCCACAAGGAAGGTGATAAAATACTAACTTAGACTAATCTCGAAATGAAAAGCCAAAATCAATAATTTAAATGAAATGTAGAACACAGAGTTCTATAATTAGCAACTACTGTAATGAAGCAATTAAACTAAACTAGTAATTTAACTAACAACTAAGCAGATTTTAAAACGGGTTTTTATTCTGTAATAAAAAGGCATTAGGATCACATAAGTCCACAATGACCTAGCCATCTGCCATGCACATTCATTAATGTTCTAAAGAGTACATCCCTCTTCAGTATTCCGTATTTTTCTAAAGCTAAAGAATCAATAGCCCTTCCTTGACTGGGACTACATCATCATATTTGATTAAAATTAAATAAAAAACTGTTTAAAATAATGGTTTCGACTCGCACCCTCAATGGTGTTAGCATTCAAGGTGGTTTGCAAAAGTCATTGAAGAAAAGGCCTTAAGGCTTTAAGTTTAGAAACTGTTTTGACAAACTAAGCTTATCTGGACAATTTGATAACACATCTCAAAAATAGAAAGTCATGGAATACTTTAAAGGATCATCTCAGGAATTTACATTTTCGATCGATCGAAGTGCTCTCGGTCGATCGAACTGCATTATCCTTCAATTGATCGAAATCTCTTCGATCACTTGACTTTCCTCTGGTTCGATCGATCGAAATATCTTCGATCGATTGAACATAGGGATTATATGCAGTGCATGGCAAAGGCAGGAGATCATTGTTTCATTGTGATCTTCTAACTACTGAACTACTCAGACATGTTTGTGATTGCAGAAAATAGATTTTTGACGTCAAACATGTTTAAGGCTATGTTAGGTTTTGTTTTAAACATCAAAACTATGAAAACTATGGATTTAAGTGAACTAGCATGCAAACCCTATGGTCCAAACAGATTAAAACTAGAATATAACTTGCAGAACATAAAGAAAACAATGACATGGAACCTGGAATGCGAAATCGATATTAAACTCTACGAAATCAAACTTGTCTTGAACTTCAAAGTATTAAACCTACAAAATAATGAAAAACTCTCTCTCTCTATAAACTGATACAATAAAAGTTAGGCGTCCTTTTGGACATGTTTACAATGCATATTTATAGAGGAAACCTAGGTTATGGTTGTATTACGCGTTCTGCTGCACTGCTCGCAAAATTTTGTTAAAGCCGTGTTCGATCGCTTGAACTGCACATTCCTCAAGCGCTTAAGAAGACTTAGATCGCTTGAATGCTCGATCGCTTGAGACTTTTTTGATCGATAAAGGTCCTCTTTTCAATTTTGCAATGTCTTCTCTGCACCTTGGCTTTACCCTTTTCTTGCAATTCATTCCTACTCATGGCACATAGCATGTCTGCACAAAATATAGTCTAAAACAACAGAGCTCATCATAGATTCATCTCACTATATCCATACATGCATTGTTATAAAACTGCAGATAAAATGGGGAATTGTAAACTAAACCATTATATTTTCGTATTATAGCACAAGTATATTCTACAAATACCCCTGTTTGTCAATTGTGAAGGTGCATACCAATAATAATCCAATCACACAAGTACACTAAATTTACATGAAAACTCTTTTCAGGAAAACCAAAATACTGAACGAAGAATCCACTGTGAAATGGAACTTACAACTCAACTGGACTTTGACTAGAATCCCTCTGAATCGCTAGTCTGTGTACACCAATGCTTAATCTACAGTCTCCATTTCATAGAAGAAATTAGATAGCCTAGCACTACTTTTAAAGCTCTACTCACAAACTTCGATATCGCACTAATTGTAACACTACCAACAAATCACTCTTGGTTGTGTTACTAACCCTCATATTTGTAATAAGAGGTTTTTTAAAAATGTTACAACAATTAGTCCAAATTGCAATATGGTAAACTTCATTGACACATTAAAAATAAAGTCTGTATTTTTATTTCCTATTTTACAAGTCTCTGAATCACCGATCTACACTTTGAAGTTACAAAGATGAAGATATCAAGCTCAGAGTCATCAGTTTATGTGTTATGGTAAGAAGACTGATTGACATATCCTGGGTTGGCTCACACACTCACAAAAGATATTTTCATATATAAGATTAGTTTAAATATTTTACTTATGATATAAAAATATTTTAAGTGAGTTAAATATATTTTCCTATAGTAAAAATGAAGTAAACAATAATATTTGGACATAACCGTTTGTACGGCTCTAGGGCGATCAAATGGTTGAACGTCAATTTTGACATAAAGGAAATAAAATCTATTTAAGAAATGTACAGGTGTTTGCTTGTGCCACAAGGGCATTCAAACGATCGTATGTATTTCAACCTATTCACCAAACCTATAAATATAGGACCTCACTTTGGAGAATAGACTTACCTTTTATGCAAACTAGAGAGCTTTATAGAATTCAAGAGTATTCTAAATGCTCTCTATATTCAATTTTAATAACCCTAGGTTATTCCCTTATTAGAACTCAGGGCTAGTCGTTCATTAAGAAGTGGTTCGTTGGTGAGACTGCAATCTGTGTGACACTGAGGCTTACGAAGGAGCTGTGAGTGGCTATTCCAAGAAGAAGGAAGATTACATAGGGAAGCGTTGAGTGATTCATGACTGTGATTTAGTGCAACTCTGGTTCGATCTAAGCTCATTGTAAGTTTTTCAGTATTCATTCACAAGTAGAAATTAGCCTTGGGTGTGGCTTTTACTCGGATTGGGTTTTCCACGTAAACATTATGTGCTCTTGTGTTTGATTTACAGTCCTCTTTACACAAGCACAAGTTTTCACGTTAGTCACAGATCTCTTTTTTAGTATAACACAAACACAAGAAAAAAAATCCTAAATGAATAAACAATACAAAAGCACTGCCATTGGAACTACAAATACAAATTTTCGACTGACTGTGTGAACGCCCAGAGTATAAAACGACCGAAAACACCTTTTTTAGTTGATAAAATGTCACACCCAAAATTTAATTACAAATACCAATATGGTTAAGGTATATAGTGAAATTAATGAAGCTATGATGGTATTAATATTTTAATCACCAATGTCTGCAAATAAAACGTTTGTATTTCATACTGCAACTTCCTAAAGGGAAATCTTCAATGACATTGCTTTTTATTCTAAACATAAAGGAAGTAAAATAAAACAGACGATCTTGATCCTTAAGTAGCCATTTTCCTCGGGTCTCTTCTCCTGTGCTTGTCCCTGTAATTTTTATTTATAAAAATAATGAGTTGTGGGCCCAGTAAGGATCTAATTTTATTTTTGAAAAGAAAAACTTTATATCAATATTGGTAGTTATGCATATGTACCTCTATTTAAATCAATACAACTTAAATAAATTGCAGAATTAATAATGCATTTACCAGTTGCATGTACAAATTATACCTGAGTCTTAAAATCCTGTCAAATAAAGCACGTTCAAAGAAAATATATAAATTAAGCACATAATGTTTATCTCATTAAGGCTATAGCACCCCAGCCCAGCTCGAAATGTGTATAACACCTACCAACCCAGCTCGAAATTTGTAGTATATTAGTGCACTAAGTGTGGAACTATCTTAGTATCGGCCTCCTCCAAACAGACTATTCAAGTCTCATATTTTCAAGAAGGCCTCAGCCGTAACTGAATGCAAGAATTAAATAAGTAATATCCTTGCATTAAAATAATCTGAATACCTTAAGATGTAAAATTAAATTAATGTAATGATGAACAGAATGATTTTAATCATGGTAAAAATTAACAGACAATTGTAAGGTATTAGTTCCCCCTTTTAAGTTTAACTTGAGATTCTATTTTAAGTTTTAATCCCAAACAGTCCTTAGATGTTATTTTCAGATATCAGAAGGAATTTCACCATTGGTAATATCGAAATAGAATGAAACTGATCAATCTTAGCATTGAGCTATACTAATCTGATAGAGATATTATTTATATTCGCTTAGGCATTTTTCAATGAAAGGGCTATGAGGCTGGATGTTTGGTGAAAAAACTTTCAAATGTGTTGGCCAGGGTTTGAGACCTTTCATGGTTATTTTCTTATAACACCAAAGGAAAGAGGAGAAGAAGGGGGGGGGGGGGGGGGGGGGGGGATAAAATTAAAGGATTGCTAGTGCAAGATATTGAACCCACAACCTGGAGGGTTTGGACTTAATACCCAACACACTCTGTCAATTGGTTTCATTCGTTCCAAATATGCCCAATATAATTTTATGTACTATTAATGAAAGCTACTAGTATGAAAAAGAAAGAAAACAATAAAACCAACAGCAAAATTCGAACTTGGGATACTAATCTGAGCAACCATCTAAGCTGACCATTCGGCCAACCAAACTTTCAGTTCTCATGCTGCCAAAATAAGTACATATACATAATTATTGAACTGACCCAGTCCTTACCAAAAACTCCGGCGACGGTGCCAGAAAAACACTGTTACTAAAATTTTATAATTTCTTGCTCATTTTAATCCATTTTTGATGTCGTTTCTTTCAAAATGATCGTATGGACCTTGGCAACACATCCAAATGCCTAAAACTTAACAAAAATAAAACTCATTTTGCGTACCCATTTGACCCAAATTCTGACTTCACCATTTTCATCAACTAAAGAACTTAATATAGTCAAATATAGGTTGGGACATAAAATCCTTACCCCTTTTGGAGAGAACCGAATATAGCAAGGCCTCTTAGTGTTCTTCTATATTTTCTCTTCCTTCTTCTTTGCTTTCCCTCTTTCTCTTGCTATCACTTTTTCTCTTTCTTGGATTTATAAAATGCTGTTGATATTGTGTACTTATATAGGCCTACCAAACAACTTCTCTCTCTCACTTACGTATTATTGTACTTAACTTTATCTAGAGGAATCTCAAAGTTGTGGTTTACATTTTAACAAACTCTCTTCCTAATGATTACAGATTCTTGCTTACTCAGCTTGTGCCAATCCAAAAGTTGCCAAATTCAGCCACCTTCTGCTTGGAGTTAAGGCAGGAAGCTTCTTTTACTAGCTTCCTAGGTAATTTGATGTGTATCTGTTTACTTATATATACAGTCCGGCTCTAAAGAGGGCGCCCTCTTTTTATTAAAGAGAGGACTTCTGTTTTGGCCGTTGAATCGTGTTTTCATTTAGGGCAGTTTTGTCATTTTACAATTTTTAAACACAATCTGACGGCCAATACAGAGACCCTCTCTTTAATACAGAGAGGTGGCCCTCTTTAGAGAATCTTTGCTTATATATATATAGATATATATACTGTGTATGGACAACAATTATCCCCTACAACTTTTACTTCTTCCCACTCATAAACTATTAGTCTAAAATAAGACTAGTAGGGGCCCACTCACTTTGTGGGTGAAAGTTAAAAGTAGTTTCTGTGTGAAATGTCTATGGCATTCTAGTCTATTAGAAAGAAAATTAATGGTTTTTGTATAATCATTGATAGTAGAAAAAAATTTCATGGTATCCCTCACTTTCCCTTTATAATGTGTATAACTATATATAGGTATTATACTATTTATTTATATCACTAACATTTTTATTGCTATAATCTATTTATTTTATTTTTTTATTTTTTTCATGGATACTACATAAAATGTAAAATCCCATAATTTATTTAAGGATATTTTGGTAATTTTGACCAATGTGGGTCTTGATTGGGAAAGTGCATTTATTTTACATTTATATTTTGTAATTTTGGTATCACTAGCAGATGTTTTGGTCACATGTGGGCATATATGTGGGTATAAATGCTTGTGTGTGTGAGAGAGAGAGATATAACCTAGCATAGCCCCTATCCCATCAACTTTTAGGTAGCTTCTCCCATACACCTCTCTCTCTCTCTCTCTCTCTCCTTATCTTTTCTTTTTTTCTTTCCTTTGGTTTATCTCTATACCTCTCTTTATCCCTATTAATATTTGGAGATTCAAAACCCCATTAGAGCTTCCATCTTCAAGCTTTCATTTGGAGCATTTGCAAGCATTTTTGGAGCTAGCTTATTAGAGACTAAAGTGATTCTCTACTCAAGGGCTTTCCATTGATTCTTTCCTTCCTCTCGTTCGACCCCATTTGTACTGATTCTTGAACAAAGAGCACTTGAGATAGAATTTATGATTCAAAACCCCATTAGATCTTCCATCTTCAAGCTTTCATTTGGAGCATTTGCAAGCATTCTTGGAGCTAGCTTATTACAAACTAAAGTGATCCTCTACTCAAGGGCTTTCCATTGATTCATTCCTTCCTATCGTTGGACCCCATTTTTACTGATTCTTGAACAAAGAGCACTTGAGATAGAATTTATTATCTTAATGTAATATGTCTTTGTTTCCATGCTTTGATAAGTGTAGGTGAGAGATTTAGTAAATGTTAATCAAGTTGTGAGCTACTTTCTAGATGCTATTAATTTGCCTAATTACTCTTTATGTGTCTACTTGAATCCATGACAAAACCTATATACCTATTTGAGTTTCTATGATTTAAAATGCTAATTAGGACTATAAATCTCTTTATTGCTTTAAATGGTAGTTATACTATTAAGATTTCCATGTTAGCTTATTTTGAATTCCATGGACTGCTATGTCAAATCTTAATCTTATTAACTTGAAAATTACATTATCATTGCATAATTTCATTAGTAGCATTACATTATTGGTGATTCGGCAATACATACATAGCATTTGCTTGGGACTTGTATCAATAATGTTGAACTCCCCAATTTAGATGGATATTATTTGTTATAAATTTCGGAGGTGGGTGTGAGGTAAGGAAATGTTGTTTGATCCTTAAAGCATTCGAAAACGTTAATCAGATTCGACTAGCTACCGAAGATTGGTATTCTACATTCACTTATGAGTGGCTCACCATCCGGTGTTGAGTGTAAATGGTTATTGGGACATGAGTTGGGAACATTGCAATGTTTGGCCTTTCGTTTAATTGCATAGCCGTGGTGGAGACTTCATTATACCGTATGTCATTGTATGCATTTAAAGAGGATAGTGCCTTTTTACAGTACTTTCTACTAAGCCGTCGCGCTTAACGATAGTACAAAACTAATTTTATTTTAGGTGACGTTACTAGGGCAAAGCCCACGATTAGTCGACTCGGTGAGCTCTTTTGAAGACATCCCTTATGGGGTCTGATTTTTTAAAATGATTTCATTCACATTGCTAGAATTTAGGGAATTGTAATAGATGTAATTTAATTCATAGACATTGATTAGATTACTGAGCTTACATGTACATCCCCTTATCTTTTGTATATATCCAAACTCAAATCATGTATATTGATTTCATTGTAGTTGTTAATCGGGCACCTGTTTAGCCCTTGCTTTGGTACTCATTCAGTTTTGAACCATGTTCTATTTGGATATATAATAGGACATCTAAGTCCCTTTTGAATATGGATATATATTGTGGATATAAAGAAAACCTCAAACACTAGGACTTTCTTCAGGATTCGTTTGTACCTCGAATTTGTTGTGTTGATTGTATTCTATCCATGTTTGTACTTTCTTAAGGGTCATTTGTACTTTCTTTAGAATCCGTATGTACTTCGAACTTGTTGTGTTGGTTGTGTTCTGTCCATGTTTGAACTTCTTAAGGGTCACTTGGACTTTCTTCAAGTTGATTGTGTTCTGTCCATGTTTGTACTTTCTTAAGGGTCACTTGGACTTTCTTCAGGATCCATTTGTACCTCAAATTTATTGTGTTGATTGTATTCTGCCCATGTTTGTACCTTCATAAGGATCACTTGGACTTTCCTAGAATCCGTTTGTACCTTGAATTCCTAGTATTGAAAGATACACACTGCCTATGTTTGTACCTTCTTAAGGGTCATTTGAACCTTCCTCAGGAACAGTTTGTACCTTAAAAACCTTTTTGTCTTCTCAAGGTTCCTTTCATTTAAAACTTTAAATTTTTTCTCCTTTTTCATTTAGGGGATCATATATGAATTAAAACCTTTATTTCAAAATGTTTTAAACCAAGACCATATCGGTTGACCCTCTTTGAACCATTTTGTCCCCATTGGGTCAATCCTTGACTTGTTGGCTTTTCTTTGGAGTCCATCTAGGATTCCACTATGCTTCCGCGCTATTTGAACAGTTCACGTAGGATCATTCTCCATCTTTTGCCATTTGGTTTGACTTGTTGACTTAGCTCCTGTTATGATTTTCGGGGCGTAACATAAA
The DNA here is from genome assembly GCA_033977485.1 of Hydrangea macrophylla. Taxonomy (NCBI): domain Eukaryota; kingdom Viridiplantae; phylum Streptophyta; class Magnoliopsida; order Cornales; family Hydrangeaceae; genus Hydrangea; species Hydrangea macrophylla. Next base: position 3,735,255 of record CM066996.1, read on the forward strand.
GTCCATTTTAGTGTGTAAATCAACCTAAGTTTAAACATTATATAAACCCACTTACCAACCTACAACAGTGAAGTTTGAACATATGGTCTACAGTGATGGCCAGTATGTAGATACAATGATCACAACGTGGCTTTGGCCAAAGCCCCATCAAACCAAAAATGTCATAGCTAAAACCCACGCTATTTTTCTTTAACTTATTAGGCCATTTTCCTTGTTTTGGTCAAAAATATCCTTTTATGCCTAATAAACTTCAAGTTATTATAGCTTTTATTCTAGAAATCCATTTTTTTGTAAAATTTGATAATTTGGGAATATTAAAACAAGATCTATCAAACAAGACCAATATTGACTAAGAAAATCTAGGGGAAAAAAACTAAAAATTAAACAAAAATGTAAAAAAAAACATGTCTTTTTGTATAAATATAACAAAAATATATTCCTTTTGTAAAATTGACACCATAGGTTCATAGATCTCTAAAAAATACATGAAATCAAAAGAAAAATCACACAAAAGTCCAAGAATTGATAAAGTTATGGTCATTAATACAAACTGATAATTTTATCTATTTGTACACAAATAATAGATAATATTATCTGTTTGTAGACAGATTAAATCTCAAAATGTGGTTTTTTTTTGTAAAATTTTCAAGTCCAATGCGTAGATCTCGAAGAAATAAATGAAATACAAAAAAAAAAAACAAAAAGAAGAAGAAGAAGAAGAAGAAGAGGAAGAAGAAGAAGTTATTGTTATTTAATTCAAATAGATAATATCATTTCTTTAGACAGATAAAACGCAAAATGAGGTTCCAAAATACTTTTTTTTGTACTATTTTCAAGTACAATGTGTTGATCTGTTGATCTCAAAAATTACGTGAAATCAAAAAAAAAATTACCCAAAAAGGCTAAAAAAAAAAATTTAAGTTATGGCTGTGTAAAGTTGATTGATACACCCAAAATCAGCCCATGCCCGAGCGGTTCTATTCTGCAACTACTGACAAGCATCATCCCGAGCGGTTTGGTCCACCTGATGCCTCCCGAACGGTTCATCCACGACCCGATCTACAGGTCGGGAAGACTACACGGGCACATCCCACCACGGGAACAGCTCATCCGGGCCCACAGGCATGATCCAGAGCATTCTGGGCAGTTTCCTACTCAAGCTAGAAGACTAATAGAAAGTGCAAAATATTTCCTAATCCAATTAGGAAACCCCTACAATTAATGCCGACCTATGTCAATTGGATTATGTTTCCTTTTCCTTGTACGAGTAGGTCTCTTACATCTATAAAAGAGACCTCTCACCCCCCATTGAAGGGGTTGACTTTTCAGTCTACATAGCACCTCTATTGCATTCATCAACATGCCCGGTCGGCCTACGATAGCTCCAGACTTGTTGGTTCACCACAAGCCCTCGGCTTTTTTACAGTATAGTGAACGTGCTCAGACACACACGTGGACGTAGGTACCTTGATTAACAGGACCGAACCACATACCAAAAACCAGTCTCTCACTCTCTCTCCCCTTAAATTGCTTTAATTTACTTTAAACAAATTTTGGCATCATCAGCATGGCGCCATCTGTGGGAAGCGACAAGTCTTCTCATCAACAAATCTCTTGACTGATCGTCATGCTACCGAAGAAGGGTAAGAAGGCTAATCAGCAGTCCAACCAGGATGTTCCTCCGGCCCCGGCACCGGCTGCGGCTGTCATGACATCTGAGCAGATCACCGCGACCCTCACACAACTCTTGGAGGGCCAACGTCAAATCCAGCTACAGATTGAAGCCCTGCTGGCCCAGCAAAGCAGTCCTCCAGTGGCTGGGAAATGACCCGGGAACGTTGCGCACGGTCGGGAACCGATCTTGACCAGACAACGTGCCCGAGCCAACCCGTCCCCCATTGAGGATGCCAGAGACATCAATAGTAGACGTACTGCCTGAGAGGAAAGGCAGGAGCATATGGCCCGGTAATCAGTCCAGGGTCACTCGGTCAAGAGCCTAGTTGTCCCTAGGCACACGATGAACTGGAGTCATAGCCAAGCCCGATCCCAGAGGACAATACACCGCCATGAAGAAAAAGCCTCTTCCACCAACCCGACCAACCCAACAGATACCGGTCGGGAAGGAGTGGAAGCCCGAATCAAGGGCTTGCAGAAGCAGATTGACAAAGTGGACAAAAAGCTTGGTCAAAACCGCGCTCAAAATCAGGCCAATATCGAGAGAGAGTCACCGTTCTCCAGCCAGATCATGAGGTTTGCCATCCCGCGCAAATTTAAGCAGCCTCGCCTAGATCCCTATAACGGCTCGGGAAGCCCGGTCGACCACGTCCGGACCTACAAGGCTCAGATGGCCCTAGCCACCAACTCTAATGAAATATACTGCCTAGCCTTTCCCAGCACTTTAAAAGGCCTGGTCGTGCAATGGTTCTACTCCTTGGAGCCCCGATCGGCACGCAGTTTCAAACAACTCAGCAAGCATTTCACCAACCAGTTCATCACTATGCATGAACGGCCAAAGCCTAACATACAGCTACTGACAGTCATACAAAGGGATAATGAGACCCTCAAGGAATTTACCGACTGATTTAATCAAGAGAAGCTCGGCATCTATGATCTTGATGAAACCACCGCTATTATAACCTTCTGCTCAGGAGTTCAACACACCAAGTACGCCACGTCATTTCACAGAAACTGACCGGTAACCTTGGTTGAACTCGCAAAGAGGGTTGGAAAATACATTGACACTGAAGAATTTCTAAAGATCAAAGACCCTGGGCACGTAAGCAACGAGTCTTCTAAAAGTAAGCGAAAGCGAGATCAGCCTGGGAGTTCTAACAGTTCTTCTAGTTCACAGCGGTCTGAGTCCGGTAGTCCCGACCCGACCTCCAGCTCATAGCAGGCAGGGTCCGGCAGTCCCGACCTAACCTCCAGTTCACAGCGGTCTGAGTCCGATAGCCCCGACCGAACCTCCAGCTTACAGCAGGCTGGGTCCAGCAGTCCCGACCCGACCTCCAATTCACATCGGTCAGGATGAAGCAGTTCTGACTTTGCCTCCAGCACAAAGAAATTAAGAGCCCGACGATCCTAATCCGACCCCCTGTCTCCATCGGTCTAGATAAGCCCAACTACAATGGTACTTGCCTGATCACCACATGAGGCTCCACCAATTGTCAGAGAGCACTTGCAAAGACCTCGGGCCTAACCCCGAGGAAAACCAAGACCTCAGGCCTAACCCTGAGGCATACAAAGACCTCGGGCCTAACCCCAAGGCAAACTAAGACCTCGGGCCTAACCCCGAGCCATTCCAAAGACCTTGGGCCTAACCCCGAGGCAAACCAAGACCTCGGGCCTAACCCCGCAGCAAACCAAGACCTTGGGCCTAACCCCGAGGCATCCAAAGACCTCGGGCCTAACCCCGAGGCATACAAAGACCTCGGGCCTAACCCCAAGGCACAAGCTTCGCTTAGGTCCAACTGACGATGGGGGCAAACCCCCTAGGTAGCTGATGATGGAAAGTTTCAAAAGACCCTGTAATCACTATGTTCTAGGTCGGTTACCTACAGTCATAGCCTCTATAAGACCCTCATCTTAGCGAAAGCTTGTGGGGCAAGACAGCGCAATGAACTAAATAGGCAATCACACAGGGTATCTACAGGCCTCGCAGATAACCAAGTCAATATCTTGGACAACCCAAGCACCTACAATACTCAGAGACATTAACTCCACTTAGGTCCAAACCGACGATAGAGGTGACTAAAATCTCTTAGGTTAGCCCACGATAGAGGAGCAAAAAGGACCCTACAGGGACACGCTCTAGGTCGGCTCCACCAACATGGTGAAGCCCTTCTCCCAATAGTCATGATGAAGGCTGGTTGGGCAGAAGACCACCATCCTGGGGAGTTAACATAAAAGGACCCTAAAGCAATATACTTTAGGTTGGCTTTTCCAACATGGTCAAATTCTTCTACCCACAACCTTGACGAAGGTTTACGGGTAGAAGATAACCATCCTGGGAGCTAACTCAAGCAAAAGTCTCCGAATTAGGCCGGATCTCAACTCCCGGTCAGTTCTCGAGCACTTATAGACTCTGAGCTAGGCTAAGTCTCAACTCTTAGCCAGTTCCCGAGCATTCACAAGACTTAGAAGCTCCAAGGCAGGTTCTCCGAGCACTCAGACAGTGGCAGGTGGCATCAAGCAGATTTCTAAACTTGCCCCGATATAGCATCCAGCCAACCTTGGAAATGGGGGGCAACTGATACACCCAAAATCAGCCCATGCCCGAGCGGTTCTATTCTGCAACTACTAACAAGCATCATCCTGAGTGGTTTGGTCCACCTGATGCCTCCCGAACGGTTCATCCACGACCCGGCCAACAGGTCGGGAAGACCGCACAGGCACATCCCACCGCAGGAACAGCTCATCCGGGCCCACAGGCATGATCCCGAGCATTCTGGACAGTTCCTACTCAAGCTAGAAGACTAATGGAAAGTGCAAACTATTTCCTAATCCAATTAGGAAACCCCTACAATTAATGCCGATCTATGTCAATTGGATTATGTTTCCATTTTCTTGTACGAGTAGGTCTCTTACATCTATAAAAGAGACCTCTCACCCCCCATTGAATGGGTCAACTTTTCAGTCTACACAGCACCTCTATAGCATTCATCAACATACCCGGCCGGCCTACGGTAGCTCCAGACTTGTTGGTTCACCACAAGCCCCCGGCTTTTTTACAGTATAGTGAACGTGTTCAGACACACACGTGGACGTAGGTATCTTCATTAATAGGGCCTAACCACATACAAAATACTAGTCTCTCACTGTCTCTCTCTCCCCTTAAATTGCTTTAATTTACTTTAACCAAATTTTGGCATCATCATTGACTAATAATATTATCTGTCTGTCAATAGATAATATCAACTATTTAGATAAAAAAAGTTTTTTTAAAAAAAAGAAGGGTTCCAAATTAGTTTTTTTTGGGTACAATTTTCAAAAAATGTCCAAATATGGAGGAAGGAAAAAAAAACTGATAGAGTAAAAAAAATTGGGAAGGACCTCATCTTAGAAACAAAAGAGGTGTGGGTTTTACCTTGTATTGTCTCCAAATAAGGTACTTATCACCAAATTTTCCAATTAAATAATCCACATTTTCACTCGGAATCAATTACAAATATTTTTTTTTTTAATTTTGTCCTATCACATTTATTATTCAAAAACTTTTACATTAACTAAGAAAGAATGCAAAGAGTCAATTTCCCTAGAAAAATCAAACACATGTACTACTACTACACCCACATACTTTTTCACACACTTTTCCACACCCAGCTTTATATGTATGTACGATGTGCTGTGTAAGTGGTGCACAAAAAAGTGTGAAAAATTCAAACAGCAAAAGTTACATGCATTTAAAGCATAGTGTGTGAAAAACTGTGTGGGTCTGGCATTTTCCAAAATCGTATCCCGTATTCGGTAATTATCCTAATTTTAAGGAACAAAATTTTCTTCCCTTACAAAAAAAAAAGGTAATTAATAGAGCAATCAGTCCAATCTAATATTCTTTGAATAGGTAAACTAACGATCTGAAAATAATTATACTATTTGAACTGAGGTATGGCTTTTTAACTTCCTATTTGTAATGCATATAAATAGAGTACGCCAATGGTGTGCTGAAGTTCATACATAAATGTTCTTTAATTCTACTGAATTAGATAAGTACCACCAATTTTTTTTAATGCCCTAATTTTACTAATTTCTCCCACATCATATCTTATCTCCTCCCTCTCGCGGCATTCGTACAAAAAAAATGAAAAGAAAAAAAGGTTATTAATTTCAAAATTATCTCCATGCTCATCTCTTCCTAGTTCCTGCTTTTATTCAAACTATCATTTTTAATTAGTACCAAGTTGTGACAATTAAAAGAGTTGACTAGCTAGTTCACCCTAGTTGCACACACATTGCTTGTCTAAAATATTTGAAAAAGGGAAAAAAGAATTGTAGATGGAGATGGCCGAGAACATCAATATAGATCCATTGAAATTCCCAAAATATTGAAGCTGCAACACTTGATTGTGCATGTTCTATTATTCAGTTGTTTGTTTCTACATCTTGCAACACTTGTCACGTAATCTATTTCTTCAAGAAACTCGAATCGCCAAACAACACTTTTAGCCAAAATGGCAAGTAAATTCCAAAAATCTACACTCCAACTGACTCGTCAATAAGCTATCTATTACTTAAAGCAACTCCAATGGTACTCACCAAGGGCGTATCCAAGATTTCTCGAAGGGGTGGCTAGACCAATGCGGGGGTTCGGGGGAATTCCCCCCGAAATATTTTTTTGTGGTCTATTAATACATATTTTTTAAAAAGAATTTGGGTTTAATAATACATATTTATAGGTCTATTTATACATATTCTCGGAAAAAAAATTGGGATTTATTCATACATTTATGGTCTATTTATACAAAAAATTTATTCTATTAATATAGTGGGCTATCAAAATGGACTGGTGGTTAGGCTTTGGGTATTTAAAATAAATGGGCTAGTGGCTAGTGTCTTTGGGTGTTTAAAACAGTGGACTGGTATAGAACAGTGGGATGGAAGCATAGTTTTTCTATTGGGGGGCTGAAAGCAGCCTATGATAGATTACTTTATGAACACCAAAAGTTATTGAATCACAAAGCATTAATCAAACAATATCAGTTGCAAAATTTGAAAATGTATGGTTGCTAGGCTAGGCTAGTAGGAGGATGTAAGGTTGATGGGCTGGGCTAGTAGACACAAGTAAGAAAGACTTTGAAAATGTTGCCCAGGGCTACAGCCTAGGTTAGCCCATGGCTACATACTATTGCAGTATGAGAACAAAATTGTATTTGTGTGGTAATTTGATTTGAGGTGGAGCCACCACTATTGGAAAGAAACCTTTTGTTTGGTCCAAGATTCCGCACATGAAGCATGGACAAGTTGGTTTGTGGGCTCGGCTAGGTTCATTGGAAGAACGTTTATTAGAATGTGTCAAGACCCGCAATATTCATTTTCGAGAGCAAATTGTGTTTAGGGGGGATATTCATTTGGTAGTGTCTGCCTAGATATATTGCTTTATGAACACCAAAAGTTATTGAATCACAAAGCAGTAGTCAGACTATATCAGTTGTAGAATTAGAAAACTTATGGTTGCTGGGCTGGGCTAGAAGGAGGATGTAAGGCTGATGGGCTGGGCTAGTAGACCCACGTAAAAAAGACTTTGAAAATGTTGCCTACGGCTACAGCCCAGGTTAGCCCATGGTTGCATATTGTTGCATTGTGAAAAAAATTGTATTGGCAGGATAATTTGATTGGAGGTGGAGCTGCCACTATTGGAAAAAAAAAACCTTTTGTTGGGTCCAAGTTTCCTCACATGAAGCACGGACAAGTTGATTTGTGGACTCGGAAAGTTTCATTAGGAGAAGGTTTATTTGAAAGTGTCAAGACCTGCAAGGTTCGTTTTGGAGAGAGAATTGTGTTCGAGGAAGATATTCATTTGGTAGTTAACACATTTGATTTGGATGGACTATTTGATGTATTTTGTTTGGAAAATTTGTTGACTTCGGTCATTCATGGGTGCAAGTTCAAACTTGGTTTGGATTTGACAAATTTGCTTTGAAGATCACAATTTGGAGGAGCAAGGAACATTTGTTTGGTCTTGGCATCAAATTTCATGCTAAGGTGGAGGATGATTCGATTGTTGGGAGTCATATTGGAGGAGTTGATTGTAAAGTATCCTCATATATGGAGAAGGTGGAGTGCGGTAGTCCCCTTATCCAAGTTGGTTTAGAAAAGTTGTCTCGTCAACCTCACTTGTTTGTTTTGAAGCCTAGTCATTTGGAAGATGGCATTTGGAGTAATATGGGGGGTTAGTTGCAACAATCTGGAATTTGTTCACTTTGGTTGTTTGTTTGGATTTAGAGTTGGCAATTTGGATTGTGAAAATGATTTGTTTGGTGATCTTGTTCAATTTGGAGAATCTCTTGGTTTAACTTGGTTATTTGGAGAAACTTTACATATTTTGCAACAGATAGATTTATTGTTCGTTGGAGAACCTTAGGGTTCAATTAGGATCTTTATTGTTTGTTAGCCTCCTTAAGTGTTTGTGAGGCTTTGTTTGGAGAGACTATTTTGCTTTGATTTGGTAAGGGTAGTTAACTCTTTTTGGGCACTCTAATCATCCATTTGAATAGTAGATTTATTCCTTGGCTCTGGTGTGTAGAGGTAGGCTTATTTAGCCGAACCACACGTGAAATCTTGTATTCTTGTGTGTGTTTGCTTTTATACATTTCTTTCTTGTTCAGATTATATTGTCTTTGTTTGAAAATCTCTTTTGTGGCACAACACATATGCTCTTGGTACTCGCCGAACAACACTTTTAGCCAAAATGGCCAGCAAACAAAGTCCTAAAATCTGCACTCCAACCGACTAGCCAATAGGCTCTCCATTTTGGTTGAACTTGCCAATAAGCTCTCTATTTCTTAACACTACTCCAGTGGTACTCGCCAAACAACACTTTTAGCCAAAATGGCAATCAAAGTCCAAAAATCTACACTCCAATTGACTCATCAAAGTCTAAAAATCAGTAATCCAAAAATCTAATTTGCTGGAAAAATAAAATATATATATATATAATATATAATAGGGCTTGTATTTGCAAAAAATTCAGAAGAGGATTCCTCTGAAGACTATCTTGATCTTCCAAGAATTCAGGTTCTTTACTTGTTCAATTATTATACATTTATGTTAATCATACATCCTCGTTTAATAAACCCAACCTCTATTTTTCTCATGTTTGTGTTGTGCCAAACTAGGAACGAAGAATATAGCTTAATTAGTATGGTTGTGATCCTTAAATGAGGAGGTTGGGTTTATTACATGGGCTATTAGAATTTAATTAGGAGGTTGGGTTGACTAAATGGGCTGTTAACAATAAATAATTACGAGGTTGGGGTGAGTGGCTGGGTTTAATAAAAAAAGTTGTATGTTGGTGCTGAAATTATTAAAGGTTGGGTTACGTTTAATTTAGTTTTAGTAAATGGGCTCTATTTAGTGGGATTGGGTTTTAACTTCCTATTTAATATTTGAATTCGATGATGTAATATCCTGTATTTTCTGTATATTATAATACAGTGAGATCCTATATACTTGCCTTTACTATGTTGGAATTTTCATGTTCAATCGATCTAAGTTGTTTCAAGCGATCGAGAATGTTTAGTTTCAGCTATCGAAACCCTGTCGACATACATTTATGACGTGGTTCCCTTTCTTAATCAATTGAACTATTTTCAATCGATCGAACGTGGCCGACCTGTTCTCAAGCAATCGAAATTTGATCGATCGAGAATGTCAAAATATATTATCTTCAGTTCACACAAAGTTGCCACCTGCACTCCCTCCCTTCTATATATATGTTACCAAATTATGTGTGTGAGGTTTGTTTGGTTCATAGAGAGAGCTGAGAGTCTAGATAGAGAGATTGATATTTATATATATATACACATCCATATATATCTACATATACACACTTATATATACAATGAGAGAGAGAGAGAGAGAAAGATAGAAAAGAAGAAGAAGAAGAAGACAAAGATAAAGAGAGATACAGAGACAAAGACTAGGGAGTTTTGTCCTAATGTAATACATAGCTTACCTAGTGTAATTTAGTCAATTTAAAACCTTCATGTTTAGGTTCGAATTATAGAAATTACATGTGTTGATGTTCCAAGTTATGTATTCATGGTTGTAGTTGTATTATCGGATGCTTGTTAGTCCGCTTTCCACTAAACTTGGATGTTTGATAGAAATGGAGTGCAGGTTATCTCCACTATCCTTTGACACGACTGGAATTGTGTTCTCTGAAGAGTACGTCCAAGTGTAGACGGTCGCGTCGCGTTAAAACCGGTAAGACCGGGTCGAATCCCAAAGGACGGAAGATTAAGGCGGAAGAATCTAGATTGAATCCTAAAATAAAATAAAAGATGATTTCTTGTAGTAGGGGGTTCTAACAGTCCTAAAAAAATAGAAGAAACAATTTATAGTGAAGCAAAGACTTAACTAGATAAGATTAAAAACTGTGATAAAAATCAAATATGAAAAAGAGTTGGGAACATGTGAATCCACAAAGTACCAGCCACTACCATGATTTTAACAAGAATGAACAGTTGGGGTTTTATCCTTAGAGTATTCCTTATTTCAATGATTAAGTTAAGCATTCTAGACACTAGGTATGTGTATCTTGCATATTTAGTGGTTTGTTTACCTCATTTATTTATGAAGAACTGAAATAAGTAGTTAATTAAAACCATGAACAATAACTAACAAATTGAGTATGGAATATTCGAAGTGTTTGTTATGAGTGTTCATAGATTTAACTAATCGAAAGAGCTTTTATTCCAAAATCATATTACAATTTGAACTTGAAAGATCAATTTGGACTTAGTTTCTGAAACAAAAGTTACTAAAATACAGAAAGGAGTAAACCCAAGTCATAATCATATCAATCGATTGACTTAATGTCAATCGATTGACATGGAATGGCTTTCAATCGATTGACAAGTATATCAATCGATTGACTTGGAGTCTATGTCAATCGATTGGATACTGTATCCAATGGATTGGCATTAACTCTTTCACAGAATCATGGCAGAGGGCTGGGAACAATGTTTCTTCACATTATTCCCAACCAGAATTCTACTCACGCATAATTAAGACTGCATAAACATAAATAAACCGAAAGATAGGATCAAACATAGCCATGGATTAAAATGTTAAATTAAAATTGCTTAAATCAAACTCTAACTATAACATACATAACAATCTACAATTCCTAAGCAACTGAAAACAAGAATTGAAACCTGAATTAGGGATTGAAAAACAGAATACAAATTTATCCACTGGAATTTTTATCCGAAACCAAAATCAATGGTGAAATCCCTACAAAAACAATACAAAAATGAGCCAACCCCTAACCCTCTCTACTCTCCTCTATATATAATGTCATAAAAATGAGCTAGAGGCGTCCAGGTTCATTCCATAACGGCTGGTCGTCGCCTGATTGCTGAGATCTTGCGCCATTAAAATAGACTGTTTCCAGTTTAAGTCAATCGATTGACAAAGATGTCAATCGATTGATAAAGATCTCAATCGATTGACAAATAGTTCAATCGATTGGTAAGGAAAACATGTCAATCGATTGATACTATTTCAATCGATTGGTATCAAGACTTCATCAATTTGTTTCTTGAGTTATTCCTTTCAACTTGTTGTTCCTTTCATCTTCAGAACCTGCACTCAAAGAGCCAAACACAACAACATACCACGAAAAACACATCATTGCGTAAAGAAACAAATTAAACACAAGTGCAGGTAATACTAGAGAAATGAGGTCAACTCCGGTCAGTTTTTACTCCTTATCGAGCTAATATTAAGTTAATATCAGCTCTCATCACGACCCCCAACTAGCGCTTTGCTAGTCTCTAGCAACGAAGCGGAATTAACACAAATTAAGACGACCAACTATTAACGTTACGGTATTATTGAGCTAAAACAAAAGGGAAATCCTAACTCACTGTCGCAGGAATCGCGGTTGCAATTAGCGTATGCAACAAGCCTTTGAACCATTAGGTTTACCCTAATGGACGAGTTGTGTCTCGTGAGGGTTTTCAGAGAATTTACCCACAAAATTCAGATGTCAAATTTCCAAACTTGTCAAAGCTTCAATTTCTCTTTTATGCTACAATTCTGCTTAACAAGGATATGAATTCCTTTACCATGCTATGGAAGTAAACAACATGTTACGAAGTAACTTATTCAAGTTAAGCTACATTCACAGCCTTTATATATCCTTGTGTGTTTGTGGGGAGTTAACAACTACGATATAAATCTTTATCTTAGAATTATTTAGATTGACATGTTTAAGACTTCATAGTTTCAACTCAATTCTCACACAGTTTACGCTCAAAAATAAAAATCACTCTGAAACTGGCGTAAAACTTATGCACTCATAGTATGAAGCTCAAATGAGTAAATGCAGAGGCAATCGAACATGCTTACATACTAGACACTGAAGAACGCTTATTTGAGGTGCATGAGTCTCATGGATGGAATACCAATTACAACAGGAGCGATCTACTGTGGAAAACTCATTTCATACTCGAGATTTGTTAAAATTAATCTAGAATCCTTAGGACTTGTGACAGAAAAATGAGGAGAGGTAAGAGATAATGGACTGTGAAAAATGAGTTCAAGCATGTGATATAGTAAAACCAACTCCACTTCGCACCTTTATTTATCAATTCTCCAATTTCTTTCATTTCTTGCTTTCCACTTTTCTTTTCTCTTTTTTTTTTTTTTTTTTTTTTTTTTTTTGATGACTGCAATCACTTCTCCTTTTCCTCCTTTAACTATTTTCACCAAACCGTCACATGCTCGATTATAAATTTGTGATTTTAGGAAGAGGCCTTGATTTGTGATAGGTAAGTGAGGTTTTAGACTTTCTCGAGAGATGAGGTGAGGAAATGATGGCCTAAATCATTTTCTAGACATTATAACTAATCTCAAGTATTTCCTGAGTTTTAAAATTAGTAAATCCTGAACGTTCTCCTGAGGCATCAGCCAAATGAAACAAGAATGAGACTCTCAACGAGATAAAAGTGTATTTCAAGAATTAACACGAGTTTTGCGATTAACCCTCAGAATAAAAGAATGGCTCAAAACTCACTAGGGTTAAAAGTTTTCACTATTAATCCATTAACCATGACAATCGTATTCCATTCTCATTCAAAGATTCTTTCGTAATTGTCAACTCGTGCAAAATTGTTTCAGGATATATTCGTGCTATGGATGCAAAACTCGATTAGTGACTAAGTAACATGTAATCGAAATCCATAATATAGTAAGGAAAACATGAATGCATCATTGCACAATAATTTAGCTAGGAGGAACGAAGTTTTTATAGTTTAGAAATTTTGACAACAGTTTTTTTTTTTAAATCAAAACAAACTAAGAAAGCTAGAAACTTGGAAATTCAAATATTAAACAGGTGTGCATTTTAAATTCAAGAGAGAAAACAGGTGGATATCTATTTCCTACCCCCAACTGAAATTGACATTGTCCACAATGGAAGTATTTCAAGAAAAAGAAGATATCACCTGATTAAAGCATTTCCATACACATCAGAGAATACACCTGGTTTAATATAACAATCTCCGCACACAACCAAGATCAAGAGTAAAAGGATAATAATCAAAAATATCAACACTAGAAACATAATCCATGAACACACAGAACTATCTGTATAGTAATGTCCAAAATCAATAAAGTCCCTAATATAGAGATAACTGAAAATCAACTAACCACCCACCAAAACACAAAATCCATACAAATACCCACGTGTCCACAAAAGTGCCCAAATATCCACAAATACAAAATAAAGTGACAAAAGAGAGAGAAAGATATATGAAATAACAAAACACTCTCTCGCTCGCCACAACTCCCTCCTAAGAATCGGCAGTCTAGTCATCGGATGGCGTGATAACTACCTCACTGCCACCCTCAGCAGCTGTCCCAGTCTGGGCGACAACCGCCGGGTCACTCACAGCTGGCGGTGAAGCAGCAGCTAGAGGTGGTGGCTGTGAAGGTGTCTCTGAGATACTGCCCTCTGGTGGAGCTGACGTAGACGCCGAAGCTGTCGTCGATGCTGGAGCTGTCGGAGCTGTCGTCGATGCTGGAGCTGTCGGAGGAGGTGGCATAGATGAGCGTAAAGATTGCTCGATCCCAAGCAGCATCGAAATCTGCTCAATCTGACCACCAAGCTGCCCGAGTCTCCCCTGAACTGCATCACGATCCAACGACATCTGGGCAGCTAACAAACACAACTCCGCAGAGAGATCTCTGACCATCCCATGAAGCTGTAGTCTCGCGGTTCGCTCCTCTACCAAGAAGTCGTAAATGGACTGGAGAGATGGAGGGGTAGATGTGGAAGCTGTAGGTGGTGTGGATGCTGTAGGTGGCTCACGCATCCTCAACTCATACTGACCCTCAGCCGCGGGCGGCGTCCCTGAGTCCTCATCCTCCTCCTCCTCAACTACAACTGTATCCTGACCCTCTGCCTCGGCGTCCCTGGGTCCTCATCCTCTGACTCTGATGATGTATCTCCCCTCTTCCTCTTCTTTCTCTTACTACTCTCACCTACTTTTCCCTTCCCTTTTGACAATTTTTTAAATTGCGCTGCTGACCGTCTAGCAGCCGACTCACCAAAAACACCAATCTTAGATTTTAACTGCGCCTCCCCTGCTGGTATCACCAACCCTGCCTGCTCGCAAACTCTATGTATCACCCATGCACCCTTGAGGTGCTGGGCCTTGCCAGGATGACGTGTAGGCTCAACTAAGAACTCGATGAAGAGCCTAGCGAGGCAGATGGGCAAACCTGTCCCAATAGCATAAAGAACTCTCGCGTACCACCCAGCAAAATCTAACTTATAAGTGGTGGAGAGGATACAGCTGCAGAGAGTCAAATGTAGAAGATGATAGTCTGGCGTCAGGTCGTGATCGTCGAATACTGTGATCCCTGAATATTTCTTCACCTTCCCGCCTGAGATCTCTGTGGCCACAACATCAAATGATGGAAAAGGACGGTCGGGATGAATGGGGTACATATGATCAGGAACCTCAGGGATACCCAGTGCCTGAGCGACCGTCGCAGGGCTGAACTCAATTGCCCGTCCCGAAACACACGAGAAATATGTGTAAGGAACGTTCGGCACCTTAACCAAACTGGCGCATGCTGGCCGAATCCAAGAAGCATATACTCTCTTATCTGCTGTAAGAACTGGGATCCAATCGGGAAAAGCTCTAAGACGGGCCAAATGGAATGGAATCTTGTCATCGCTCCATAAATTTTCGAATTGCCTTTCCACCATAACTGCGCGAGTTCGGAAATATTTGGTGTACCACGTATTTTCTTTAGCGTTTCTGAATCCGTGGGCAAGCGGTGGGTCCGGAATCTCGAGGGACGTGGATTTTTCTGGGTGAGGCCCACTGTCTTTGGGCTTTGGAGCCATAGGAGCTGCAAAATGAAACATAGTAGAGAGTTAGGATGAAAGAAATGAGGTTCTGCTTCTCTGTTTATGTCAATCGATTGACATAACTTGTCAATCGATTGAAGTTGGGTTCCAATCGATTGAGCCCTGATGTCAATCGATTGACATCAGCGATTGCAGGGGGCTGCCCACAACAAGGTCTCACGTCCCCCTTTTCATCATTTTAGTGGTCTAAAGACCATGAGGGGCTCCCTCTTTCGTTTTGAATCAGAAATGATGAAAAATGGGAAATGGGTTTTGTGAGTTACCTTGATCAAAAACGCGGCAGAAATAGCGCGCCTAGACTGTTCAGGAAGAGGTTGATGATGAAGAGGTGATGATGATGCTGAGATTAAGGTCCAAATCACTCTCTCTCTTCTCTCCCTCTGTTCGCGTGAGAACAGCGGCCGCGGCGGTGATGATGGAGATGAAGATGATGAAGATGGAGATAATGATGATGGATGATGGGGATGATGAAAAGAGATGGGAATGAAAGTATGGGGAGGGGTTTACTTCACACTTCCCTGGAAATCGCCTCCTCCCTCTCTCTCTCACAGGATTTGAATTGAAATGAGGGAGAGGGAGAAGAGTAGTCATTATGTCTGGAGGGATTTTCAATCGATTGACAATATATGTCAATCGATTGAACACAATTAAGGTCAATCGATTGATAAAATTGTCAATCGATTGACAACCATTTAAACCAATCGATTGACAATAATATCAATCGATTGAAAAAGAAATTCATGGGAACCCAAATGTTCCTCATATGATCACCCCCAACAGTTTTAAGAATGCATTTTTAAGACAGAAACAAAACTTTTGATCATTCAAACAAGGATTAGACTCATCAATCACACAAATAGGAAGAATTTATTCCAAACATCATCAATTCAAAGTTCGAAATGGGTTATTATCATCCCATGAGTACAAGATCTTGGTCAAGAAACAAACAAACAAACAGAAAAACAAGAACAAAATTTTGTCTATTCATCTGCCATAGGAATTATCAATTCTGCTCCGGTTCAGGGGAAGAAAAGTCTTCTCCCACAGCATACTCCACAGAGTACTCCACAACTTCTCCGTCCGAATCAATCTGAAGATCTTCCAGAATTTCTCGAACTGCGCAAAGCAAATCCCAGGTATTCATATTGGTGATTACCGCAATAGGAGAATCTGGGCATGAACTGGAAAGTGGAGTAAAAATTGGCCTTTCTTGCTCCGTCTGTTCTGGGGTTCCTGGAGAACGGACCCCATGGTAGAGCAAATGTGGTAGGTAATGCAATGGATTCATCCTACAGCCAATCAAAAAGACAGAATAAGAATAAAAGGAAACAAAGAAGCACACAAAGAAAAGAAAACTACTATACAACAACATCAGGTTCTCAAATTTCAAGAAGAATAATCAGGATCATCCAGGTGGATGGTCTCTGATTCTGGTTCGAACCTCTCCAAAAATGGTTTTAAACGTTGTCCATTGACTTTAAAAGCATTACCATTCTTGGGATTAACGATTTCTATTGCTCCGTGTGGAAACACTTCCTTGACAATAAATGGTCCTATCCACCTTGACCTCAGCTTCCCGGGAAAGAGATGAAGTTTTGAATCGTAAAGTAACACTTTCTGCCCCGGTTCAAACTTCTTTCTCAGTATCGATTGATCATGCTTAGCTTTTAATTTTGACTTATAAGTTCGAGCACGATCATATGCATCATTCCGGATCTCTTCCAATTCATTGAGTTGTAATTTCCTCAATGTACCACTTTCATGAATATCAAAATTTAGCAATCTCGTTGCCCAATATGCCTTATGCTCCAATTCCACAGGCAAGTGGCAAGCTTTTCCATAAATTAGCCTGTAGGGAGACATCCCAAGACTCGTCTTATACGCTGTCCTGTACGCCCACAAAGCATCAGTTAAACGCGACGACCAATCCTTTCTATTGATGTTAACAGTCTTTTCCAGGATATGTTTGATCTCCCTGTTGGCTAACTCTGCCTGACCATTTGACTGTGGGTGATATGATAAAGCAACCTTATGGTTGACCCCATACTTCTTCATCAGCGCCTCAAAGGGTTTATTGCAGAAATGGGTTCCACGATCACTAATCATGGCCTTTGGTGTTCCGAATCTTGACAGAATATTCTCCTTTAAGAATGAGATCACTGTTCTGTGATCACTTTTTCTTGTCGGAATGGCCTCAACCCACTTGGACACATATTCGACCGCCAGAAGAATATATTCGTAATGAGATGATGGCGGGAATGGTCCCATGAAATCGATGCCCCAGCAATTGAAGATTTCAATAGTCATGATCGGGGTCATCGGCATTTCATTTCTCTTTGACAAGCTTCCCAACATTTGGCATCTAGCACATGCTCTACAAAATGCATAACAGTCTTTGAAAACTGTCGGCCAGTAGAAACCACTACTAAACACTTTTTGAGCAGTCTTCTGGGCTGAGAAATGGCCACCGCAGGCCTCTGAGTGGCAAGAAGCTAAAATATGAGAGATATCTTCCTCAGGGACACATCGCCTAATTACTTGATCAGCACAGTACTTAAACAAGTACGGATCATCAAAGTAAAACCATCGGGCGATGGACAGAAACCTTTTTCTATCAGGGGTGGACCAATGAGATGGGGTCTCCCCTGTTGCCAGATAATTGACAATGTCAGCAAACCAGGGCAAGCTAGTTGCTGCAAAAAGTTGCTCATCTGGGAAAGATTCACTGATTGGAATAGATTGTGAAGAATTGTCTTCAAACGTCAATCGTGAGAGGTGATCAGCAACAACATTCTCCACTCCCTTTTTATCTTTGATAACCAAATCAAATTCTTGGAGCAGAAGAATCCAGCGTATCAATCGCTGTTTTGTATCCTTTTTGGATAGCAGATACTTCAATGCAGCATGATCGGTGAAGCAAATGATCTGCGAGCCAATTAGATATTGCCTGAATTTCTCCAATGCAAACACAATTGCTAGCAACTCCTTTTCGGTAGTAGAGTAATTACGTTGAGCTCCATCAAGGGTTCTGCTAGCGTAGTAAATCACAGTAGGCTTTTTGTCTTTCCTTTGCCCTAAAACAGCTCCGATCGCTGTGTCACTCGCATCACACATCAGCTCGAAAGGAAGACTCCAATCCGGAGATTGCATAATCGGAGCTGTTGTTAGGTGATGTTTGAGTTTATCAAAGGATTCCTGACACTTGCTGTTCCACTCAAAAGGTTGGTCCTTAACAAGGAGTTGACATAGTGGTCTAGATACAGCACTGAAATCCTTAATAAATCTCCGGTAGAAACCGGCGTGACCTAGAAACGATCGTATTTCTTTCACTGTAGTGGGGACAGGAAGATTGGAAATTATATCGATCTTCGCCTTGTCTACTTGGATTCCCTCAGCAGACACTATATGTCCCAAGACAATCCCTTTCGTCACCATAAAGTGACATTTCTCCCAGTTGAGGACCAAATTCTTGTCCTCGCATCTTTTCAGGACTTTCTGGAGGTTCTCCAGGCAATGATCAAAACTGCTTCCAAATACGGAGAAATCGTCCATAAAAACCTCCATGATCTTCTCCACCATATCGCTGAAGATGCTCAGCATGCACCGCTGAAAAGTAGCAGGTGCGTTGCACAATCCGAATGGCATCCGGCGATATGCAAATGTTCCAAATGGACAGGTAAAAGTGGTTTTTTCTTGATCGGCAGGATCAATTTCGATTTGGTTATAACCACTATAACCGTCCAAGAAGCAATAGAATTGGTGACCCGCTACCCTTTCGAGCATTTGATCCATAAATGGCAATGGAAAATGATCTTTCCGAGTTACCGCATTCAACCTTCGATAGTCAATACACATGCGCCAGCTGGTGGTTACACGTGTGGGTACCAATTCTCCTTCTTTGTTTTCTACCACCGTAATGCCAGCTTTCTTCGGCACTACTTGAGTTGGACTCACCCAAGGACTATCCGAAATTGGATAAATAACCCCAACATCCAGCAACTTCAAAACTTCCTTCTTCACCACCTCTTGCATGTTTGGGTTAAGACGCCTTTGCATTTGACGACAAGGTTTGGCATCTTCCTCAAGGTAAATCCTGTGAGTGCATATGGATGGATTAATTCCTCTTAAATCAGCAACAGTCCAACCTAATGCACTCCTGTGTTGCCTAAGCAACTGTATCAGCTTACCTTCCTGTTCGTTATTTAAAACAGATGAAATAATCACAGGAAAGGTTTTCTCTCCTCCCAGAAATACATACTTCAATTCTTTTGGGAGCTCTTTCAGTTCCAACTCTGGAAATTGCAGATTCGACGGCACTGCCAACTTGGTCTTTGGCGGTAGCTGCTCATATTGAGCCGTCCACATTGTTCTTGCAACTTCCTCTTCAACAATCTCCAATATAGAGCATATCTGACTCATCCTTTCATCTTGTGGAATGTATCTATCCAATTCATAACATGAGTTAGTTATAATGGACTCCACAGGGTCAAAGTGAGCAGTTGAATCAAAGCAATCTTGAATTACTGCTTCTACCCAATTCACCTCCTCTTCCTCATCATCAAAATCTTCAATTTTTGGATTTGAAAAGATCTTGATATTTAATGTCATATTCCCAAAAACAATGGTCATAACTCCACTCCTTACTTTGATCGTCGCATCAATTGTCGCGAGGAAAGGACGTCCAAAGATCACCGGAATCTGAGATTTAGCATTGTGTACTGGTTCGGTGTCTAGGATAACGAAGTCAACAGGAAAGACAAAGGTGTCAATCTGGACCAGAACGTCTTCTAAAACTCCTCGCGGGTATTTGATTGATCGATCTGCCAGTTGAAGGGTAATGCGAGTGGGCTTAAGTTCTCCTAACCCTAACTGTTGATAAACAGTGTAAGGTAAGAGATTAACACTCGATCCTAAATCGAGTAACGCATTGTTCACTTTCTTCTGACCGATTATACAAGAAACTGTTGGTGTGCCTGGATCCTTGTATTTAGGAGGCAAATCGTGTTTTACGATCGCACTTGCCTAGCATGCCAAGTAAGCACTCTTCTTAACACTTTGCTTCCTCTTTACAGTGCACAAGTCTTTAAGGAACTTGGCGTAGGAAGGCACTTGTTTAATTGCGTCTAGGAGTGGGAGATTGATCTTTACCTGCTTGAATAACTCCAGAAACTCCTGACTTTTCGTTTCTTGTTGAGGTTTCTTCAACCTCTGAGGATATGGTGCCAGAAAAGGACATTTGGGTGCCTCCTCGATGAGAGGTTCTTTTCCAGGTCTTCTCTTTATTTCATTATCCTCAGGAATTGTTATTTTGGGCTCAACTGTTTCGCCCTCTTTTCCTTCTTCCACCAATTCTTCTTCATTCTCTACCTCTTCTTCATCACTAACTACAGGTTGTAAGGGCAAGGAGACTTTCTCAATTTCTTTTCCACTCCTCAACACAGTTACCGCCTTGGCCTCCTCATGTGGTCCAGATCCCGAGGGTCCTGTACCCGAGTGTTGGCCTTTAGGATTTTGCTCTGGCTGTGCAGGGAACATAGTTCGTTCTCGATCCCCTTGTTGGGCAGCTAACCTCTCTACACTTGTATTGAGTTTACTCATTAGCTGCATCATCTGCTGCATCATGAGTGTATTAGAATCTTCTTGTGCCTTCTTATGAGGTGGCACATAAGTGTTTGGTGAGAGTTGGTTGTTGCCTCCCTGATTGTAGTTGGATTGAGGTGAATGATTTTGATATTGGTTCTGGTGATACCCTTGACTTTGTTGATAAGTAGAAGGAGGTTGGTAACTCTGGTGGTATCCTTGGTTCTGAGGTCGGTATTGGTTTCCTTTATTCGGCTGCCACTGTTGAGATGGGTTTGCTGCAGCAGCACTGTTTCTTTGATCGAAACTAGGATGACTCCACCTATCATTGGGGTTGAAACGATTAGGGGCATTTACAGCATGTACCTCCACTGAACTCTGTTCTTGGTAAACAGGGTATATTTGGCAATGTTGAGAGGTATGCCCCATCTGTAGACAACTCGAACATGATTCTTCAGATGCAAATTGTATTACCGAGTCCTTCTTTGCTTCCAAAACTTCCAATTTACGAGCCAGTTTCTCGTATTTCTCCAATAAGCCATCTTCCGCCTTCAGCTGATAAATACTCTTTTTACTTGAACTTGAACTGGGCTGAGTTCTCGTCACTTGAGTTTCCCATTCCGGTGCGTGTTCAGCTAACCATTCGAAATGAGCCTCTGCTTGTTCGGCATTCTTGCTCATAAACTCACCGTCACTCGTAGTTTCTACGAGCTTCTTTGATTTTGGACTTAAGCCATCAAAGAAGAAGCTTATTGTTCGCCACTTCTCAAAACCATGATGCGGGCAGAGCAGTAACAAATCCTTGAAACGCTCCCATGCCTCAGCAAAAGTTTCTTCCTCTTTTTGATTATACATCTTGATTTGTCTCAAGATGTCAGTTGTTAACCGATTAGGGAAGAACTTTTTAAGAAAGGCTTCATGAATTGCTGCCCAAGTCGAAATCGAATTCGGTTTAAGTGACAATAACCATGACTTCGCTTTGTCCTTCAAGGTGAAGGGAAAAAGCTTTAGTCGGATTATATCACTTGGGCAAGTCTGATCTGTGAAAGTGCCACAAACATCTTCGAAATCTCGAATGTGCAAGTACGCCTTCTCTTTATCCATCCCGTGAAATGTGGGTAACAGTTGAATCATTCCATTACGAAAATGGAATGTGCCTGTGTGTGGAGGGATGCGGATACAAGAAGGTGTGGCTGTTCGATCAGGGGCCAAGAGTTCTCGTAAAGGTCGCTGACCTTCATCGATGAGGTCATGCCTATTCTCTCCTTGTTGGCTCTCCGTATCAGACATTGAGTTAGAAGTGGATGGGGTGAAAATGGGATTATCAGCACTATGGATTGGATCTTCAAAAAGATTTGTGATGAAGGCCTCAGTGGAATCAAAGGACATAGGAGGACACAACAATACAGCTTGTGTTCTGAAGAAATAAAAAGAAAAAGAAAGATAGAAATGGGATAAGAAAAGATTGAATCAAATCGAAATTCCTGGCCTTTGTTACCGTCCCCGGCAATGGCGCCAAAAACTTGACACGACTGGAATTGTGTTCTCTGAAGAGTACGTCCAAGTGTAGACGGTCGCGTCGCGTTAAAACCGGTAAGACCGGGTCGAATCCCAAAGGACGGAAGATTAAGGCGGAAGAATCTAGATTGAATCCTAAAATAAAATAAAAGATGATTTCTTGTAGTAGGGGGTTCTAACAGTCCTAAAAAAATAGAAGAAACAATTTATAGTGAAGCAAAGACTTAACTAGATAAGATTAAAAACTGTGATAAAAATCAAATATGAAAAAGAGTTGGGAACATGTGAATCCACAAAGTACCAGCCACTACCATGATTTTAACAAGAATGAACAGTTGGGGTTTTATCCTTAGAGTATTCCTTATTTCAAAATGATTAAGTTAAGCATTCTAGACACTAGGTATGTGTATCTTGCATATTTAGTGGTTTGTTTACCTCACTTATTTATGAAGAACTGAAATAAGTAGTTAATTAAAACCATGAACAATAACTAACAAATTGAGTATGGAATATTCGAAGTGTTTGTTATGAGTGTTCATAGATTTAACTAATCGAAAGAGCTTTTATTCCAAAATCAGATTACAATTTGAACTTGAAAGATCAATTTGGACTTAGTTTCTGAAACAAAAGTTACTGAAATACAGAAAGGAGTAAACCCAAGTCATAATCATATCAATCGATTGACTTAATGTCAATCGATTGACATGGAATGGCTTTCAATCGATTGACAAGTATATCAATCGATTGACTTGGAGTCTATGTCAATCGATTGGATACTGTATCCAATCGATTGGCATTAACTCTTTCACAGAATCATGGCAGAGGGCTGGGAACAATGTTTCTTCACATTATTCCCAACCAGAATTCTACTCACGCATAATTAAGACTGCATAAACATAAATAAACCGAAAGATAGGATCAAACATAGCCATGGATTAAAATGTTAAATTAAAATTGCTTAAATCAAACTCTAACTATAACATACATAACAATCTACAATTCCTAAGCAACTGAAAACAAGAATTGAAACCTGAATTAGGGATTGAAAAACAGAATAAGAATTTATCCACTGGAATTTTTATCCGAAACCAAAATCAATGGTGAAATCCCTACAAAAACAATACAAAAATGAGCCAACCCCTAACCCTCTCTACTCTCCTCTATATATAATGTCATAAAAATGAGCTAGAGGCGTCCAGGTTCATTCCATAACGGCTGGTCGTCGCCTGATTGCTGAGATCTTGCGCCATTAAAACAGACTGTTTCCAGTTTAAGTCAATCGATTGACAAAGATGTCAATCGATTGATAAAGATCTCAATCGATTGACAAATAGTTCAATCGATTGGTAAGGAAAACATGTCAATCGATTGATACTATTTCAATCGATTGGTATCAAGACTTCATCAATTTGTTTCTTGAGTTATTCCTTTCAACTTGTTGTTCCTTTCATCTTCAGAACCTGCACTCAAAGAGCCAAACACAACAACATACCACGAAAAACACATCATTGCGTAAAGAAACAAATTAAACACAAGTGCAGGTAATACTAGAGAAATGAGGTCAACTCCGGTCAGTTTTTACTCCTTATCGAGCTAATATTAAGTTAATATCAGCTCTCATCATCCTTAAACTTGTATGTTGAGTCCTTAAAACTTGTTAGGATTCAATACATATTCACGTTGGCATGTAATCGTGACATAAGTCACTATATTTTTACATGTTTGTATGTTTCCTGTCATTTGTTAAGCTTTAAGTGTCATATTAGTTATGTTTGAGTTGAGAAGGTGTCGCCTAGCCCTCACTCCTTGATTTCGCTATGGTTGCGAACCACCCACCTAGAACCGAAAGTGCTCTAGTATGTTTGGTTACTGCATAATTTCTCTACTGCTATAAAACAGTCGACTGGACCTTTTCACCTTATAGTTTTGTGCTCTATGCCAAAGCAAAGTAGTCGACTGGAAAGTAAAACAGTTGACTGGATGTTGTTCAAAAATCAGACTTTCTAGAGGATTCAGTACAGTCGACTGGGCGAGTACCAGTCGACTGGAAATAGACACCACCAGTTGACCGGATCGAGCTGTTAAAAAAAGAGGTTCTCTGTATCTTAGAATCCAGTTGACCGATGCCCCAATCAGTCGACTGCATCTACAAGTTTCATATCTTCTTGTTTGAAAATGTTTTAAAGTGAGTATTGAATACTTAATCACCCTAACCCCCATTTTCGGAATTTGGGGTGTTGCACTTTCTATTCTGACCCACTACAACAATGGCAAGCCGTAGGTACCCCTTCAGTCTCCTACAATTCCCTTTGGTAGTCTTTGAATTTTTTGTATTTTACACATTGTTTATTCAAAGGAAACTGAGTTAAACAGTGTTTTTTATTTTACACATTAAAAGAAACTAAGTTATACAGTATCTAAAGAAATTTTATTGTTTTACATGCGTCTATGGCAGTCTTGCTATAGCTAGATTTGGTACTGCTTTTGGAGTGATCCATACACTTCATGCTGAAGGAGTTCTAGAGAGAGTATATTGCACAGAAATATATTGTGGTTGCACCCCTTAATTCCATTGATTTATCTCTGTTGTCCAGACAAGAAATTGTTATTTGTACCCAAAAAAAAGGTTAAATTGTTGTTTAGTCCAATATCTTATATTTTTCTAGAAATAGGTCCTTTCCAAAAGTCTGTGTAAAAATAGGCCCCTCGTCATTTTTTTGGATGAAAATACCCTAGAACTATTTTTTAGTGCGCTTATAGTGCACCACCTACATTCTAGCATTTTTTTTAAGTCATATTGAACTGACATTCAAAATCCAAAGTCACAACTTTAATTTAGGGACTCGAAATTCAAAAAAACACTCCTCAAAACAAATTTCTAAGTGAGAAATTTATCATATGTGTGTGTGCGTGTGAATATATGTATATTGATGAACATCTCATTACAATACAAGTTATAAGAAATTTCTCACTTGATCAAGAGTTATAAGAAAATTTTTCATTTCCCAAGAACAATGTGAAGAATTTTTCAAATGTCTCAGTGTTAGAAATTAAGTGAGGCACTGTGTCGAAAATGAAGTGAGAAAATGAAATTTTTTTTTTTTGGACAAAATGAAGTGAGAAATTTCTCACATATGAAAATGAAAGTGGGAAATTTTCTCTTCCTAATTTTGTAAGTGAGAAATTTCCCATATATGTGTGTGAATATATATATATTGATGAATATCTCTTTATAGTACAAGTTATGAGAATTCTCACTTCAATCAAGACATAAGGAAATTTTCCATTTTCCAAGAATAATGTGAGAAATTTTTCATTCCCTTCTGTGTGTTGAAATTAAGTGAGAAATTGTGTTATAAATGAAATGAGAAATTAAGTGAGAAATTTCTCATTTATTATATAAGTGCGAAGTAACCTACCTGAACCTAATTCTGATTCGGTGAGGGAAATTTTGCTTTCCATTTGTTCAAAGGAAGCCTAGAAAAAGACAATGAGCTGCACCTGGTGCAAATTTTAGGTGTAGCTTGATTGGCTTCGGTAAGGCAATCAATAATATAGAACTTCGATCCGAGCACGTTGCTGAGCTATAGAAGACAACTAAGTAAGAAATTTCTCATGTTATAATGAGAAATTTAAACATGAAAAATTTCTCACGTAATAATGAAAAATTTCTCACCTATCGATTGAACTCCAATATCAATTCCAGACTCCACTGATGTGGTTTCGCAGATATAGGAACGAATGATGATATTCAGACTATGTACATATTAATAACACACTGTATATTATAGGTGTATATAATACACCTATATAATTTTCAAATGTGAAAAAATATCAAATAAAATGGTTGTTGAGATAATTAAGGAAAACGCATTGATTTTAGGGTCCATTATTCTCTCATCCATTATTATCATGTATTTAGTTACCATACATATATATATGATATTATGTATCCTATATAACATATTTATCCATTAAAATGTTGTATTAAATGATATATTGAGGGTATTTTAGTCCATAAACCGTGTAAATATTTAGGGGAAATGACTAATTCTTGATTTAAATAGGTGTTTAAGAATCAATTTCTGCACTAAGTTTCTCAGTTGGACTAAATCATATTTAAATGTGTGGTGAGTGACTAAAACCTATATTTCTAAAAAAAAAAAAAAGACAAGAAATATATTGTTATGTGTTTCACAGAGATTAATTATGTTTATAAATTAGTTATCCAAAAAAAATTATGCTTGTAAATTGGGTGCAAATAAAAGTTGGGGAGCATATGAAAGAAATTTTTTAATATATTCTACTGGATTAATTACACTTCGAACCACAGAAGTTTGGATGGTTTTTGTCACGCCCCGCAGTAGCAAAAATTGGAAAAATAAAATTCATTTTTGGACCCGTAGCCCATGATAGCTGAAAGTCACCAGATTGTCCATAAACAAGGCCTAATCATCAGAGTAACAAATCAAACAACGCATGGGAGTATCAAAGTTTTACATGTGTATAAACAGAGTTTAATACTAACTATTACAATCCTCAAGTATCTGTGGAATCATAAATAAAGTTTATGGCACACGTGCCGATTACAACCCTAGTTATTACAGAAGCTTCAGATATAAACATAAACTAACTGCAGCATAGCTTCAATCCTTCAGCTTGTATAGTAGTCGTCTCCAACATAGCCTCCATCATGGTAGGCTTCATCCTTATAGCCCCTTGCCATGTACTCCTCTCCTGCATACTCATACCCGTGGCCAGCTAGACGTAGAATATCCAGCGGCATAAAATGTCATCGGCTATGAAAGCTAAGTGAATGCAAATACTAACAGAGTATCTATATACATACAGTATATAAAACATCTTTAAAGAATCATTTCAGCATTCGTACTCATGAACGTACCAATTCAATATATAACAACTGACCTTGTCCCAACTAATCCCAAACATAACATAGACTCTTGGATCCACATCTCCCACATAGCCTTATATCTCAAACAATTCCTTTCTAACCTGGCATGTAGCCCAATCCATCACAACTTATCAACCCGACATGAAATCCCAACTTTCCAATGCATAACTCAGACACGTAGTCCTATACCACAGATCCTAACAAACCTAACACGCAATTCTAGCTTGCTAACCCACGTATCAGCCTGGGACGTAGTCCTAGCTGCCTGGCCAATATGCCCCGATACATTCTCGAGGTTCTAGCCTGTGTGACACAGTCCCAGCTTTACCACACATATACCTGACACGTAGTCCCAACTTTCTACACACATAAGCCTGACACGTAGTCCCAGCCCATAGCACTCATGTCTGGCACGTAGCCCCAGTGTTACCACACATAAGCCTGACATGTAGTCCCATCTTTCCACACACATTTTGGCCAATACACCCTGCTACATTACGGCCAACACGCCCCTTTGTATTAAACTTGACACGAAGTCCTGGTCCTATCCTAGCACAGTAGGATCCCACACCCAACATTGTACGATCTTTGTGATCACATCCATACTTACCAATATAAATAGTATCGACCTCTGCGATCGATAGACCCACTACTATGCATGTCAGCTTTTCAATTTGATCCACAGTATTATATCATCATTATTCCATGGTTCCACAGTTTAATGCATTAAGTCCATTATTCAACGCAGGTATTCTTTCGATATCGTATCTCAACATCAACGCATGATAATAAATAGCTTATCAGTCCATCAGATATAAATAGACTAAACATTAATTTACCAATCTGACATGTTCAATCAATTGAAGTCATTTCAATCGATTAAGGTGAAGATAAGTTCGATTGATTGAAGTCATTTCAATCTATTGACCAATTTAAAGTTCGATTGATTGAACTTAGTTCAATCAATTGAGATCGACCTGTGTTCAATCGATCGAAACTAAGTTTGATCGATTGAGAAGTGGTTTTCTTCTCAGACTGAACAAGAACTTCCTCGCACGTTCGGGATCCGTTCTTTTTTGCTGAAACACATATATACGAACATATCTATGCTACTAAGTGAGTATAGGCACTCACCGTAAAGTTTGGTGTGCCAACGAGCTTAGGGTGGCAGCGGGTGGTGCTCAGGGGTGGTCTTCTCGCTCTCCTTTCTCCTTCTCTCTTTCTATCCCTTTTGCTTTCTCTCCTCTTTCCTCTCTTCTTCTTCTTCTTCTTGATGGCTGAGAGTGTGTGTATGTGTTTGTATGTATATGTACGGGTGTGTATATATATAATATGTAAGTGTGTGTATATGTATTTATGTATGTCTTCTCTCTCTCTAACTCTCTCAAAGTTCAGAACCCTCACACACACACAAAACCAACATATATAGGCAAAGATGGAGGGTAGATGGCAGCTCTGCGTATACTAGAAATACAAGTTCGATAGATTGAGAAATGTTCATTCGCTTGAGAACAGGTCAGTCAGGGTTCGATTGATTGAAACGTGTTCAATCGATTGAGAAAAGGGTCCACGTCATAAATCAGGTTGGCAGAGTTTCAATCACTTGAAGTGGTTCAATAGATTGAAGAAGCATAAGTTTGATTGATTGAAAATTGTTTGATCGATTGAAAAGAACATATGTTCAATCACTTGAGAAATGTTCAATCGATTGAAAGGGAAAATACAGGAAAGATAACTACAAACATACTAGATGTTATTTATGTATACAGAAATATAAAATAAAAATAGCGGGTATTACATCATCCCCCTCTAAATAAAGATTTCATCCCCAAAATCCAAACTAAGAGCCACTGAACAAAACAAGATACTTCTCACGCATCTCTGGCTCTAATTCCCAAGAAGCCTCTCCTTCGTCGTGAAACTTCCACTGAATCTTCACCAACGGAATTTCCTTATTCCTCAGCTTCTTGTCTCCTTAATCCAAAATTCGTACCGGTCCTTTATGGAACGAGACAATGTCGTTAATCTCAATGTCTTCAAATTTGATCTCATGACTCGAATTATGAGCACACTTCCTCAACATGCAAACGTGAAAGACATTGTGCACTCCCGACATCTTGGGTGGCAATCCGAGTTGGTAGGCAACCTTTCCTACACATTCAAGGATTTTAAATGGTCCAATGAAACACGGTGCTAGCTTTCCTCTTTTATCTAAATCTGACAATTCTTCACACCGAAGATACCTTGAGTAGCACATAATCTCCAATACTGAACTCCAAACTTTTGTGGCATTTATCTACATAACCTTTGTTTCTACTATGCACCGTTCGTACCCTTTCTTTCACGATCTGGATCTTCTCATTAGCTTCCCGAACTAATTCAGATCCAAGTAGTTGATTATCTCCAACCTCCTCCCAGCACAAGGGTGATCGACATGGTCATCCATATAATGCCTCAAAGGGTGCCATCCCTATGCTTGAGTGTTGACTGTTGTTATATGTGAACTCTACTAACGGTAGGTGAGTCTCCCATGAGTTCTGAAAATCAATAACACATGATCGAAGCATGTCCCCCATCACCTGGTTAACTCGATCATGTTGTCCATCGGTCTGTGGGTGGAAGGCGGTGCTTAGGCGTAGCAAAGTTCCCATGGCTAACTATAGACTCTTCTAGAGCTCTGTAATGAACCTCAAATCACAGTCTGATACAATAGAGACTGGTACACCATGTAGTCGTACCACTTGTTGTAGGTACATTCGACTCAAATGCTCAACCGGGTACGACAAACTATAAGCGATAAAATGTGCTAATTTGGTAAGTCGGTGCACAACTACCCAAAGATAGTCGTGGTTTTGCTGAGATCTTGGTAAGCCTACCACGAAGTCTATGGTGATATGTTCCCACTTCTATTGGGGAACTGGTAACGGTTGTAGAAGTCGTGGATGTTTTTGATGTTCTGCCTTCACTTGCTTACACGTAAGATATTGAGACACGTGCTTAGCAACTTCTTGTTTTATTCCTCCCACCAGAAGTTCCTCTTTAAATCTTTGTACATCTTTTTACCTCCTTGGTGGATTTTCATTCGTGACCTGTACACTTCATCCAATACGTCCCTTATAAGATTTTCTTCATCCGGCACACAAAGTCTACCCCTACATCTTAATGCTCCATCTGTACCAATACTCCAATTCTCTGGTTCTTTCACTGTGGCACTGGCGAACCACTCCTGAAGCCCGTCATTCTTCTTCTATGTCTCCAAAATACGACTGCTGAGGGTCGGTTGCACCAGAAGACATCCGAAGTGTTGTCCTTCGCTTGGCTTTGAGGCTTGAACACCGAATTCAGCCAAAGTTCCCAATGCTTGCGCTTTGTGTCAATTTGGTTCTTGTAGTTTAGAAAGTGTCATTTTAGTCCCTATAGTTTCATAAGTGTGTTAGATAAGTCCAATAAGTCCTTTAGTGAAGAATAATTTTGTCACTAAAAGTAAAAAAAATTGTCACAAAAAGTGTTTGAGGGACTAAAATGACACACTTATGAAACTACAGGGACTAAAGTGACAATTTCTAAATTACAAGGACCAAACTGGCATAGGTGACAAACTACAAAGGTATAAAATGTATTTAAATTATATATTCATATTCTATATGTAAATGTATAGGCATGGAGGACTGGTATTTTTAGAAGGTTATCTGAATGGAACAAGAAAAAGAGGCTTTTGATGTGGGCGTCTGTTGTTGACATGACAAAAGCCAAATTAGGATTAAAAAGAGCAAATGATCTACTGTTTCACAAATTCATAATGCAGTAACCTATTGTCATACTAAGAAAAGGGGTATTATACAGCCAGGATAAATAGGGACTTACCGTAAAATGGTAATTAAATGGTCTATTATGTATGTGCACATTAAGTGAACTAATCACATTTCATAATTTCGTAACTGTACATCCGGTAATGTACCTAAGTATCGTCCAATCACTTGGGTGCTTGTTTGGTAGTAATTAATACTCATGTGATCCAAAAACTGAATTTAGGGCAAGAGTTGCTCTAGGTAACTTTTGGCCAAATGCAAATTTAAGCGATTAACTCCTATTTATGTACAATTTATCCATATAAGATGGTTTGCCAAACAATTAATTTTTCTTTTTCTTTTTTATTTTAGTGTTCTATAATCCACTTATGGGCTCCCAAACGGGGTGTAACTTTGTGACCCCAATGGTCAGTAGGAGTAGGGGTGGTAATCGAGTCGTGTCGGATCATAATCTTGTCAGGTAATCGTGCTATTCTTAAACGTGTCATAATCGTGTCAGGTTATACACGGGTCACCCGTTTAACCCGTCTAACCCCAATGACGTGTACAATTATTGCATGCTATGCTAATGTGATTGGTATAATAATATATACCTTAATTTTCAAAATGGGAATGTATTAGTGTCTATATAAATCTGAATTATATTGAAAAATGAAATCCTAAACTCAGAGCCACGTGATCCCCATTTAAATTTGGCCAACATGTTGATTGTTGTTGTTGTCTAGTTTATAAAAACTTCTTATATGGTTTTCCTTGCAGGTTCAGTGAAACTTTAATTGGTGTTGTATTGGCTTATGATGTCAATATTCTCGGTGAAGTAGCAAAGATTCTTACTGGGATCCATCCTTATTTTGGTGTGAGGTTAAAAGAAAAATTATTACTCTTTTATCCAAAGCCAGACACGCTTGTAGGTAGATTTTCTGAGCCCCTTATTTTCTGTCGCATGAAACGTATACAATTATCAGTTCTACTATGAGGGGCATATGATTCCTTCACGACCTCTCTCTCTCTCTCTCTCTCTCTCTCTCTCTCTCTCTCTCTCCACCCCCTACATGTATATCATTGGTAAAGAAACCCGTAAATTGTGTGCTTGTACCTTGTTAAGACTCATTTAGTCATTTAGATTTTGTTGCATATTGGTTTACTTTTCTTTGTCTCGGCCTTGTTATAAAGACATTTTTAATACCCCATTTGGTTTAACAGAAGGAAAGGTGGTGAAACTTGGCCAACAATCTATTCATGTCATCGTTCTCGGTTTTTCATCTGCTGTTATTGCAGAAGAAGATATTCGCCCGTGAAGAATTTAGATAATAAGTGTCCACATTTCTAAACTATTCTGTTTCTAAACTATTCTGTTTCCCTTACTCACATGTCTGCTGATATTTGAGTACTCAATTGACTACTCTCTCTATCCTATAATAAGTGTTCACATTTCCTTCCTTTTTTGGATGTCCCACAATAAGTGTCCATTTTTCTAAACTGGTATATAACTTTTACTTATTTTCCAAAATTACCTTATAATAAAGACAAAGTAGCATTTATTATAGGTCCCAAAACAAGCAAAAGTTAAACACCCATCACATCTAGGGCTCGTTTGTTTGCCGGATTAATTGGGGGGATTGGACTATTTTAGTCCAATCCGGTATAATGTTGTGTTTGGTTGAGGTATTTTAAGTATTATCTAACTCAAGTATTATTTTGGTGTGGTTAAATATAATGATCCTTGAGAGGGATAAAAGAATGCTAGGGGGGGCTGGTATTAAAACACACGGGGATAAGAAAAAGTAGTATTGTATGCCCAAAAGACCCAATTACCCCTGCCATATATATGCCTCACACCCCTCACTCTCATTCAACAAATCATAACTCTCGTTGATCTGCGAAGAGAGAGAGACAGAGACGACTCAAGCGATCTGCTCCGAAGAAAGAGACGACGCCCAAGGTCTCCAACTCCAGTCGAAGGCGGCAGCAATACACGGCGACAGCGGAGGCAAGAGGTTCGGCCTCTTTTTCTCTTTCTCTTACTCTATTTTTTTTAAAAAAAAATTGGGTTGAAGTTTGGATTGTTGAATGCTAGATCTAGAATGAGTTTGTTGGCTCCTACTTAGATCTATACCTAATAAAAAAAATTTTAACTTGTGTTAATATCTAGGGTTTCATGTTCATAGATCAACAATTTTTTTTCCTAGTTTTTGTAGATATGTTTTTTCTTTTCTTATCTACATTTTTTTTTCTCATTTGCTCATCTTAGTTGTCTGCTAATATATATGTAGATCTGTTTTTGTTTCATTTTCTTATCTACTTTTCTATTTTTTGTTTCATTTTCTTATCTACTTTTCTGTTTTTTGTTTACATATATATATAAACTACTTAACATTGTTTGTAAATCTGCTGATGCTGCTGTATGATGGTGCTGATCTTTATATTTTGGTTATATTGCTAAAGACTGATAAAGCTCATGTTCTTAGAAGCTCATGTTCTTTTGGTTTCTCAAACTAGATTGTGGCCTTGTCCCAAAACAGAGCACTTGTTTGCAATATGGCCTTGTCCCAAAATAGAGAGTATTTTTCACTGCACACTTGCTTAGGGAGGATTGAGAGATGAATTTGAATCAATGTTGTCTAAAGAGGAAATATACAAATCTCAAACACAAGTAAAGCAAGTCTTCTTGCTAAGTACATATTACATAAATAAAGCAAGTCTTCTAGGACTTATACATGTTTATTAATTGTACTAAACAAGTTGGCCTGCTTATAACACAAGCATGTATAAATTAATATAAACATGCCAATATTAGTATGGATTGTTCAAACGTGTAATATAATCACCCTACTAGCTAAGTGGCTACTAACTATCAATCTCACTCTCAAATCCCATTTGTAGCTTCCTTGAGCTGTTTGAAATCATTCCCAATTTTCTAATATCTAGTATCTTTGTAATCAACTAACACAATCTAAGAACATCTCCACCAGTTATTAGACCATCTCCCTGTCCCCCAATTTCACAAAAACCTCCAATTTCACAAAAGTGTTTTTTAGGTAAAAAGTACTGGGAGAATTCAATTAACAATTACAGTTTTTCATAATATAATGAGAATTTCTCACTCTTTTCAAGTGGGAAATTTCTCATTCATATTGAGAAATTCTCAATGTTTACTCAGAAATTCTCAATCTTTACTGAGAAATCCTCAATGTTCACTGAGAAATTTCTCATATAATATGAGAAAATTCTCATATTTACTGAGAAATTCTCAATGTTTACTGAGAAATCCTCAATGTTTACTGAGAAATTTCTCATAGTTTAGTAAAACATTTCTCATATAATATGAGAAAATTCTCATATTTACTGAGAAATTCTCAATGTTTACTGAGAAATCCTCAATGTTTACTGAGAAATTTCTCATAGTTTAGTGAAACATTTCTCATATAATATGAGAAAATTCTCATATTTACTGAGAAATTCTCAATGTTTACTGAGAAATCCTCAATGTTTACTGAGAAATTTCTCATAGTTTAGTGAAACATTTCTCATATAATATGAGAAAATTCTCATATTTACTGAGAAATTCTCATATTTACTGAGAAATTCTCAATGTTTACTGAGAAATTCGAGGGAATGATATCATTGCTACTGAACTTGGGAACATGTCAAAAGCTATTAGCAAATTTTACGAAGACTCCAAGGATAAAATGCAAGTGCTCTGCACAAGAATTGGTTATCAACATGATGTGAGCGACGCTAGAAAGAAGATTTATGGAGAAATAGAGAAGTTGGAGAACTTGGGAATGAGCGACAAACTCAAGGCTGCCACTATGATTGCAAATGATACCGGAAAAATGGATATGTTCTTTAGTCTTCCAGATGAATTCAAGGTAGAATGGGTTGCATTACTACTTAGGGGAGAATTGTAGGTCATTTAGAGGTTCGATAATTTTACGTGATTTTATGTGGTGATGTTATTTGTGGATGTTAAAACTATGTTTTGTTTGATGTTAGAACTTTGTTTTTGTTGATGTTAGAACTCTGCTATGTGGCGGTGCTATTTGTGGATGTTAAAACTATGTTATGTGGTGGTGGTGTTGTTTGTGGATGTTAAAATTATGTTATTATGTATTTTTTGTTTATGTTAGAACTCTGTTTTATTGATATTATTATTATTATGTATTTTTTGTATTTTGTAGTTTTTTTTTTTGTTGCTTAAAAAAAGTATGGGACATATGTATTTTGTAGTTAATGTTATGAAAAATGCTTTATTGTGAAGGTGTTTTGGTATATTCATGGCAATTTGGTAATTTTTTAGTAAAATGGGCATTTATGAAAAGTTACAGATTAATCCAGACTTATACCATGAACATTCAAACACAGTATTGGATTAATTGAATATTATCCCCAGTATAATCCGGCACGAATCAAACACAGTATAAAAATAATACTGCACTGTTTTATCCTGTGGTTAGTTATCCCAGGATAACTAACTATAATTTAATACAATAGTACCCCTTTATCCTATCCGCCAAACAAACGAGGCCCTAAGGTAAAATTGGAAAATGACTCTTTAAGGAACAAAAAAAAATTACTCCCTCTGTCCCATATTAAGAGTCCTTGATGCCATTTTTTAATGTCTCATTTTAAGAGTCCTCTTTAAAAAGTCAAAGTACTTTAATACACACACTTTCCAAATTTGCCCTTTGTTATATCCAACTCTTCCCTCTCTTTTTTTGATGTGACACTATAATTTTGAATTTCAAAAAGGGCAACATTAGAAAGTTGAAAATCTCACCAAAATCAAGGTTGTCCCCTTGACAAGTTGGAATTCCCAAAAGAGACTCTTAATATGGGACGGAGGGAGTAATATAATACAACTTTCCTAAATATTGTGCAAAATAGAAGTGGACACTTATTATGAGACGGAGGGAGTATTTTGCATGCTTATTTTGTTACAAAAACATGGTCAGGAAGTAGACGTGAGCACATCTCACAAGCAACATAAGATAAAAGTTGGAACCGTGATACGTTTCTTGGTCAAGAGGTGATAGACTATGCTTAACATATTCTTCGTCTAAACTGTTGTCTAGCTTTGGATACTTCAAGCTTCCCATTCTCTATTGTTGTTTTGGCATAATTTATTTGTAAACATCTAGAGTCCATTCGGTATAGCTGTGGGAGTAAGAGGTTTTTCCTTTGATGGATTTTTTAAAAAGCTGTAAATTACTGCATGTGATTTAACTTTTAAGATGTTCTTTTTTAGTTTTAACGTGGATTTGGTTTTTGGGAACACATTGAATTTTTTTTTGGTCAAATGGACTCAAATCTCTTAATAATCTCAAATAAGTGATTGGTAGTCCCAAATTAAGCTAATCCAATTACTGTCGTCTTTCTCCCTCATTACAAAATTAGAAGCAGCTTTGTTTTGAATCCAAACAACTTATAATACTTCGTGGACCTACCCTTGTAGTTTTGACGAAGAGGTACTCCATAGTTGGATCCTTGATACCAACACATACAAGAAGGGTCAGCTGGTTGGATAAAAATTCAGAAGATTTATCGTACTCGCACACCAACAGGTTTGAATTCTGAACTTGGTACATTAGGCATTTGGAGAAATTTTTTTCCCTTTCTAACATGAAAAGCAATTGATGCCGAAAAGTGATCCAATTTTTTTTCTTCCTTTTTCTCTCCTCAATTTAAATGATATTATTCTGTAGGAATATTAAAAAGTATAAAGAAGATACGATAAGAGAAGAAATGGACGAGCATGGTAAAGAAATGATTAATAGAGAAATGGTCTCCTTGAACTCGGACCATCGGATTAAGAAGTCAAAGAGGATAAGTGAAGATTCTTGAAGACTGCTTCAGAGCACTGAAGTTTACTAAGACCCTTTTCTAGGTAATTTACCTCTTCTTTTATGGTATCGACATTAAGTTCATTTGTGCCTGGGATTTTTTGGGCTATAGTCTATAGAGAACTTGATTAATTTTGTTGGATAAAAATTAATTTTGGCCATGTTTGAGGTCAAATAAATGTGGGACCCATTTAGAGTTTGAATGGGGTCCTTGTGGATTTGTGTTCTCCTCCATGAGGAGATGAACTTTGGATATTTACATGTCCAAAATTATTATTGAGTGAATGAGAAATTAATCCATTGAATACATTTATATAATGTACATACATGAATGCATGGGAATTGTATATACATGAATGTATTTATTCTCATTCATGGATAATGCACATTCATAGATGAATCATGTCTATACATGGATGAATCTATAGATTCATAATGTACATACATGGATGAATCCACAAATACATAATGTACTCATGTATATACATGGATGAATCTATAGATTCATAATGTACATACATGGATGAATCCACAAATTCATAATGTACATGCAATGAATCCTCTCTCCCCTTAGTCCTATATATTCTGAGCTTTCTCCTCAGAAATTTCAGAGTCAGAAAAACAAGAGCTATTACCTTCCTTCCTATATTCCTTCCTGAGAGAGACACAGAACATATTTGGTTCGCCGGAGCAGTCGAACACCGTGCTTGTCTACTACTGGTTATTGCCGTTGTATCCTGGGAGACAGACGCCGAAGATATCCTCAAGCATTTCTAGTGAGGCGGCGAATCTGTTTTAAGGAAACTGTGAAATATCACAGGCCTCGGTTTGATCTTATTTTGTTATAGTTTTCCAATTATTGCTTTCTGTTTACATATTGTAATTCTGGTTCTATTCAAGTTCTATTTTCCAGTTTGTAATCAAGAATCTGTTTCTATTTTCCAATTGTATCAATGTAATTTTTCCAACAATCTTAAAACAGATTATATATATTTTTACAAAACAAAAACATATTTGGGTTTGGAAAATTAAAATTATTTTTTGAAAACAGTCTTACAAAAAACCGGTACTATAATCCTCGTTTTCTGGCCAAACGGTGCAGAATCAGGAAAAATTGCATTAGACGAAAAGTGTGCAGAATCCTGTTTTGCTTGGGACTAAGCGAATAGAATCTGAAAATTCATTCGTTTTCTAACAATTATTTGGGAAAAGAAATTCTGCTGCAGTTAAAATTAAAAAGAAAATATTAGATTTAATTTCTTTTCTCTTGTGATAACTTCTGAAATGGCAAATGAGACCATGAACTCTGTTGCGACCGATGGTGCTACTAACACCGTGGTGATTGGTTCGAGTATTGTTAAGGTTCCCTCAATCCAAATGGTTCCTATGAACCACAGGGAAAAACTCGATAAATCTAATGAAAATGAACAAGAACAAGAGGTTGTGCTAGCAATTGATGCTTTGAAGCACTCAGACTTTTTGTGCTGAAGCTATGTCTTGAATGACTTAGACGATACACTCTATAATGTGTATAGGGTCAAGACCATTGCTAAGGAACTGTGGGAGTCCTTAGATATGGTGGACTCAAAGACTGTGATCAGTCAAGTCCAAGAGACAAATGTGATGGAGTTAGATTATATCTCAAGGGATGTCTCTAACATTAATCTGTCTGCTGTGGTCTCTGAAGTGAACTTGGTGGATTCAAACCCAAGGGAGTGGTGGATAGACACTAGTGCTACTCGCCACATATGCTCCGACAAAGTTATGTTCACTTCCTTCGAACCAATTACTAATGGTGAGAAGATATATATGGGAAATTCTGCCTCCTCAGATGTTGAAGGGCAAGGGAAAATAAGTCTGAAAATGACTTCAGGAAAGGAGATAACTCTCAACAATGTCCTTTATGTACCGGAAATTCGCAAGAATTTTGTATCCGGATCTCTCCTAAGAAAGCATGGCTTCCGAATGGTCTTTGAGTCAGACAAGGTGGTGTTGACCAAAGCGGAAATGTGTGTGGGGAAGGGGTATATGTGTAATGGGATGTTCAAACTTAATGTAGCAACTGTATTCCCAAAAGTTAATAAAATGAGTACCTCTTCTGTTTACTTGCTTGAGTCTTCCAATTTGTGGCATGGTAGACTAGTACATGTTAATTTTAATTCTTTGAGAAGATTAATTAAATTAGACCACATACCAAACTTTCATACTGATGCAAGTTATAAATGTGAAACTTGTGTTGAAGCAAAGTTAACAAAGATTTCATTTCAATCCATTGAAAGAAGCACTGAACCTCTGGAATTAATCCACACTGATGTATGTGATTTAAAAATGGTTTAATCTAGAGGTGGCAATAAGTATTTTATTACTTTTGTTGATGATTGCACTAAATACTGTTATGTGTATTTGCTAAAAAGTAAGGATGAAGCTTTGGATAAGTTCATTCTATATAAGACAGAGGTTGAGAATCAACTAAGTAAAAAGATTAAGGTGTTGGGAAGTGCTAGGGGTGGTGAATATGTAGCGCCATATGGTGAGTTTTGTGCACAAAATAGAATTATTCACCAAACCACCGCACCTTATTTGCCTCCATCAAATGGAGTTGCTGAAAGGAAAAATTGTACCTTAAAGGAAATTATGAATGCTATGTTAATAAGTTCTGGATTGCCACAGAACTTGTGGGGGGAGGCAATTCTCTCTACAAATTATATTTTAAATAAGGTACCTCGAAAGAAAGTTGATCAAACCCCGTATGAACAATGGAATGGTCAAAATCCTTCCTACAAGTTCTTACGAATGTGAGGGTGTCTTGCAAAAGTTCTTGTACCTACTCCTAAGAAAGAAAGGATAGGTCCAAAAACTGTTGATT
Organism: Hydrangea macrophylla; assembly: GCA_033977485.1. Taxonomy (NCBI): domain Eukaryota; kingdom Viridiplantae; phylum Streptophyta; class Magnoliopsida; order Cornales; family Hydrangeaceae; genus Hydrangea; species Hydrangea macrophylla. Next base: position 3,774,892 of record CM066996.1, read on the forward strand.
GTTTATTTATTGGCTATGCACATAATAGTAGTGCGTATCGATTTCTTGTACATAAATCTGAAAACCCGGATATACAAAAGAACATGATCATGGAGTCTAGAAATGCGTCTTTCTTTGAGAATATATTTCCTTGTAAAGAGGATTATAGTTCTAAAAAATGCACATTTGAGACTGTTGGGGAAACTAGTAAAACCCAAGAAGAAAATGTTGATATTGAGCCTAGACGTGGGAAACGAGCTAGAACCTCAAAATCTTTTGGTCCAGACTTTCTAACTTATGTTATAGAAAGTGAACCTCAAAGCTATAATGAAGCTATTAGATCACCAGATGGTCCAATGTGGAAAGAAGCAATCAAGAGTGAAATTGATTCTATCCTACAAAACCATACGTGGGAACTGATAGATCTTCCTCCTGGTTGTAAGCCATTGGGCTACAAATGGATTTTTAAAAAGAAAATGAAGACGGATGGTACTATTGATAAGTATAAAGCAAGGCTTGTCATCAAAGGGTATAGACAAAAGGAAGGTCTAGACTACTTTGATACGTATTCTCCTGTTACGAGAATAACATCCATTCGTATGATTATTGCAATCGCAGCGTTGCGAGGTCTCGAAATACATCAAATGGATGTTAAGACTGCCTTCCTTAATGGAGATTTGAATGAAGAAATCTACATGGAACAACCTGAACGATTTTCTACTCCAGGGCAAGAAAATAAAGTGTGTAAGCTTGTCAAATCATTGTATGGCTTAAAGCAAGCTCCAAAATAATGGCATGAAAAATTTGACCAAGCTATACTCTCTAGTGGATTTAAAATCAATGAGTGTGATAAATGTGTTTATGTCAAAGACACAATTGAAGGCTATGTCATATTATGTCTTTATGTTGATGACATGCTCATAGTGGGTAGTAATGATAAGATCATTAAATCTACTAAGAAAATGTTGAATTCTAAATTTGACATGAAAGATATGGGACTTGCTGATGTCATATTGGGCATCAAGATCTCTAGAAATACTAATGGACTTGTTCTATCACAGTCACATTATATAGACAAGATTCTAGAGAAGTTCAACAAGTCCGATACTAGTATAGCCAGGACGCCTGTGGACTTAAGTCTACACCTATCTAAGAATACTGGTGAGAGTGTTTCTCAACTAGAATATTCTCGAGTGATAGGAAGTTTGATGTACTTAATGAGTTGTACAAGGCCTGACATTGCCTATTCTGTTAGTAGACTAAGTAGATATACTAGTAATCCTAGTGCTGAACACTGGAAAGGGATAGTAAGGGTACTGCGGTACTTACGATTTACACGTGATCAGGGACTGCACTACATGAGATATCCAGCTGTATTAGAAGGATTTAGTGATGCAAACTGGATATCCGATATGAAAGATTCAAAATCTACAAGTGGATATGTTTTCACACTTGGTGGTGCAGCTGTATCATGGAAATCTTCAAAACAAACTTGTATTGCAAGATCGACAATGGAATCTGAATTCATTGCGCTAGACAAGGCAGCTGAAGAGGCTGAATGGCTTCGCCATTTTGTAGAAGATATTCCTAGATGGTCAAAACCTGTGCCAGCTATTTGCATACACTGCGATAGCCAATCTGCTATTGGAAGGGCATAAAGTAATATGTATAATGGTAAGTCTAGACATATTCGTCGTAGACACAATACCATTAAACAACTACTCTCAAGTGGGATTGTCACAATTGACTATGTAAAGTCAAAGGACAATATTGCGGATCCGCTAACCAAAGGGTTAAATCGAGAGTTTGTTAATAAATCATCTAGAGGAATGGGACTAAAGCCTATGACGTTAAAAGGGAATGGAATGGAAACCCAACCTAGTTGACTGGAGATCCCAAGATCTAGGTTCAAAGGGACAACCTAATTTCATGTACCTTAAGAGAATCACTGAGAAGAAATGTTCTTCTGCCCATTTCTATGATTCAACAGTGATACCTGCTGGTGTGAGGGTAAGCTTAGCTTTTAATGACTATGTGCGTTGGTATAACCAAGCGGAGTATAGCATGATACTCTAAATAGTCACCTATGTGAATGTGAAGTGGGGCTGCTTCTAAAAGAATTTGAGAAAGGCAAAATTCTTTGATAAACATTTACTGAACCAGGCGAGTGTTCAAGGCCAAAACGAACACATGTGTAAGAACTAAACTATGTTTGGAAAGCTCCTGTGTGAGGTCTGTTAGTTGTTTACACTAATGGCAATCAGTTCAAGACTATACGTTCACTGGTCAGCCAGTAAATCTGATAGATTGTCACAAGGGAAGGTTCAAAGCCAAAAGCTACCTATCCTTTGCAGGAGTGATCCGTTGTGCTCTCTCTCTTGTCGAGTCGTCTCACATCGTTTCGATTAATTTCATTCATGTGGGGGATTGTTGGATAAAAATTAATTTTGGCCATGTTTGAGGTCAAATAAATGTGGGACCCATTTAGAGTTTGAATGGGGTCCTTGTGGGTTTGTGTTCTCCTCCATGAGGAGATGAACTTTGGATATTTACATATCCAAAATAATTATTGAGTGAATGAGAAATTAATCCATTGAATACATTTATATAATGTACATACATGAATGCATGGAAAATGTATATACATGAATGTATTTATTCTCATTCATGGATAATACACATTCATAGATGAATCATGTATATACATGGATGAATCTATAGATTTATAATGTACATACATGGATGAATCCACAAATACATAATGTACTCATGTATATACATGGATGAATCTATAGATTCATAATGTACATACATGGATGAATCCACAAATACATAATGTACTCATGTATATACATGGATGAATCTATAGATTCATAATGTACATACATGGATGAATCCACAAATTCATAATGTACATGCAATGAATCCTCTCTCCCCTTAATCCTATATATTCTGAGCTTTCTCCTCAGAAATTTCAGAGTCAGAAAAACAAGAGCTATTACCTTCCTTCCTATATTCCTTCCTGAGAGAGAGACACAGAACATAGTTGGTTCGCCGGAGCAGTCGAACACCGTGCTTGTCTACTGTTGGTTATTGCCGTTGTATCCTGGGAGACAGACGCCGAAGATATCCTCAAGCATTTCTGGTGAGGCGGCGAATCTATTTTAAGGAAACTGTGAAATATCACAGGCCTCGGTTTGATCTTATTTTGTTATCGTTTTCCAATTATTGCTTTCTGTTTACATATTGTAATTCTGGTTCTATTCAAGTTCTATTTTCCAGTTTGTAATCAAGAATCTGTTTCTGTTTTCCAATTGTATCAATGTAATTTTTCCAGCAAATTTTTCTTCACCTGGTAGGATCTCATCTCACCACTGGTTGGAGTAATTATTTATAGTCACTTTTAGCTTGTTGTTAATAAAATTCTTGTCTTGATTTAGAGCAAAAAATGAAATTTGTATCTGATTTACATTAGATGGTTCAAATCTGGATTTCCAGTTCAATCAATTTTTAGTTCACTGATACAATGGTAGGTGTTTTGACCTTGGGCATTTGATGTAACCTGGCTCTTCAAATGATTTCAACAAACACATGGCGGGCGAAATTTGTAACGCCCTGTATTTTATTATCATTAATAAATAAATATTGCATTTTATTTCCATGAGTATTTTAATTTAATTTCTCTTTGTAATAATTATCTGGGGCCAAACCGTAATATTTGAAAATATAGAAAATATTTTCTATGGTTTTAAAATCAATATCTATATCTTTGTATAAACCGGGAATTTTATTCCTACGCTGATATTATTTTCCTGTATTTTTTCTTTCTACCGTAAAATACCAGTTTTATGTTTTAAATCTGCGTTATACCGCGTTTGGGTGTGGGAGCACGTGAGCTCAACCACACCGGAGGAATTCTTGGCCTTGCTTGGAGCCCAAAACATTGGGTTTATATATACGTTGTGTCTCTCTCTCACAAGTTCACTCACAGTCTCTCATCTCTCACTCTCTCAAATTCTCTCAATCACTCTCTTGCTCTCTCAAGATCACACAACACACACACATACAGATTATATACTATATGCATACACACATACATAGATATATAGCTATATATATCTCAAGATCAAGAGGATGAACGGAGGAGAAATTCTTAACGACAAAATCGACGGCATAAATTCTCGGTCTCAAATTCTCTGTATAATTGCCCTCTGTGAGTATTATAAACTCACTCGCCATGTTTATATACGTGTATTTCAGTATATATAGGTGTGTATATGTGTATATATATGTATTTCACCATTGAAGCTTGAAATTGGAGTTTTGTCAAACTCAACCAAATTCAATTCCGTGAATTGATTATGGAAGATCTTTGTCCCAATAGGCCACGGTTCAAATCCTACACAGAAATTCATCCGTATCGCGACGTACGGTTGATTTAAAGTTTTGACACCCTCACTTTAATCGCGAATATTTAGAGATATAATCCGTATTAGTTAAAATTGATCGCGTATTCTTAATCTACGCAAAAAACTGAAGAGATCCATATATTGCACGACATGTTTGAGACAGAATCTGAAAATGGGTAAATTTCAGTCCAGAATTGAAAACAGGGGAAAAAAACGAAGAAGATGACATTCTGCAAGAACTCGCGCGCGCGACCCACTCGCGCGAACCATTCCCCCCCTTCGCGCGCGCGATCCGCTCGCGCGACCTGTCCTCCCCCTTCGCGCGCGCGATCCGCTCGCGCGATTTGTTCTCCCCTTCGCTCGCGCGACCTGGCAGTTTGAGCAGTTTCTATGTTTTCTTATTAGGGACTGTTTGGAAAATGTTTTAAAAGTTTTTAAAGAACAGTTTGGCAAAAATATTGTTTTAAAGGTCTATGTTTTAAGAATTGTACGAAACAGAACAACTAAGGCCAAAATTTATGCTCGTACGATTATCCGACTTTGTGATTTATTAATGGTGTTACTTATGAAACATTGACATACATATTAGGGTTGAGGTTGTGTCAACATGCATGTGTGTGAGAAAGCGTGAAAAGAGTAAAGGGTGGCGGTCTGGTGTGCGACCTCAATATCGATCGGATATTATTCCTGGTATTGGAGGCGACAGTGTCGTGTACGACTTAGATATCGATCGGATAGTATTCCTGGTATCTAAGGCGCGCGTTTCGGATATTGATCGGATAATATTCCTGATATCCGAAGCGATGGTGATAGTGTTGAGTACGGCTTAGATATCGATCGGATATTATTCCTGGTATCTAAGGCGCTTGTTTCGGATATTGATCGGATATTATTCCTGGTATCCGAAATGATGGTATTGAGTGTGGCTTAGATATCGATCGGATATTATTCCTGGTATCTGAAGCGATAGTTTGGTGTGCTGTTTTGGATATCGATCGGATAGTATTTCCTGGTATCTGAGATAATGGTTTGGTTGTGTTGAGTTTTGTTGAGAGAAAAGGGTCAGAAAGATGAGATATTACATTGTTCATGCATGGTCGCATATTTATTGCTTTCTTTATTTCCCCCGTGACTTATGTTGGAATTGGAACCTTGAAACTATTGCTTTTAAAGTTAATTTGCACTATTGGTTATATGCTTATATATACATTGCGAGCACTTGTTTATTTTGCTCACCAGCTTTCATAAGCTGACGGCGTTGATGCGTCCTGGACTGTATGTCCAGATTTTCAGGGTCAGGAGCAGCCAGGGTATTTTGACTATGCTACTTAGAGTCAGGAGACTTTCCAGGAGGCTGATTTATTTTTTTCCTATGTCTTTTAATTTGGGTTTGTAATAAACTAGCTTTAGACATTTGAATAAGGCGTCTTGTGCCTAAGTTTATGACTGCTGTAATAGTTAGTAAGTTTTAATTATGGAGGTTATGTTTTGTTAGTATCCTTTGCTCTAGAAATGTTGTTAAGTTATTTGTTGCAGGGACAATTGGTCATACTCACTTGTCACGACCTACGAGTCCATAAAGGAAATTAAATGCTTTCCTGAATTATGCTACGTCGGGGCGTGACAGGCTTTTTGGTATCAGAGCCAGGTTATGGCTCGACCAATTGTCCAGAACACATAGGATCTCCCATTAAGATAGAATTAAGATAAGATAGTTCGACTTCATTCCGTGTTTAGGTCGCTTTCTATCGTCGAGAACTTTCTTTCTTATCTGGAGTTTGACCGTATTCTTGTTGATCCATGGATAGGTACCTTTCTTTTGAGATATGGCTGGAAGAAATTTCAGGAATTGTCCTGCTATTGAAGATGCACCCCCGGTAATAGATCCAACCGGAATGTTCGAGGCTTTTGTAAGAAGATTGGAGAGGGTTAGTGATCAGAATGCGAGGAACAATAATCAGAATGGGAATCACAACGGGAATGGGAGGCAAGCCCCCCAGACGGGAGACAAGCTTCTCAAGGAGTTTCGCGCCCTGCGACCTGAGTATTTTGCGGGAACTGATGAACCCTAGCAAGCGGAACAGTGGCTACGCCAGATGGAGCGTATCTTTGAGACCATAGAGTGCACTGATCTGGAGAAGAAGCGTCTGGCTATCTTTCAGCTGTCTTATGCAGCGGCTGATTGGTGGGATGCAGAAAAGGCGACCATAGGGGAAGAAGCTGCAAGGAGAATGCCGTGGGTGGTGTTCAAGGAAAGGTTTCTCGAGAAATATTTTCCTGAAGAAGAGAAGGACAAGAGAGAGAAAGAGTTTATGGAGTTGACTCAAGGGAATCTGACTGTCCGAGAGTACACTACTCGATTTGAGCGTCTGTCTCGCTTTGCTCCACATATGGTGGACACACCCCAGAGGAAAATCAAGAAGTATCACCGGGGCCTCAACTTGTCTCTCCGACATCTGACTATGGGGCATCTGAGCCAGTCATTTGAAGCTCTGGTGAGATTGGCTACGGGGTTAGAGAATGATGGGTGTCAGAATTCGAAGCCGTTTGGAAATCGACCTCCACAGAAGAGTTATTCAGGATAGAAACCTGGGTACTCTCAAGGACAGAAAAGGACCTGGGATGGAGGGAAGAAACCTCAACAGACACAAGCAGTTCAGCAGTATCAGCCTCTAGCAATAGAAGGGGCCAAAAACAACAACTGCTTCAATTGTGGTAATCCCGGTCACCGAGCTAAAGATTGTAGACAGACTAGGCGTGCTGATCGTCCGGGAATTGTGTGCTATAATTGTGGCATGCCAGGTCACATAAGTCCGGAATGCAAGGCTCCTAGGAAAGGTAACTATGGTCAGCAAGGACAGGCCCGCCTGAATGCTGTTATTCCCGAGGCTGCTGGTTATGAAGAAACAGGATATGGAGGAGGTGCTTATGAGGAGGGATTGCCTGAGCAACGAGCAGTGGAAGGTACTCTAACCTTGTTTAACTCTCATGTTAAAGTTTTATTTGACACGGGTGCTACACATTCTTTTATATCTGTTAAGATCGTTCAGAAGTTGGGTATAGTACCGCAACGTTTAGAGGAAGCTTTGAGTGCTGTCTCACCCTTAGGGACCACAGTCAAGTTATTACATGTGTGTAAGGATTGTCCTCTACGGTTAGGAAACCGTGAACTTTTGGCAAGTTTGGTGGTTCTATCGATGAAGGAATTTGATATAATCCTGGGAATGGATTGGCTCGAGAAGAATGATGCGAAGTTGGATTGTGCAAGGAAGAGGATCACATTTGCAGACAAGGGGAATCGACTCTTCGATTTCCAATGTAACCCTTTGGGTGATATGTTCCTCACTAGATGCCTAGCAAACATTGAGGTTGTCAGTGCAGAGGTGACAGTATCATCAATACCGGTGATCAAAGAGTTCGAGGAAGTATTCCGAGATATTTTAGGATTACCGCCGGAAAGGGACATAGAATTCTGTGTAGAATTGGTGCCAGGTACTCGACCTATAACCAAGGTTCCCTACAGGATGGCCCCTACAGAGTTGTTGGAGCTGAAGGAACAAGTTCAAGAACTTGAGAAGTTGGGTTTTGTTCGTCCAAGTACTTCACCCTGGGGAGCACCAGTGTTATTCGTGAAGAAGAAGGATGGGATGATGCGGTTGTGTATTGACTACCGAGAACTGAATAAGGTCACTATCAAGAATAAGTATCCTTTACCTCGAATAGACGATCTGTTTGATCAGTTGCAAGGAGCCACGACCTTTTCTAAGATTGATCTACGGTCAGGGTATCACCAGTTGAGGGTGCGGAAGGAAGACATACCTAAGACAGCTTTCAGGACGAGATACGGACACTATGAGTTCTTAGTAATGCCGTTTGGGATGACGAATGCTCCGGCTGTGTTTATGGACTTGATGAACAGAGTATTCAAGCCATACTTAGATCAGTTCGTTATTGTCTTTATTGATGATATTTTGATCTATTCCAAGTTAGAGGAAGAGCATGAACAACACCTGAGGATCGCGTTGCAGACTCTCAAGGATCACCGCCTGTATGCTAAATTCAGCAAGTGTGAATTCTGGCTTCAGGAAGTTAAGTTTCTCGGGCATGTGATCTCTCAACAAGGAATCGCAGTTGACTCCTCCAAGACCGATGCAGTGGCGAATTGGACTCGGCCAACCAATGCTACAGAAGTCAGAAGTTTTCTGGGACTAGCTGGTTATTATCGGAGATTTGTAGAAGGTTTCTCAAAGATAGCAGCCCCGTTAACTAGTTTGACTAAGAAAGATTTGAAGTTTGAATGGACTGATAAGCATGAACGCGCTTTTCTGGAATTGAAAGAGAGATTGACAACAGCGCCAGTACTTGCGATACCAAAGGATGGTAAGAAGTTCACTATTTTTAGTGACGCCTCGTATCAAGGATTGGGATGTGTCCTTATGCAAGACGGAAAGGTCATAGCCTATGGTTCACGACAGTTGAAGCCGAATGAATTGAATTACCCAACTCATGATTTGGAACTGGCAGCAGTAGTGTTTGCGCTCAAGACCTGGAGGCACTATCTCTATGGGGAGAAGTTTGATTTGTTCTCAGACCACAAGAGCCTCAAGTATTTGTTTACTCAGAAGGAGTTGAACATGAGGCAACGTAGGTGGATGGAGCTGATTAAGGATTACGACTTTACATTAGAGTACCACCCCGGTAAGGCTAACATAGTCGCTGACGCCCTAAGCCGGAAGCCTCGAGGAATGATTGCTTCATTGATGTTGAGGGAATGGAAAGCGTTAGAGACAATCGCAGAATTTGATATGCAGATTTCTGAAGGAAGTGACGGACATCACTTTGGATGCCTCGTAGTACAACCAACACTTGTGAGTCGAATCATCGAAGCCCAGAAGGAAGATGAAAAGTTTCAAGTATGGTTCGCAAAGATGTTAGAGAAGGACCCGACAGAATGGAAGGTTGGGGCCGATGGAGGATACCGATGTCGAGACAGATTGTGTGTGCCAGATTCTGGAGATTTGAGAAAAGATATTCTCGAAGAAGCACATAAATCGAGACTGACAGTACACCCAGGAGGAACAAAGATGTATAAGGATTTGAAGAGAAACTTCTGGTGGGAAGGGATGAAGCGAGAAGTAGCCGAGTTTGTGTCTAAATGTTTGACTTGTCAACAAGTGAAGGCCGAACATCAGAGACCCTCGGGATTGTTGCAACCCTTACCTGTTCCAGGATGGAAGTGGGAGCACATAACTATGGATTTTGTGGTTGGATTACCCCGGTCACAACAGAATCATGACGCGATTTGGGTAATTGTGGATCGTTTGACGAAGTCTGCACACTTTATCGCGTACAATATGACTTACCCAGTAGAAAGGATGAGTCGAATGTACCTACAGCAAGTGGTGCGACTACACGGTGCGCCTGTGTCGATTGTATCAGACCGCGATGCACGTTTTACCTCGGGATTTTGGGAAAGTCTGCAGAAGGCTATGAGAACTTTGCTCAAGATGAGTACTGCTTTCCATCCTCAGACCGACGGACAGACCGAGCGTGTTAATCAGATTATGGAAGATATGCTCAGAGCTTGTGCAATCGACTTTGAAGAGTCTTGGGAGACGCACTTACCTTTGGTTGAATTTGCGTATAACAACAGTTATCACTCAAGTATTGGAATGGCGCCGTTCGAAGCTTTGTACGGACGGCCATGTCGATCTCCATTGTGTTGGGCTGAAGTGGGAGACACAGAACTTTTGGGACCAGATTTGGTGAGAGAGACCAATGAGAAGATTTCACTGGTCAAAGGAAAGGATGACAACTGCACAGAGTAGGCATAAGAGTTATACGGATCGACGTCGAAAGGACTTGGAGTTCAGTGTTGGAGATCACGTACTCCTAAAGGTTTCACCTGTTCGGGGAGTAGTGCGTTTTGGTCAGAAGAGAGGGAAGTTGGCACCTCGTTTCATCGGGCCATTTGAGATATTGGAGCGTGTTGGGAAAGTGGCTTATCGGCTCGCGTTGCCACCAAAGATGTCTGGTGTTCATAATGTGTTCCATGTCAGTATGTTAAGGAAATACATACGGGATCCTTCACATGTGGTTAATTTTGATGATATTGAGACGAGTCAGAGTGTTGTCTACAAGGATAGACCTGTGAGGATTCTTGACCAGAGTATCAAGAGGCTGAGAAGAAGAGACGTTCCTTTGGTTAAGATTCAGTGGAGGCATCATGACGAAGGAGAGGCGTCGTGGGAGTTAGAGTCAGACATGAGGACTAGATACCCCGAGTTGTTTCAGGACTAGTTAGCTCAGATTTCGGGGCGAAATCTCTGTTAAGGTGGGTAGGGTGTAACGCCCTGTATTTTATTATCATTAATAAATAAATATTGCATTTTATTTCCATGAGTATTTTAATTTAATTTCTCTTTGTAATAATTATCTGGGGCCAAACCGTAATATTTGAAAATATAGAAAATATTTTCTATGGTTTTAAAATCAATATCTATATCTTTGTATAAACCGGGAATTTTATTCCTACGCTGATATTATTTTCCTGTATTTTTTCTTTCTACCGTAAAATACCAGTTTTATGTTTTAAATCTGCGTTATACCGCGTTTGGGTGTGGGAGCACGTGAGCTCAACCACACCGGAGGAATTCTTGGCCTTGCTTGGAGCCCAAAACATTGGGTTTATATATACGTTGTGTCTCTCTCTCACAAGTTCACTCACAGTCTCTCATCTCTCACTCTCTCAAATTCTCTCAATCACTCTCTTGCTCTCTCAAGATCACACAACACACACACATACAGATTATATACTATATGCATACACACATACATAGATATATAGCTATATATATCTCAAGATCAAGAGGAAGAACGGAGGAGAAATTCTCAACGACGAAATCGACGGCATAAATTCTCGGTCTCAAATTCTCTGTATAATTGCCCTCTGTGAGTATTATAAACTCACTCGCCATGTTTATATACGTGTATTTCAGTATATATAGGTGTGTATATGTGTATATATATGTATTTCACCATTGAAGCTTGAAATTGGAGTTTTGTCAAACTCAACCAAATTCAATTCCGTGAATTGATTATGGAAGATCTTTGTCCCAATAGGCCACGGTTCAAATCCTACACAGAAATTCATCCGTATCGCGACGTACGGTTGATTTAAAGTTTTGACACCCTCACTTTAATCGCGAATATTTAGAGATATAATCCGTATTAGTTAAAATTGATCGCGTATTCTTAATCTACGCGGAAAACTGAAGAGATCCATATATTGCACGACATGTTTGAGACAGAATCTGAAAATGGGTAAATTTCAGTCCAGAATTGAAAACAAGGGAAAAAAACGAAGAAGATGACATTCTGCAAGAACTCGCGCGCGCGACCCGCTCGCGCGAACCATTCCCCCCCTTCGCGCGCGCGATCCGCTCGCGCGACCTGTCCTCCCCCTTCGCGCGCGCGATCCGCTCGCGCGATTTGTTCACCCCTTCGCTCGCGCGACCTGGCAGTTTGAGCAGTTTCTATGTTTTCTTATTAGGGACTGTTTGGAAAATGTTTTAAAAGTTTTTAAAGAACAGTTTGGCAAAAATATTGTTTTAAAGGTCTATGTTTTAAGAATTGTACGAAACAGAACAACTAAGGCCAAAATTTATGCTCGTACGATTATCCGACTTTGTGATTTATTAATGGTGTTACTTATGAAACATTGACATACATATTAGGGTTGAGGTTGTGTCAACATGCATGTGTGTGAGAAAGCGTGAAAAGAGTAAAGGGTGGCGGTCTGGTGTGCGACCTCAATATCGATCGGATATTATTCCTGGTATTGGAGGCGACAGTGTCGTGTACGACTTAGATATCGATCGGATAGTATTCCTGGTATCTAAGGCGCGCGTTTCGGATATTGATCGGATAATATTCCTGATATCCGAAGCGATGGTGATAGTGTTGAGTACGGCTTAGATATCGATCGGATATTATTCCTGGTATCTAAGGCGCTTGTTTCGGATATTGATCGGATATTATTCCTGGTATCCGAAATGATGGTATTGAGTGTGGCTTAGATATCGATCGGATATTATTCCTGGTATCTGAAGCGATAGTTTGGTGTGCTGTTTTGAATATCGATCGGATAGTATTTCCTGGTATCTGAGATAATGGTTTGGTTGTGTTGAGTTTTGTTGAGAGAAAAGGGTCAGAAAGATGAGATATTACATTGTTCATGCATGGTCGCATATTTATTGCTTTCTTTATTTCCCCCGTGACTTATGTTGGAATTGGAACCTTGAAACTATTGCTTTTAAAGTTAATTTGCACTATTGGTTATATGCTTATATATACATTGCGAGCACTTGTTTATTTTGCTCACCAGCTTTCATAAGCTGACGGCGTTGATGCGTCCTGGACTGTATGTCCAGATTTTCAGGGTCAGGAGCAGCCAGGGTATTTTGACTATGCTACTGAGAGTCAGGAGACTTTCCAGGAGGCTGCTTTATTTTTTTCCTATGTCTTTTAATTTGGGTTTGTAATAAACTAGCTTTAGACATTTGAATAAGGCGTCTTGTGTCTAAGTTTATGACTGCTGTAATAGTTAGTAAGTTTTAATTATGGAGGTTATGTTTTGTTAGTATCCTTTGCTCTAGAAATGTTGTTAAGTTATTTGTTGCAGGGACAATTGGTCATACTCACTTGTCACGACCTACGAGTCCATAAAGGAAATTAAATGCTTTCCTGAATTATGCTACGTCGGGCCGTGACAAAATTGTTGAGGCAGAAGTTCAATTAGAGAAGAGAGGGAGAAGAATAGATAAATGGAGGAGAATATGTTCCAATACAGGAACTAGAGAGATAGGACAGAAGAAAATGTTCCAATCCAGGAACTACAGAGCAGAACAAGAAAAGAAAATTCTCAAAGATAAATATGTATTTCATTCATCAAAAGCTTCCTTTCTCAAATGGAGATTACGATCATTTATAGGATTGGGAAACTTGTCCAAAAAGAAAAGTAAACTAAGGAATAAAAAGAAACTAGGAAACTATAAAAATGCTAGAAACCTAATCCTACCCTACAAGGAAATAAACATAAATTCGTTTTTCTCTTTCAATGCCTAATTAGACTCTCTATATGACTTGAAAATCAAATCTTATACTTCCCAAAACAAACCTAACCTATAAGGTAGCATATTAGAAGTCAAATTCCATCATTAAAGGCCTAAAGCTAGCTAAAATATAGAAAATAAAGTTTATGGAACTAAAAAAACGAAAATTACAACTAAATAAAAATACGTAAGAATTTTGTAGTTAATGCAGTCCTCTTGTCCTAGATCAGCATTTTCTAGCTTTCAGTGTTGGGGCTTTTTTCTATATTTATTGGAGCCTACTAGGTTCTCTTGAAATCCAATTAGCATACTGGGAGCTCTCTTTTTTGTCAGAACTGTGTTTCCCATAAAAAGTAACTGGAAAAACTTATTGGGAACTGTTAAAGGGTAAATATATAAATGTGTAATGTAGCGCTTAGTGATTATGTGGTTGTCCCACATCGGTTGTATGTAAGTAGTGTAGGTTGGTCTAAAGCCTATAAATAGGCTCTCTGTATTCTTATTATGTTATGTTGAATACAAAATATTCCCATCACTCTTTATCTTTACAGGAACTATGTTTTTATCCCATAAAACCTCTTAGAATTTCACTCTTTTTACAACTTTTTTCGCTTGGGTAACTTCTTGAAGATCAAACCCCACATTTAAGTGGTTTTCATCTAAAACATTTCTTTTGAGGAACCAAGACAAAAAAAAGAAGAAGAATCAGATCGGAGGGATCTATAACTAACAAATAGAAGTGGATGGAGTTGGGAAACGGGTGCACAGTCCTTGCCTTGTTTTCCCCACATCTAAGATTGGATAAAGTAAAGGGTAATGCTATTGTCAGAGTAGCAATGACTAATGCCAGAGCAAAAAGTGTTGCTAAAGGTTTTAGCGACAATAAAAAAAATGCACTAAAACTTTTAGCTAAACTTTTTTCTCTAACACTAGCCATTGCTACTCTGGCAATAGAGCAAGCCTAAAATAATCTGAGTGCGTGGAAAATGTCTTGGCAGACGAGACTTTTGAACAAGTAAATAATGATTCAGACCACCCTTTTTTTTTTTGGTAATTCTTTTAGGTATTGATAATTTACACACGTTTCTAGTAGTTTCTCGCCAAACCTGACAAGGTTCCAAGCCCACTTTCATCCACGACACCGGACATGTCAGTAGAACAGTTTTCATTATAGAATTTCGTGTTTTTTTTATCACTCTTCACAATTGCACCTTTGAGGGTGAGTTGATGGAGAAATTACGAGAAGAGATATCTCATGGACATGGGGTACTCGTATGTGTGAAAAGTTTAGCAAGGCAGACCATGAGCAAGGGGTGCTACAGGAAGGTGGTTACCTTTGTGGTGTATGTGGCACAACTGTTGGTGAATCGAGGGAAAGATGATAAAAATGACCGGCATGAGTGGTAATTGGGGTTTGGGAATGTATGGAAATATATGCTCTTCACAATTTATGCTATTTCGAGTCTTTTGGCTCCAATTGGTTTCTCTGGGCTAGGAACAAATTTCTTTTGTGGAACAAATGACAATGCGAGTGAGCATGTCTATACTTTTACTTGTTCATGTTAACTGATGTGGTAACTTTGGCAGCATTCTCTTACCCTGGGGGGTTGTCTCATCTTAAATTAGTAGTCTCTGACTCTATACGACTATGTGTGGGGTTTGATGGATCTTCTAACCGCGTTTGAATGCTTTGAAACACATAGTTCTATTGCACGTGCTTAACGGCCATTGTTTCGATTGCAGAAGTGTGTGATATATTGCTATTATTGCCCCTTTTTTCTGCTGCTGATGTTTTGGTATTGACATTTTGTGTGCATTGCTATTATATTGCTTTTTAGTAGACTTCATAAATACAATAAATAAGTAGCTTGTTTGGATGCTTAGTCTGCTGTGTTGCTTCACAGGGTTTATACACTTGCTTTCACGAGGTGAATGTCAAATTGCCGGGGACTCCCATAGATTTCACTTCCAAGGAAATGGGGTATTGGAAAAAATAATACCTCCAGGAGGAAAAACATTTTTCTGCCACACTGGCTCCAGTTGTGTCTTCGTGCGGAAATGTATTTCCGTTCAACATACATCTTTGATAAACTTTCTCGATATGCATCAAATTTTTGTTTCTTTCTTTTGTTTTTTTTTTTCTTTTTTTCCAATTTTCTTTCATCTGAAGGCATAGTAGGGGCACTAACAAATTCCACTAACACTCACACCCATACTCTATCTCTCTCCTAGTGGCACTTTGGGTCCACTGTGGACCCCACAGTGCCACTAGGAGAGAGATAGAGTGTGGGTGTGAGTGTGAGTGTTAGTGGAATTTGTTAGTGCCCCAAATAATACTCGTAGTGATATGTTCGGATTTGGAAATTATGTAATGTACCTTCTTGATTCAATGAAATTGGTCTTCATGAGAGTGCAATTCTGTTCTGTTTTTGTTTTTGCTATATTCATCCCATGGCTTGGTTTTTTTCATTTGGGGCTTGTTTGCTGTTGGATTTTCTAGTTTTTCATGTACAGTTGTATTCAATTTTCTTTTTCCAGGTCTTATAGATGGGGATATATCTGAGAAATTATTCAGTGAGCCCGCACACCACGTCAGCATGCTGACGTGGTATGACCATTTATTCTAACCACCCACTTGCCCCGTCCTTTCTGGGGGATCATAACAAGTGTTTATCAACTTTCAAATTTTAAATTCCACTAACCACTTGTCATGAACTCCTTAAAAGTAAGGGACAAGTGGATGGTTAAAATTAAATGGTCACACCACGTCAGTATGCTAACGTGGCGTGACGGGCTCACTGAATAACTTCTCGGATATATCTATATTCTATATCTATCTATATTAAATTATAGCTCAGTATATGCTGATTAGGACAAAAAAATATGACTAGGATTGATCATAGCTTAGTCT
The DNA here is from genome assembly GCA_033977485.1 of Hydrangea macrophylla. NCBI lineage: Eukaryota > Viridiplantae > Streptophyta > Magnoliopsida > Cornales > Hydrangeaceae > Hydrangea > Hydrangea macrophylla. Next base: position 3,791,304 of record CM066996.1, read on the forward strand.
ATGCTGAATGGGACACAAAAAATATGACTAGGACATGAGATTGATGATTAGGATTGACCAATTTGCTGTGATTGGTTTATTTTCATAAATTTACTAACTCAATGCTCTCTATCTTTTTGACTAAAAAAGGCAAATACAGACATCACTCCAAACATCATACCTCTGTTTGGAATTTCAAAATTAAATCTAATCTCTCTAAATTGGCAATGGACTCTCTCTCTCTCTCTCTCTCTCTCTCTCTCTCTCTCTCTCTCATCAAAGCCCTCCCCCTGCTGCAACCTCTGTCACTCCTCTCTTTCTCTCGCTGCTCCAGCTTCAACCACCTATCTCTTTCTCTCAACCAAAATGTCATAGCCGTCTCAATCGAACCCTCTCGCTGCAGCCCGACCATGATTTCAACCCCACCCACACCCCCACACACCCCCCCCCCCCCCGCCCCCCCTCTCAACCATAGCACCGCAGCCTCTAACCTTCCCGACGATAATCTCTCCCTCTTCCAATCTCTGTAATTAGGATCTTGATTTTGTTTGTTTCCCTTAGATCGGTCTGTTACATCGACATAGAAGGAGGAGTTTGTAACCATTGTTTGTTTGGTTGGATTCAAGGTTTGGATTTTTGGAATACCTTTTTTTGGTGCTTGATGGTAAATTGATGTTTAATTACTACAGAACTCCCTTTTCCATTATGATTCTTTGAGGTTTGGGCAGATATGGGAACTCCCTTTTTGCAATGATGCTCCTAATCATGCCATTTGTTTTTATAAACCAAGAATTACTTAGGTCAATTTTATGCATCTAAAGTAAATGATATATTTTTTTTTTTGTATAACGCAAAATCCAACATCTTACATATATGTGAAGGATAAATTAGTAGTGCCCTAAATTGAGGTAAATCCAGTTGTGTACTTCCCTTTTGAAATATACTTGAATTAAGTTTTTAAGTTTGGTACATATTCTGTTTTTGAAATAAGCCAAATCACTTGGGCCTAAATTCAGGTAAATCACTTAATCAACTATATCCAATTCAAAGACCATGGTTCCACAAACTTTGTTGATCATACAATACATATCTAGTTGAGTCTTTTAAGACTTTTGGTGACCAGTTATTGTTTCATATTAGTGGAATATTTTGGGTGGAACTTTTTTTTTTTTTTTGGGTTTGTATCATTCCTCCTTTTCCATTTGAAGCCACTCTTGGATGCTTTGGTTTTTATTTTTCCTAACATGTAACCTCTCTGTTTGACTTTTGCTTTTGCCTTTTCGTTGATGTAGGTATGATTTTCTGTTGGTGAATATGCTCAAGCAATTGGATTCCATAAAAACGTTTTAGAAATGCCCATATGTTACTGTTTATCCTAGGAAGGAGTGCCGAAAGTGTGTGTGCTTTTACTGCTAAATTGCACTTAAAATATGTAATTTGGAATAGGGATGGCAATGGGGCAGGTTTTTCGGGTTTCCTGCCTCACCCCGCCCCTAATAGGTAGGGTATGGGGGTAGCTTATGCGGGTTAGGGGTGGGTATGGGATCAATTTCTTCAACCTGGGTCGGGTTCGATTCGGGTTCGGGATCGGGTTTAGGGACAAATCCCTTGAACCCAACCCGATTATATATCATATTTATTGATATACCCTTAGTAGTTATAAGTATTACCTAAAATAATATAGATACTAAGGAATTAGGGATTCAAACTCTTTCAGACTTTCACAGTCAGCATCACGCCGCCGCTACATTCACCATCGCATCACACTCTGGACGAGGAAGACTCACAGATTCTAAAACCAAGGTTCACAATCACAAATCAAGGTTCACAATCACTCTCTCCTCCCTTTTCAGCGTGGATTAGGGCTCTTCTCTCGTTGTTATCGTGCCATGGTCGTCGCTATTTGCTATCATTCATTTGCTAGTCGTTCGCCATCACCGTTCAATGGTCGCCACTAGGTAAGTGGTAACTTTCCATTTGAAGCCTGTGTACATGGTCGTCGCCGTTCGATGGTCGCCGTCGCCGTTCGATGGTCGCCACTAGCTTAATTACTTTCATTCATGGTTCCAGTATATATATATTTACAAGGAGGAAAAATAAAAGGAAAGAAATAAAAGGCAATAAATGAGAATATCCTAGAAAAGGAATGGTCAACATGACCTAAAATAGATAGAATAAAATCATCTAATTACTCCTTAATTCCAACAGTCCCCCTCAAGCTGGGGCGAAATATCGATGAGCCCAAGCTTGCAAAGAGATGACTGAAGTAGACCAAGACCAACAAACTTAGTGAACATATCAGCAGTTTGGTCACATGAGGAAACAAAAATTGGGGTGATGACCCATAATCGAACCTTTTCATGAATAAAGTGAATATCAACTTCTATGTGTTTGGTTCTCTCATGAAGGGCAGAGTTTGATGATAACATAATAGCAGACTTATTGTCACAGAATAGTGATGATGAGTCCTTCACAAGAAAACCCAATTCCTCAAGGAGAGAGTGAAGCCATAGAATTTCACAAGTTCCCAGAGCCATGGCACGATATTCAGCTTCAGTCGAAGAACGCGAGACAACAGCCTATTTCTTACTTTTCCACGATATGAGATGATCACCATAAAAAATACATAACCCAGAAGTAGATCGCCTGTCACTCTTTGAGCCCGCATATTCAGCATCTGTAAAACAGGAGAGACCTGACTGCGCTCCTGCTTTAAAGAACAAACCAAGACCAGGATAGGTTTTAAGGTAGCGGAGAATATGATACATAGCATCCAAGTGGGAAGAGTGGGGTGAATGCATAAACTGGCTCATAACACTAACAGCAAATGGTAGATCCGGTCTTGTATTCGTCAAATAAATGAGACGACCTACAAGACGCTGATATACCGAGGGATTCGGTAACAGTTCACCTACCTCTGCAGACAACTTTAGATTTAGATCTATAGGAGAGGATGCTGGCCTACACCCAAGTATACATGTATCTTGAAAAAGGTCAAGAGCATACTTTTGCTGGGATAAGGAAATACCCTGGCAAGACCAAGCTACTTTAATACCAAGAAAGTACCTTAGAAACCCTAAATCCTTTACATCAAATGACATCCCAAGATCACACTTTACTAGAGTTATACCTGAGGCATCATCACCTGTGATGATAATATCATCAACATACACTGAGATAATAATACATTGTCCGTGGGAGTTGCGTCGAATAAAACAACTATGGTCTGAATGGCAGTAAATAAAACCCATAGTAAGTATCACCTCACTGAAACGACTAAACCACGCATGTGGAGACTGTTTCAAACCATAGAGAGACTTATGGAGACGACAGACTTTCCCAAAATAGTCCCCCTAAGCGCGAAAACCAGGCGGGGGATCCATAAAGATGATCTCGGAGAGGTAGCCATTAAGGAACACATTCTTAACATCCAGCTAATGAAGAGGCCAAGAACGGGACGCAGCAAGTGAAACCAGAAGACGAACCATGGTTAACTTAGCCACGGGAGCAAAAGTAGAACCAAAATCCTTACCAGGAACCTGAGTAAAGCCCTTAGCAACAAGTCGGGCTTTATACCGATCAATAGTGCCATCTGGCAAATATTTAACAGTGAAGACCCACTTACAGCAAATAGTAAGCTCACCAGCAGGGAGATCAACAAGATCCCACGTCTGATTGCCCTGAAGAGCACTCATTTCTACTTTCATAGCATCCACCCATTTAGGATTCTGAAGAGCCTCATGAACTGACTGAGGAATAGGAATGGAGTCAATTGTAATAACAAAAGAGCCAAAAACTGGTGACAGTCCCTGATAAGAAATGTACTGGGAAATGGGATGGTTAGTACTGTGAGAAACAAGAAAATGGGCAGGGGGCGGCGGACAAGGGTGGGATAACGAGGGGGATCAATATCAGGAGGTATATCAGAAACTAAAGGAGGAGAGGATACCTGAGTCAGAAGAAGAAGCTGGCGGGGGAGCTGAAGCGTGCTGACGCCGAGAATAAACCTATAATGGAGCAATAGAAACAACATGTGGAAGAGGCTCAAATATAGGAACCAGACGAGGTTGGACAGAAATATCCTCCACCATGGGTTCCACATACGCTGGAAGAGTGGAAGAACCTGGATAATAAGGGATAGTTTCAAGAAAGGTAACATCCAAAGAATTATAGAAATGGCGTGTGAGAGGATCATAGCAACGATACCCTTTAGACATGGATGAGTACCTAGAAACACATAACAGACTGCCTTATCATCAAGTTTAGTATGAGTAGGACTTTTATTTTGGACAAAGCAAGTACAACCGAAAACCCAAGGTATAATAAGAAAGGGAGTATTACCAGGTTTAAGAACATGAAGAGGTGCCTTTCCAAGAAGGACTCGACTCGGAGTACGATTAATAAGATATGTAGCAGTGAGAATAGCCATATCCCAAAAATATTTAGGTACACCCATACCACATAAGAGACATCTAACTACAGCCATGATGTGGCGGTTCTTATGTTCCGCCACACCATACTATTCTGGAGTATAGGGACATGTAAGTTGTTGAAGGATACCATCTTTATTAAAGGCAGCCCTAAACTCATCAGTGATATATTCCCGACCATTATCAGATCGGCTATTACGCACAATAGTATGAAATTGAGTTTTAACCATTTGCAAAAAATTTCTAAAGTGAGAAAAAACTTCATACTTTTTCTTCAATAGATAAACCCAAGTACAACGTGTGTAATCATCGATAAATATGACATAATATTTGTGTTGGGACAAAGCCATGGTAGGTGAAGGACCCCATACATTAGAGTGAATAAGGTCGAAAGCACTAGGTGCACGATGCATGCGAGGTATGTAAGAAGTGCGTGTATGCTTAGACAATTCACAAACCACATACTTGAAATTATAATATTTGCAAGCTTTATTTAATGGTGGAAATAACCAACACAAATATTGAAAAAATGCATGTCCTAAACAGGCATGCCATAAATCCAAAGTTTTAAGAGAAAAAAACAAAAGTATTTGAATCTGGTAAGACAAAATTATTAGGAATAGGAGAAATAGTAGCTTGTAGGCTAGAAGAGGACACCCTGGTTGAAGGAGAATCACCAAAGTAGTAGAGGGCATCATGCTCATACCCCCTACCAAAAATCTTGTTCGAAGTCAGGTCCTACAGATAGCGACAATTGGGTAAGAACACAACCGCACAATTATGATCTTTGGCTAACCGATTAACGAACAGAAGATTATAAGCAAAATTAGGAATAAAATAGACGGATGAAAGAGTAATATCAGGAGATAAATAGGTGTCACCCTGACTATGAACAGACACATATGATCCATCAGCAATATGAACTGACTAATCAATGGAAGTAAATGGAGAAACAAAGTAAGAGAGCTCACCAGTCATATGATTACTAGCGCCAGAGTCCAGAATCCAAGTAGGATGGGTAGACTTACCATAAAGAGCAGTAGGAGTACCTGTGGCAATAGCAGCTGTAGATCCAGAGGCGGAGGATGAGGTAGTGCCAAGGCCCAAATGTGACTGCAGCTGGGCAATTTGGGACTGAAGCTCAGTATAATCTGGTGAAGGTGGAATCATTTCAACAATAGCATCAGTATGAGGAGCACCTCTCCCATGACCAACACCCCGAGCCTTATAATATTGTTGCTTTAACTCAGGATGAAGGTCAAAACAACGATCAATAGTGTGACCAAGCACCCGACAGTGCTGGCAATATGGATGGTTGCCAGTAGGACAAGGACCTGAGAGAGCACCAATAGGAGGATGAGGACCTGAAGCACCAAAATCAGGACGTGGGCCCGAGGGGGTAGCAAAAGCCATCTGATCAGAGACTCGAGAAGCAGGCATAGTTGGCGGTGCTAGAATGCGATGGCGACGCTCGTCACCATCAACGGTAGCAAAAGCCTCAAGTGGTACAGTATTTAGAATTTGGGTGCGTAAGGCCTCAAACTTGGGTTTTAGGCCCATCAAAAACTGGTATGTATGCCGACGATCAAAGCGTTTGACTTCAACATCTCCATCATTAGGAAAGTCACTGATAGGCTCATATTGGGCTAATTCCTCCCACCGGGTCTGCAAAAACTAAAATATTCGGATACAAAATGACCCAAAGTAGCCTGAAAGGCATGGGAGATATCCTGGTAAAGCTCAAAGACACGTGAATCAAAATGGGCATGGGCATACATCTTCTGTAGAGCAGTCTAAAGCCCATGAACGGTATTATGATACATGAACATGTGATATATCAGCTCCTCCATTGAGTTAAACATCCATCCTAAAATAATAAAGTTGTCGAAAAACCACTCATCATACTTAGCATCAGTTTCTGCGGGTTTGATTCTTTACCGAGTAACCAACCAATCTTCTGTTTGCCTCCAAGATAGAGATGAAGGGAATTGGACCAAGCGTGAAAATATTTCCCATTCAATACGACACTAGTAACCTGATGAGCTGGAGTCAAATGAGATAGAGAAGAATCCTGACGAATGGGGGTAGTAACCATAGTAGTGGTGACGAACTTGGAAGGATCACCCATGGGAGTAGTTGCTAAAAAAACACTCCAAGGAGAGAAAGTGACGGAGGAACCTGACGGCCGGTGGACAGTGGCAGACTAGACAGGGGTAACCGGAGACACGGTTACCCGACAAAAAGACAGAGAGCACTGAAGGCTCTTAATACATCAAAGAAGAGCCCACGGGGGCAAACGGGCAGCCGGACAGGCTGCGGAGAGGCCTGGTGGTGCGCTGAAGTGGCGCTGGGAGAAGGGGAGGCTACACTGAGAGGGTGAGGGTGTGGGGTTGGCTCGGCGAAAGGGAAGGAGGGTGGGGAGAGGTCGCCGCTAGGGTTAGAGGTTGCGGCTAGTGTGTGGTCGCTGGTAGGGTTGGAGTTGGGTGGTGGGTGGTGGTGTGGTGGTGACTGGTAGAGTAGTGGCTTTGATACCAAATAGGGTTTCATAAAAGCTTAATTACTTTCATTTAACAGGGTTGGGTTTGGGTATGGGGACCCCATCCCATACCTGCCCCGTTGCCATCCCTAATCTGGAATCACATTTAAAAAACAAAATAAATAAATAAATAAAAGAAAAGAAAGGAAATTAGCTTCAAGTCTTACATAGAGTTTGTTGGAGATGGCTTTTTAGGAAATTAGCTCATTTTTTGTTTTTCTTTACTGACAATTTCTCAGATTTGTATTTCAGGTGGTCAAACCCCCAGTTGTGAGCTTCATGAGGTTTGGAACTAAATCTTTATGTTTGTGTTCTATTGTTTATCGATCTTATTTTTTGGGTTCCATAAACTAAACTCTCATAACAATGGTTGTCATGGTTTTAAAGTTTGCAATTGTGGTTTTAATGCTTTGAATTTTCAGCCCCCAAATAGCCCATGTTTTGTTGTAATTTCTAGCCCCTTAATGTTGGGGGTTTGTGTCACAGCCCAGTCCCACAATACCAGAATCGGAGCTCGTGGCACGCCACCGAAGCTACACCAATTCATTAACGTTCCTAAAAGAATTAGTTTTAAGAACGCAAGCAGCGGAACAAAACAATCCAATTTCAAAAACAACAATCCAGTCGACTGATTAGGGGTCCGGTCGACTAGAAATGCAAAATATAGAGAAGTCAAAATTTCAGCAGCCGGTCCAGTCGACTGACTCCCATGTCCAGTCGATTGGGGTGTTAAACTTACAGTCGGCTGGTATTGTCCGGTTGACTAAACTCCAGCCTGAGCAAAAGATCTAATTTCTGAAATAGCATCTAGTCGACTGTGTCGCGGGATCCAGTCGACTGTTTTTCCAATAATTGATGCAGTGTCTAAATGACAAAGAGTTCCAGTCGATCGGACCCAGTTTCCCTGTGGCATAACATTTTGCAGAAATTCCAAGTTTAAAAGCTTTCTAAATCCAACCAAGGACCAAACACACACTCCAAAGTCATTCCCAGGTAAATCCTAACTGGATTATAACATTGTTAAAATATAATTATAAGAGTTTCCTATCTATTACAACATTATAAAGCCGTTCAACGATTCTGAGTTAAACATAGTCAAAGGTCACAAATCCTTATCACAACAAGTCTATTACAAAACTACGAGATAAACATGATAAGTCGCCTTCTAAGTGAACTACCGTTATCTCGTGATCACTTCCCCGATTCCTCGCCGTCATTCACACCTACAATGGTTATTTAAATAACCACACATATTTTAATTCGTTTCAACTAACGCTTAGTGAATAAAACAACAATGCACATAAATGACAAACATGCTCGCATTCACATCTCTACATTTCACACTAGTCTCTGAAGATCCCACGTGTATGTTCCATACTCCTAATCCACAACTCATGGCCAATAAGTCCGCGCGAAAAGGTAAGACCCACATTTCTTCTCGTCAAACGTGTGACCTTATGCCTATAACGGCTCCACAATGATGGCTTGATACACGCACTCCTTTAACCCAAATAGCAACTCAACATGCTCAAATACATTTCACCATGCTTTTGACATCAAAACATTTCACCATACAATTGGGCCTACTTATCAATATAATTGCCCAATATGAACTACAATATATATATATATATATCAATGAACTAACATATGTGTTTTATACAAAACATGAATAGTCAAGAAATCATTCTAACCACATAGTTGAATCACTCACCTCTGATTAATGTTCTAAGAATTCGATCCAAAGAAAACCTAAGTACAAAGATCGTACAGAAGTCCGTCTAGTACAATTCTTATCGATCAAAAATCCAATTATCAACTTTTATGGAAAATTCTAGGAAAAGAGTTTTCGGAAAACTTAGCCAAACAATTCCTAACGTTTATCAAAATGAAGCTCTTACCTCTAAGAGTTCGAATATGAAATTTAGAAGAAAATAAACGGGCAAAAGTCCGTCGTTTGTCGTCGTGAAGCTCTAAGCAACCAAAATCTCCCTTTGGCATCTTTCTTGATTTTAGGCTAGAAAGTTTATAAAAATATCCAAGTCATCTCTATCTATATGTAGGCAACACTTTCAAAAATTGTATTTACCTCCCCACGAATTCTCAAAACTCCTGATTATTCTCCGCAACTTCTTACACACCTAATTCATCACTTTAAGAGTGAAAACCAAAAAATATACAAGTTTCTGACTAAGTTTTGTTTGGTTGCTAAAATGCAAGTTTCTACATGGTACGTCCAGAAATATTCTGCTAAGACCAAACCGCCACGTCAGCAGAATGACCCGGACTATCCGGAATGGGAGCTTGGGGTCTACGCCCCTGAGATCAACAGAAAGCACCGCTCGGGATGTTTGCACAGCCCGGGTATGCAGTGCGGCAACTCTCCAGGAGGTGCAGCTTGGTCCCGAGCTGTCCAGCAGTTTCCTAAATCAACTACAAGCCCGAGAAATGAGATATGGAAGTTTCCTAAACCACTTAGGAAACTTTCCTAAAATCATGCAAATCTACTATGATTAGATTAGGCTTCCTAATCCTACTAACTTACCATATAAGGGTGGACTCTTGCATCTATAAAAGAGCCCACCTACCCTGTCAATGGGATCCCCGATTATTATTTTCTAGCTTACAAGCATTCAATAGAGAACTCACCATCAACACGCATACACCCGGCCGGTATTACTGGTAGTGTCGTCCACCTTTGTCGGCTCACCAGGCCCGCCGGTGATCTGCTAGTGAGAGCGCATAGACACAACCGTGGACGTAGGTCACCTCGTTAACGGGACCGAACCACATACAAATTGTTCTCATCTCTTTCTCTCTTTAACCCTTTCTTACCAGTTTCAGGCATCATCAGTTTGGCGCCGTCTGTGGGAAACGACTGAGTCTCCTCATCAACAAATTCTCAACTGATCAACATGCCGCCACAGACGGGTAAGAAAGCCGCTAATCCGATCGGTCAGGAGAACCCGCAGCCTGAACAGCAGGCTGCCTCCATGACGACCGAGCACATAACGGCAGCGCTGGCACAACTCTTGGAGGGCCAGCGCCGAACACAGGAACAGATAGAGGCGCTTATGGCCCAATGGGAGAAGCGCCCCGCGTTAGAGAATCAGCCCGGGAGGAGCGCCCCTATTCAGAAGCCTGCCCGGGCATGAAGGCAAGCCCGTTCTGCCTCGGTGTCTCCACCGGACAGGGAACGCCCCGGCGATGGAGAGCGCAGCCAGGCCACCAGGCGCTCGTAAAGACGACCTCGGCCCAATCCTCATCGAGTGGAGGACGCCAGAACCATCATCGATCAGCGGCGCGCGGCTAGAGGGGAGGAGTCCGGGCGGAGAGCCCGGGAATCGGCCGAGGACTCTCCGGCCCTGAGCCGGGGGGATCTTAGGTATAAGCTTTCCCAGACCCAGAGCCGGGCCCTATCCCCGAAGTTGACGCGCTTCGAGGAAGAGACCTCGTCGTCCGACCCAACCTGCCGTTCAGACACAGATAGGAGGACCGAGCAGGAGGACATAAAGGCCCAGGTCGAGAAGCTGCAGCAGCAAATCGAGAGGTTAAACCGCAAGTCCGGTCACGACCTCACCAACACGGAGATTGAATCACCCTATACAACTCAGGTGACACGGTTTCCTATTCCACGGAAGTTCAAACCCCCTCACCTCAGCTCCTACGACGGCATAGGGAGTCCGGTTGACCACATCCGCACTTATAAGGCTCAGATGGCGCTGGTCACTACGGTTGACGAGCTGTTGTGCCTGGCCTTCCCAAGTACCCTCAAAGGGCTAGCCGCACATTGGTTACATGCTCTAAAGCCCCGGACGGTCAATGATTTCAAAACCCTCGGCAAGCTGTTCATCAGCCAGTTCGTTGGGATGCTCGACCGGTCGCAATTGGACACTCAATTGCTAACTGTCAAGCAGCGCAAAGGGGAGTCCTTGAGGGAATACGTGGACCATTTCAACCAAAAAAGGCTCCTGATCCGCAACCTCAACGAAACGGCCGCAATCATGGCCTTCTACTCGGGAGTTCAACACACCAAGGTTGTCGCGTCGTTCCATCACGACCGACCGGCAACCCTGGTGGAACTCTCAGAGAGGGTTGGAAAATACATCGATACCGAAGAGTTTCTAAAGGCGAAGCATACCGGCCAGGCAGGAGATGAATCCCCGAAGGCCAAGCGCAAGCTTGAAGGATTCGAAAAGGGCTCGGGAAAGAAGCCAAAGCAAGATCAGAAGGATGCCCGGGGTCAGCCCCCGATCGCTTTCACGTCCCTTTCCCGGCCATACATGAAGTCATGGCCGCCGCAGAAGAGCAGAGGTTGCTTCAGCAGCCCGTAAAACTCAGAGCACTGCCCGGTAAGAGGAACCGGGACAAATTCTGCCGCTACCACAGGGATCACGGCCATGAAGCGGAGGATCGCTTCAAATTGAAGATAGCAATAGAGAAGCTGATCGAGCAGGAACACCTCGCTGAGTTCGTCACCACAGACAGACAACCTCGGTAGGACACCCGAGCTAATGATCAACCACCACCACTTGGCCACTTCCACGTGATCTCCGGAGGAACGTCAGGCAGAGGTGATTCACAGTAGGCACGGAAGAGGCACGCCCGGGCATCCCGAGCGGATGTCTGGTAGGTCCAATCCACCGACTCCTCCCCAATCGATGTTCTAACATTCACATTCGACGACTTGCAGGGCGTCCACTGCCCCCATGATGATGCGCTAGTAGTGACGCTTTCTATAGCCAACTATATGGTCAAGAGAGTGCTAGTGGACACAGGCAGCTCGTCCGACATTATGCTCACATCGGCATTTGATCAACTCGAGATCGCCAGGGATCGGCTTCGGCCAGTTGCTACTCCCCTGGTTGGATTCAACGGCTCCAGCACACAACTGCTCGGGATAATCGAGCTTCCGGTTCTCATGGGTACCTACCCTTAGCAGGCCTCTGTGCTGACCAATTTTGTGATCGTAGAAGCCCTGTCGGCCTACAACGTCATCCTTAGTAGGCCGACCCTTAACAAAGCCAGAGTGGTTGTCTCCACCTACAGCTTAACAGTGAAGTTCCCTACCCCTCAGGGACCCGGATACATGCGTGGAGATCAGGCCACAGCTCAAAATTGTTACGTCAGTTCATTACGCCGGAGGGCAATCACCGAGACATTAAGCGTTCAAGAGATGGACCCCCGAGACTAAAGCGACGCGGTGGGTCTGGTGGAAGAAGTGGAAAGTGTAGTGCTGAATCCCGAGTACCCTGACCGCACGGTCAGCATTGGCAGCTTACTGGACCCCAGCCTGAAGGAAAAATTGACCCAGTTCTTGAGGCAAAACCAAGATGTTTTTGCTTGGAGTCACGAGAATATGCCCAGGATTGACCCCCGGGTAATATCCCATCACCTCAACGTCAATCTAGATAGCAAGCCAGTGAAATAGAAAAGGAGGGGTATGGCCCCCGAGAGACAGAAAGTAGTGAGTGAAGAGATCGAGAAGCTCCTTAAAGCCCGCTTTATACGAGAAGTCCACTATCCCAACTAGCTAGCCAACGTGGTACTTGTTAAGAAAAGCAGCGGGAAGTGGAGGATGTGTGTGGACTTTACCGACCTCAACAAAGCTTGCCCCAAGGATTGCTACCCGCTACCCAGGATAGACCTCCTTGTGGACTCCACGGTGGGTCACTCACTCCTCTCATTCATGGACGCTTACTCGGGGTACAACCAGATCAGTATGTACCCCGGGGACGAAGAGAAGACGGCGTTCATCACTGACCAGGCCACGTACTACTATAAGGTGATGCCATTCGGCCTCAAGAATGTCGGAGCCACCTACCAACGCTTGGTCAACTACATGTTTAAAGACCTCATTGGAAAGACTATGGAGGTATATGTGGATGACTTGCTGGTCAAGAGCCGAGACGAGCTCGACCACCTGGAGCATCTGGCCGGGGCCTTCAGCATTTTGAGAAAATTCAGGATGAGGTTGAACCCGGCCAAATGCACCTTTGGCGTCTCGTTCGGGAAATTTCTGGGCCACTTGGTCAGCAGACAGGGGATTGAGGCAACCCCCGAGAAGATCAAAGCCATCATCAACATGCGGTCGTCCAAATCAACGAAGGAGGTTCAGAGCCTAGCCGGACGGTATTACTGGTAGTGTCGTCCACCTTTGTCGGCTCACCAGGCCCGCCGGTGATCTGCTAGTGAGAGCGCATAGACGCAACCGTGGACGTAGGTCACCTCGTTAACGGGACTGAACCACATACCATTTGTTCTCATCTCTTTCTCTCTCTAAACCGTTCTTACCAATTTCAGGCATCATCACTACATGATTTCACAAAATTGCTAATTAGCCTACCAAATTGGTAGCGTGTTAATTCATCCTTACAAGGATACTAAAATTAACAACAGAATAAATTATAAACCATAAAATAATACAGATAGTGAAATACACAAGTAAATATTTATTTTCAGATAAACATTTAAGGTATTCCACAATGAACGTCTCATACTTGGAGAGATTTCACAACATCCAAACACTCAATCAACACGGTCTCAAAGGGTTCTCTAACACAGATACTCAAATCAACTCATGAGTCAAAACTCACTCACACAGTTGTCATAAGACACAACACATCACATTATCATGCATGACAATGTAATGAAATGCAATAACACAAATACGGGTGTTATAATTCTCTCCTCCTTAAAAGAAGGTTTTTTTAAACTTGTACCTCATGTATCGAATAGGTCCGGATACTGAGTACGCATCTCATCCTCTATTTCCCATGTCATCTTTTATTGTTTGGCTACGCCATAACACTTTCACCTCCGATATCACTTTATTTTGCAAGACTTGATTCTTCCGATCCAAAATCTCTACCGAATACGTAACATGCGTGATTCGTGTCCTAAATTGCATTCTTAACTTTATGATTTTACCCTTGTTGGATACAAATTATCACTTTTACTGGAAGATTTAATGGATAAATTGTACTTTTGATAATCCTTTATACTATTGTCAGTTTACTGATAAAAATCTCTTTCTTGTAGCAGTTTTGAAACTTGGTAGAAGCTTGGAATAGAAGTTTGGAGATTAGACTTCAAGAATGAAGTAAAAATCAAGAAGCTGCTAGGCCGGATCGATCCAGGGCAAAAAGGCGGATCGATCCACTCATTCCAAAGAAATTCAGTGTCCAGAATTTACAAGTCGGATCGATCTGGATTTAACTCTTGGATCGATCCGCGTGTTTCAATGGACATTTTGTGGACAAGTTGAATAAGCGGATCGATCTGCCCATTTTTACTTGGATCGATCCGCGGCTTCTGAATGTTTTTTTCTTTTAATTACAAGTTTGCCATTTTTGTGCTTGTACTATATATAGTTAGAGATGAGTTTTTATTTAGGGTTAGCTATTATTTTTTATATTCTTAGGCTGTAAACTCTCACTCTCTCTTAGTTTTCTACCTCTCCATTCCATTTACTCCTCTATCTACCTCATTCTAGTTAAATTAAAGGCTAAGAGAGAGAAGATAACTTGTGTATTGGAATTTTCGGAAGCTTTGCTTGGATTTTTATGAGAATTTCTATGGCATTTATGATGGGTTTGACTAGTTGGTACAATCTCTACTTCCCTCTCTTTAATAGTAATGTCATTGTAGTTATGAGTAGCTAAATCATGTAGGTTGGGGATCATAAACCCACCATTGGACCTATGTATGCTTTAATGTAGGATTTATATGCTTTGTAATATTTCTAGGGTTCTTGGGTGTAGGGTTTAGATCTCTAGGACTACACTCATGATGTCAAGCATCATAAGTTGTGCAATCCTTGGTTTCAAACCCCACCTCATGTGTTTTATAGAAGTTTCTACCAAGCATTGTAGGTTGACAACCACATGTTTGATAGTTTGCCTCAATAATAATCTCTACCTGAGGAAAGGCTACAAACATTGAATCCATGTGTTGTTTGGTCCAAGGTGGGGAAATGCTCCCCAACCTCGATTTCTCTATTTGTAAAACTCCAAATTTTTAATTAAACTTAGCTTTGTTTGAAGTTTACTTCCCATTCTTTAAATAGTCATTATAGTATAATCTAGTACAAATTGAATCAAACCCAAAGTAGAAAAGACTCAATTTTATTTCTTAGTTTGTTAATTACTTCTCGCATTATAATTGGTTATTAAGTGCCCACCAAGAATTGTTGCATTCCAATCCCTGTGGACTCGACATCCTATTTCTACTTTGCTATATTTTTAATAGGGTAACAAAATACTTGATTGCGACAATATCAATACGTCAAATCCCTTTGAATCTCATTCGGAGTCGGAGTCATCACTTGATCCATATCTTCTGTCAAATGTTTCTGTAACAACAATATATGGAATACGTTATGAACTTGAGCATACTCACTTGACAAATTCAATCAGTATGCTACGGGTCCAACTCTCCCAATGATTTCAAAAGGTTCTACATATCTAGGATTGAGTTTCCCGTATCTCCCAAATCTAGTAATTCCATTTAAAGGTGACACGTTCAAGTAAACCAAATCACCCATGTCAAATTCCAACGGTCACCTATGCTTGTCAGCATATCTCTTATACCTACTCTTAGCTGTCAGGAACCGCTGTCTAATTACCTTTATCCTATCCGTAGTCTCTTGTATAATTTTTGGCCTTTCAATCATTCTTTCTCCATCTTCTATCCAACTAATCGGTGAATAATATACAGGACCATACAAAGCTTCATAAGGAGCCATTCCAATGCTTGATTGAAAACTGTTGTTATATCCAAACTCAATCAACGACAAGTAGTCTTCCCAATCACCTTGAAAATCAAGTACCCATAACCGAAGCATGTCTTCTAATATATGGATTATTCTTTCCGATTGACCATCTGTCTGAGGGTGAAAAGTAGTACTGAAATGCAATTTGGTACCCATTACTTCCTGTAAGACTCTCTAAAACTTTGATGTAAAACTACTATCTATGTCCAAAATAATAGAAACTGGGATACCATGTAGTCTCACAGTCTCTCGGATATACAACTTAGCTAAAGTCTTCGGCTTAGTTGTTCGAAGTGGTAGGAAGTGCGATGACTTCGTCAAATGGTCAACGATCACCCAAATAATAATATTCAAGTTCTTAGACCTCAGAAACCCACTAACAAAGTCCATTGCAACGCGTTCCCATTTCTACTCGACTATTGGTAATGGTTGTAACAATCCCAAAGGTACTTGGCGTTCGGCTTTCACTTGTTGACAACTCGTACATTGTGAAACATAGCGTGCTATTTTTCTCTTCATTCCTAGCCACCAATAAACATGTCTCAAGTCTCTATACATCTTGGTGCTTCTCGGATAAATGGTGTACTTCATATTGTACGCTTCTTCTAAGATGTTCTGTTTCAAACCCTTCTCGTTAGGTACACAAATTCAACCCCTCAATCTCAAAACATTATTCTCCAAGGTAAATCCTAGTTTCTTGCCCATTGGAATCTCATCGCAAATCTTCTTCAAAGACATATTTGAAGTTATTTTTTTGTGATTTCGTGAATCAAGAGTGGTAGTGCCACAATCGTCGACCTCAATCCACTTTCAATCCTCGGAATCACTTCCAGTTCTAAATTCTCCATATCTCAAATCAACTCTCTTTGAGAAGTCACATCCAATGCTGTATTGGTTGGTGCTTTACGACTAAGAGCATCGGCGACTACATTCGCCTTGCCCAGATGATACTGAATTGATAAATCATAGTCCTTCATCGACTCTAGCCATCTTTTCTACCTCATGTTCAAATCTTGTTGCGTGAACAAGTATTTCAAACTCTTATGATTTGTATATATCTCACATTTCTCCCCATATAGGTAATGATGCCAAATCTTCAATACAAAAATTACGACGGCCAGTTTTAGATCATGTGTCGGATAATTCTTCTCGTGCAGTCTAAGTTGTCTCAATGCATATGCAATAACCTTGTCACCTTGCATAAGAACGCAACCTAAACCTCTATATGAAGCATCACTGTAAATAATAAACCCTTCGGTCCCCATCAGAATAGCTAAAATTGGTGCTTCCACTAGTCGACTCTTCAGCTCTTGAAAACTTTCCTCACATTTCAGACTCCATACGAAAGCAACATCTTTCCTCATCAACTATGTTATTGGTATTACAATACGCGAAAAGTCTTTTACAAACCTCCAATAATAACCAACTAATCCTAGAAAATTTCAAATCTCTGTCACATTTGTCGGTCTCAACCAATTGGTAACTGCTTCTATCTTCTAAGGATCTACTGAAATTCCTTTCGTCAACACTGTATGTCTAAGAAAAGCAATCTCTGTCATCCGAAACTCACATTTCTTCAATTTCCCAAACAATCTCTTCTGAAGTAATCTTTATAAGGTTAATCGCAAATGATGTTCGTGATCTTCACCACTCTTGGAATAGATTAGGATGTCATCTATAAATACAATAACAAACTCGTCTAAGTAGTCCTTGAAAACACGATTCATCAAGTCCATGAAAGCAGCTAGTGCGTTAGTCACTCCAAACAGCATAACCAGAAATTCAAAGTGACCGCATCTAGTCTTGAAAGTTGTCTTCTCAACATCTTCCCCTTTGACTTTCAACTGGTGGTAACCGAATCTCAAGTTGATCTTCGAAAATACCTAAGCCCCTTGCAATTGATCAAACAAGTCATCTATTCGCGGCAACGGATATTTGTTCTTGACAGTCAACTTATTCAACTCTCGGTAGTCGATGCACATACGCATTGTCCCGTCCTTCTTCTTCATAAACAAGACTAGAGCTCCCCATGGCAAAACACTTGGTCGGATAAAACCCTTCTCGAATAGTTCCTATAACTGAACTTTCAATTCTTTCAACTCTACTGGTGTCATTCAGTACGGTGCTTTGGATACTGGTTATGATCCTGGTACTACATCTATCATGAACTCAAGCTCTCTTTCAATCAATACATCAGGTAACTCATTAGGAAAAACATCTAGAAATTCTTGAACTACTAGAATGTCTTCTACTAGTAGTCCAAGAACTTATGCATCAACAATTTAACATAAGAAACCCGAGCAACCTTTCTTTAACATCTTACTCGCTTGAATCATCGATGTTAAGTATGGCGGTATAGTCATACCCTTACCCTAAAAAGTAAACTCTTCCTGACCTGTCGAATAGAAACTAACCCGTTTCTATTCACAATCAATTCTAGCTTGATTGACCGACAACCAATCCATGCCCAAGATAACATCAAAGTAGTTTACTATCAACGGAATCAAATCGACGCGCAAGACCTTATCACCTATCTTGATCTCACACAACTTGAAGACCGAAGAAGTTACTAACGGTTCTCTAATAGGCAATGATACACACAAGTCATATCCTAATAGTTCGGACTTAACAGTTAAATGCTTAAAAAAATCACGAGACACAAATGAATGTGTTGAACCAGAATCCATGAGTATACGTGCGAGATATGAACAAATAGGAAGAATACCTGATACAATAGTATCAACTGTATTCCTCGGCCTGAGCTGGAAAAATTGCCCTTTTTGTTAACATGACTCCTTTCCCTTTATCCACTCTTGGTTCTATCCTTGACCCGTATGGCACACTCGATGCCCTAGTACTCATTTTTGGTTGTCTCTTACCCGGATAATTCTTCGCTATATGCCTTGGTTGGCCATACTCAAAACATTTCCCCCTCATCTCTGGGTTATACCTCTTGGTGTTCGAGGTTGTGTTCAATGTGGTCAAGTTCGTATTCAGAGGACAATTCTTAGATATGTGCCCTAGTTGCTTGCAACGGTAGCAGGTGCTCAATTGGTAGCTAGTCCCTTTGTGTCGGATGTTACATGTTGGGTACAATGGTCTCGAGTCTCCCATGAACATACTCCCTTCTTAGTTACCCATATACGATCCCGAACTTTGCGTGAACAGCTTCTTCGTATTCCCTTGACCCTTGTTCTTATTGTCATTGGCTCTCTTCCCTTGTTACCTTTGTCGATATCGATCGACACTCTTCTTAGCTATGCGGGCGGCTTCCTCTACTAGAAAAATGGTCAGGTGTTGCAATATGTCCACACGGCTATGGATATTATCCCTAAGCCCTTCCTCAAACTTACAAGCTTTATCCTTATCAGTTAGAACAGTAGTTTTCCTAAAATGCAACAAAGCACTATACTAATAAATGTACTCACTCATAGTCATGTCTCCCTGAACCAAACTAGCAAACTCCTGACGTTTCTGAGTATGCGCAATTCGTGGAAATAAAAGCTTGTTGAACTCATCCTTAAATGCCACGTAGCTGGCTTCCCTTGTTCCAACAAGTTATTCCACCAATCTAATGCTTCGCCCATCAATGTATCGGATGCGTAAAGAATTTTCTCTTCATCAGTGTACATTACAGTACAGAAGTGTCTTTCTATATCCATCATCCAATGATTGGCCAAATCTATGTCACCTTGTCCATGGTATAAGATTGGTTTCCGTTTATGGAATTATTCTACGATTATGTGTTGAGGTCGCGGTACTGGTGGTGCATTAATGTAACGAACTTCAACTAGTGGGACTTGAACGTTCATCTGATCTCATTCACTTACAACTTGAACAAAATTCCCCACCATAGTCACTATTTGATCCATCCGCGAATGCGGTGACAACTCTCTTATCGGCTCAGTCATGGCAGTTCAACTGTTCGCCCTGTTGAGTACAATGCATAATGACTATACATGATATGCCACAATACATATCTATGTGCACAAATTACCATCATAAATAATAGATGCAAACATATGAAGCACCTCTACAATGATAACAATATTATTGTCATAAACATATATTCCACTCGACGTCACTCAGCATATAATGTCACTCGTTCCCAAGGCTCTAAATTTAAGCTCTGAAACCACTAAATGTCACAACACGATCCCAGAATAGCAGAACCAGAGCCTGTGGCACACCACCAATGCTACACCAATTCATAAATGTTCCCAAAAGAATTAGTTTTAAGAACACACACAGCAGAACAAAATAATCCAATTTCAAAAATAGCAATCCAGTCGACTGAGCAGGGGTCCGATTGACTAGAAATGCAAAATACAGAGAATTTAAAATTTCAACAGCCAGTCCAGTCGACTGACTCCCATATCTAGTCGACTGGGGTGTTAAACTTAAAGTCGACTAGTACTGTCCAGTCGACTAAACTCCATCCTGAGTAAAATATCTAATTTCTGAAATATCGTCCAGTCGATTGTGTTAGGGGATCCAGTTGATTGTTTTTCCAATAATTGATGTAGTGTCTAAATGACAAAGAGTTCCAATCGATTGGACCTGGTCCGGTTGACTGGTTTCCCCGCGGCAGAACATTCTGCAAAAATTCCAAGTTTAAAAGCTTTATGAATCCAACCAAGGACCAAATACACACTCCAAAGTCATTCCCAGGAAAATCCTAACTAGATTATAACATTATTAAAACATAATTACAAGAGTTTCCTATCTATTACAACATTATGAAACCGTTCAACGATTCTAAGTTAAATGTAGTCAAAGGTCACAAATCCTTATCATAACAAGTCTATTACAAATCTACGAGGCAAACATGATAAGTCGCCTTCTAAGTGAACTCTTGTCGTCTCGTGATCACTTCCCCGATTCCTCACCAACATTCACACCTACAATGGTTATTTAAATAACCACACATAATTCGATTCATTTAAGCTAATGCTTAGTGAATAAAACAACAATGCACATGAATGAAAAACATGCTCGCATTCACATCTCTACATTTCATTCTAGTCTCTAGAGATCCCATGTGTACGTTCTATACTCCTATTCCGTGACTCCTCGCAAATAAGTCCACGCTAAAAAGGTAAGATCCATGTTTCTTCTCTTCAAACGTGCGACCTTATGCCTATAACGAGTCTACAACAATGGCTTGACACACACACTCCTTTGACCCAAATAACAACTCAATATGCTCAAATACATTTCACTGTGCTTTTGACATCAAAAAATTTCAGCGTATAATTTGGGCCTACTTATCAATATAATTGCTCAATATGAACTACACAATATATATATCTATGAACTAACACATGCTTTTTATACAAAACATGAATACATATCAAGAAATCATTCCAAACACATAGTTGAATCACTCACCTTCGATTAACATTCTAAGAATTCGATCCAAAGAAAACCCAAGAACAAAGATCATGCAGAAGTCTATCTAGTACAATTCCTATCAATCAAAAATCCAATTATCAACTTTTATGAAAAATTCTAGGAAAAGAGTTTTTGGAAAACTTAGCCAAACAAGTCCTAACATATATCAAAACGAAGCTCTAACCTCTAGGAGCTCAAATATGAAATTTAGAAGAAAATAAACGGGCAGAAGTCTGTTTTTTGTCATTGTGAAGCTCTAAGCAACCAAAATCTCCCTTTGGCCTTTTTCTTGATTTTAGGTTAGAAAGTTTATAAAAAATATCCAAGTCATCTCTATTTATATATAGGCAACACTTTCAGAAATTGTGTTTACCTCCCCACGAGTTCTCAAAACTCCTAATTATTCTCCGTAACTTCTTACACGCCTGATTCTTCACTTCACGAGTGAAAACTAAAAATTATAAAAGTTTCCGACTAAGTTCCGTTTGGTTGCTAAAATGCAAGTTTCGATATGATTTTATGAAATTACTAATTAGCCTACCAAATTAGTAGCATATTAATTCGTCCTCACAAGGATACTAAAATTAACAACAGAATAAATTATAAACCAGAAAATCATACAGATAATGAAATAGACAGGTAAACATTTATTTTTAGATAAACATTTAAGTTATTCCACAATGAACGTCTCATACTCAGAGAGACTTCACAACATCAAAACACTCATTCAACATAGTCTCAAAGGGCTCTCTAACACAGACACCCAAATCAACTCGTGAGTCAAAACTCACTCACACAGGTGTCATAAAGACACAACACATCACATTATCATGTATGACAATGTAATGAATTATAATAACACAAATACGGGTGTTATAGTTTGACTTTTAATGTTGTAATTTTTAGCCCTTTAATGTTGGGGGTTTGACTCAATAATTGATGATTCATTCATTTTAGTGCTTGATATTCTGTTTTACCTTGATTTTGTATATATTTTTTGTTCCTTTATTCTGTTTAGTGTTGCTATATGACAATATGAAACCGCGACTCATAATTTAAGAGTGATTTCCATGATCTTTTTGACGTCTTAGTTGAATGGTGCTTGGTTCATATGGATGAGCTTTGTAGAAAGAAGGCTTTGCAATGGCACCACCATGGAATAGAAGTGAAAATAGGTTAAGTATACAATGCTGAGAGGTTTGGTTCAAGATTAGGGGCAATACTCCAAAATTTTAAAAAAATCTAAGCTTTTCCTCATCACGTTTAGGGAATTTTATTTGGTCCCAACTTTTGTTTAAGACTTTACTAAGATTTATTGCATAATCTGCAAATTGAGATGGTAAACTCACTCTTTTGAAGCTTCATCCTCCGATCACTCTTTTGTTTTCTCTTTGGTCATTAGGTGGAAATCTTAACATAAATGTCATTCTTATTTTCTATCGTTGTCTGTGTTCGATTGTAGAAGCTAGGTATCAGTTACTTTCATGATCTTTTTTTCTTTTTTAATCTATCCAGTGCAAGAGTTGTATATTCAAGCATGTTTTTTTTTCTATTAGAAGTGATGTTTTTTGTACCATTCATTTTCTAAAATTGGTTAGAGTAATGTTATACTTCTTCAATTTGTTACAAATGCTTTGTTAATTGCCAAAACACCCAATTTTTTTAGCCACTTTCCATTCAACATGTGAGACTTTTGGTTTAATTTCTGTGGTTTACTTTTTTGGCTCTCTCATTCTTTTTTGACTCTCTCACTCAAGCCCACCCACCCTAACTCTTTGTCTTCCCTCAGTCTCATCACCCAAAGTTTACTTCTTTAACATGTGGGTCCACCAGGGATTGAGAATTTGTAAATAGTCAATTTTGAAATGTTTGAAAATTTGTGTTAGTTGAAGCATGTGATTTTTTTTAGAGTAATATTATGCTTCTCAATCTAAATCCCAAAAATTCATCCCAAATGATGTGATAGTGGGCCTACAGGATTTTGATTGGAGACCACTGTGGGGTCATTTAATTAACATCCTTTTATCAAAATCTAGTGGGCCCATTGCCATATCATTTGAGATGAGTTTTTGAGATTTGGATTTGAGAAACATAGCATTACTCTTTTTTTTTCATCCTCCCATTACATTAGGAGGAATCACTGAATATTCTTTTTTCTTTTTTCTTTTTTTTTTTTTTTTAAAAAAGTGGATGCCTGAATTTTCTTAATCTGTTGTTTAGGGAATCACAATTGGAAATCAAGCTCGGGCTATAACTAAATTTTCTTAATCCTTTGTTTTAGGGAATGATAATTGGAAATCAAGTTTGGGCTAATAACCGCATTTTAAAGTTAGTGGTGTATTTAATTAGAGGTTTGCATCTAATTAAATAGGTTTTAATCCAAACAATTGAATTCGAAGTTTATAATTGATAATCAATTTTTTTGGAGGTTTTAATCCAAAAATCTTATTTTTGGGTCTAAAAGTAGTTCAACCTACTGAAAAACAGTATATCGTATCATTCTCTCTATGTTGTTAAAATATACGTATAATTGTATTAAGTGTCAATGGCACATAGAGTTAAATATTGAGTGAATACACGCGGGCTAGAACTTTTTGTTAGTGCATGTTCACATGGTCTAATGTTGAAATAACAAATGTGACTTTGTCGAATCTTTATGATGATATTTTTTTTTAGAAGTTATGTAGTTTTAGAGTTAAAACAAGTTTATACTCCTCATTTAGAATATATTTTCTTTTCTTTTTTTCTCGATAGTCCTCTGGCACGGGCAATATCTAGTATATATATATACAAGCATATAAAAATTGCAGGAATTTTGGCATTGCTTTACTCAATGATTTAATTTGGGGATTTAAGGGGTGCAAGTACATTCCATTTGCACCGTATACTTATGATTGGTTGTCAGAACAACTGGTAAGATAAATGGGCAAATCACATAATAAGATTATATAATGATGATACATTCAATATAGGAAGTGGAATCATGATCATCATGAGGTATGGGGTATTGGTGTGAGCTGTTAATTGAAGATTGTGTGGAGTGATTACTGGGATTGTCTACCACTGATTATGGATCACCCAATATACTAGCCTAGAATAGTATAGAGTTGTTATTCCCTTCCTAGAATAGATTTCTGTACAGATTATATAAACTTACTCTTGTACTCTGTAAATATATGAAAAGAAAACGATTCTCTCTC